>CAWUFW010000455.1:2104719-2579719 GCA_963921515.1 Calotriton arnoldi | reverse complement strand
CATGGACGCGCCCGACCTCCTGGAGCCCTGGCTGGGATCGGGGAGGCAAATGAGCCCTCATCGGGACTTCCAGGCCGGCCCGGCCATCTGGGTGCCCCATTGGAAAGAATCGCGTGCGACCAGATGGCCGAGGGGATAGGTGCGACCAGATGGCCGGGACCGAAAGGACGCCCATCTGCCCACCCCCGAGCCTTCGCGGTAGGGCTCCCGCCTGCCCTTGCAGGGCTCGGGGGCTCCGCTTCCCGGGGGCTCGGGGACCCCGGCCGGGCCTTGGGAACAGGGAGGCCCGCAGGAGCTCTCGGGGCCCAGACTCCCGGGGGAGGACTGCCCAGGACCCGTGGAGCCCGTCCCGGGCACTTTGCCACGCCGCGGGCCGGAGGAGGGAGCCCCGGACGCTGGGGAGGTGTTGTCTGGGCCCAGCCCGTCTGGTCCCCGGCTGGGAACCTCCAGTCCCGGGAGGGGTGTCCCGGAGTACCCTGTCCCTAGTAATCCGGAGGAAAAACACCCCCCTTTCTTGTCATCTGTGCGCACAGGGTGACAGAGGGGACCCAAGGCGCGAACGTACCCGACCTCCTGGAGTCCTGGCTGGGATCGGGGAGGCAAATGAGCCCTCATCGGGACCCGCCTGCCCTTGCAGGGCTCGGGGCTCCGCTTGCCGGGGGCTCGGGGACCCCGGCCGGGCCTTAGGCCCGGGAGGCCCGCAGGAGCTCTCGGGGCCCGGACTCCCGGGGAGGACTGCCCAGGACCCGTGGAGCCCGTCCCGGGCACTTTGCCACGCCGCGGGCCGGAGGAGGGAGCCCCGGACGCTGGGGAGGTGGTGTCCGGGCCCAGCCGGTCCCCGGCTGGGAACCTCCAGTCCCGGGAGGGGTGTCCCGGAGTACCCTGTCCCTAGTAATCCGGAGGAAAAACACCCCCCTTTCTTGTAATCCGTGCGCACAGGGTGACAGAGGGGACCCAAGGCGCGAACGTACCCGACCTCCTGGAGCCCTGGCTGGGATCGGGGAGGCAAATGAGCCCTCATCGGGACTTCCAGGCCGGCCCGGCCATCTGGTCGCCCCATTGGAAAGCAGTGCGTGCGACCAGATGGCCGAGGGATAGGTGCGACCAGATGGCCGGGACCGAAAGGATGCCAATCTGCCCGCCCCGAGCTTTCGCCCTGATAGCCTCCCCGGGTCCCGATGGACCCCGTGCCCAGCGCCTGGACCCTCGGCCGGCTTGCAGGACGGGGGGCTCCCGCACCCCAGGGCCTGCCGGATGGAGCTCAAGCCCCAGTCCCGGTTCCAGTCCCAGCTTCCGAACCCCAGGCCAGGCCTGGGAGAGCCTCCCCGGGCCTCGGGTGGAACCACTCCTGTCCCCAGCATCCCGACACTCGGCTTGCTTGCCGGACGGAGGTCTCCCGCACCCCAGGGCCTGCCGGACGGAGCTCAAGCCCTGGGCCCAGGTCCCAGTCCCAGTCCCAGCTTCCCAACACTAGGCCAGGCCTGGGAGAGCCTCCCCGGGCCCCGATGGACCCCCCCGTGCCCAGCGCCCGGACCCTGGGCTGGCTTGCAGGATGTGGGGGGCTCCCGCACCCCAGGGCCCGCCGGACGGAGCTCAAGCCCCGGGCCCGGTCCCAGTCCCAGCTTCCGAACCCTAGGCCAGGACGGGGAGAGCCTCACCGGGCCTCGATGGACCCTCTGTCCCCAGCGCCCGGACTCTGGGCTGGCTTGCAGGACGGGGGGGGCTCCCGTACCCCGGGCCCGCCGGACGGAGCTCAAGCCCCAGGCCCGGTCCCTGCTTCTGACACCCAGCCAGGCTGGAGAGAGACTCCCTGGGCCCCGGTGGACCCAGGTCCCCAGCACCCGGACCCTCGGCTGGCTTGCAGGACCGGGGGGCTCCAGCATCCCATGGCCTGCCGGACGGAGCTCAAGCCCCGGGCCCGGACCCTGCTTCCAACAGCCAGGCCGGGGGGGGAGGGGAGCCTCCCCGGGCCCCTGTGGACCCTCTGTCCCCAGCACCCGGACCCTCGGCTGGCTTGCAGGACGGGGGGGCTCCAGCACCCCATGGCCTGCCGGACGGAGCTCAAGCCCCAGTCCCTGCTTCCAACACCCGGCCAGGCCGGGGGGATAGCCTCCCCGGGCCCCGGTGGACCCTCTGTCCCCAGCACCCAGACCCTGGGCCGGCTTGCAGGACGGGGGGGCTCCAGCACCCCATGGCCTGCCGGACAGAGCTCAAGCCCTGGGCCCGGTCCCTGTTTCCGAACCCTAGCCAGGCCGGGGAGAGCCTCCCTTGGCCCCGATGAACGCCCAGACCCTCGGCTGGCTTGCAGGACGGTGGGGCTCCCGCACCTCGGGGCCCGCCGAACGGAGCTCAAGCCCCAGGCCCGGGCCCAGCTTCCGAACCCTAGCCAGGCCGGGGAGAGACTCCCTGGGCCCCGGTGGACCCCCTGTCCCCAGCACCCGGACCCTCGGCTGGAACCAAGGAGGGTTAAGCCCAGGCCACGGCCTCTCCCCGACAGCCCGCCCGGGGAGCCCATTTTTCTTGACTATTAAGCCCCCACGTAGTGGGGGCTTACAGAACTCTGGGGGAAGGACAAAAGTTGGTGTTAGCCCGGCCGGCCGGGAGGCCGGCCATCTGGTCACCCAGCCCGCAGGGCCATCTGGTCACCCGGCCTGCAGGGCCATCTGGTCACCCGGCCTGCAGGGCCATCTGGTCACCCAGCCCGCAGGGCCATCTGGTCGCGCAGCCAGGTGACCAGATGGCCCGGGACGACCCATCCCCCAGGTGGCCTGGGAGGGTGCCGTGCCCAGTCGCCCTTGCAGTCCGGCGAGGGTGGCCAGGCGCTCCGAGGCAGCCGCTCGGGAGGCTCCTTCCCCGGGGCTGCTCCTCGCCTCCCTGCCTGACTTGCACGAGAGCAGCGGGAAGGGGAGGCCTGGCCGGCCCAGGCCATCTGGTCACCCTGCCGACCCGCGAGGGATGGTGGCCCCCGTCCCCGCACCCCGGTGGGGCAGGAACGGGAGGGGGAGGCACCCGTGCCGGGAAGGCACGTGGTGAAGGCGGCCTCCCGCGGGCCCGCGTTACCCCCCTCCGTGTCCCTCCCGCCGGCAGAGGGACCCACCCCTGGGAGTGGTGGAGGAGGGCGTCCGCGGGCGCCCACGCACGGAGAGACAAAAGCTTGGCTCAGAGGATGACTTTCAATAGATCGCAGCGAGGTAGCTGCTCTGCTACTTACGAAACCCTGACCCAGAATCAAGTCGTCTACGAATGATTTAGCACCGGGTGCCCCACGAACATGCGGTGCACTAAGAGCGATGGAGGCGGCCCCCTTCCGTCCGCGCTCCGGTCCCCAAACGAGCGGCTCTACGCACCGGCCCCCCGAGAGAGGCCGGCTATCCCAGGCCAACCGAGGCTCCACGGCACTGCGGTATCGTTACGGTTTAGGGGGGGATTCTGACTTAGAGGCGTTCAGGGGGGGCAGAAAGGCTGTAATGGTGGTGGGGGGGTGGGGGCATTAGTGTGCCCATTTCTGGCAACCCCCACCCTAAAAAAAATTACACAAGAAATAAATCCCTGGCGTTTAGTGGGCTTTCTGCCCCCCCGGGGCGGCAGATTGGGGGCTACTGCCCCCATCTGCCTCCCAGGGGGGGCAGAAAGGCTGTAATGGTGGTGGGGGGTGGGGGCATTAGTGTGCCCATTTCTGGCAACCCCCACCCTAAAAAAAATTACACAAGAAATAAATCCCTGGCGTTTAGTGGGCTTTCTGCCCCCCCGGGGCGGCAGATTGGGGGCTACTGCCCCCAAATGCCTCCCAGGGGGGGCAGAAAGGCTGTAATGGTGGCGGGTGGGGTGGGGGCATTGGCGTGCCCATTTTGGGCAACCCCCACCCTAAACCAAATAGCACACAAAAAAATCCCTGGCATTTAGTGGGTTTTCTGCCCCCCCCGGGGGGGCAGATTGGGGGCTACTGCCCCCATCTGCCTCCCAGGGGGCAGAAAGGCTGTAATGGTGGCTGGGGGGGTGGGGGCATTGGCGTGCCCGTTTCGGGCAGCCCCCACCCTAAAAAAATGCACCAAATAAAAATCCCTGGTGTCTAGTGGGCTTTCTGCCCTCCCGGGGGGGCAGATTGGGGGCTACTGCTCCCATATGCCCCCCAGGGGGGGCAGAAAGACTGAACATTGGCAATTTGTTTGGGGGGAGCAAAGCCCTTGCCCAAGGGGCCGCTCCCCCCTCCCTGGTGCCTTAGTGGGTGGATCCCTGCTTGGGGATCGCCCTCCTGGGGGGATCTCCCAAGGAAATCGTGAAAACAGATCTAGAACCCTTTTGTTTGGGCTCTCATGCATATTCAAAGAAATACACAAGAAATAGTCAGCAAGACTCTTCAATATTTATTGAAACATTGTGATTCTTGTATAAAAAAGTGTGCTGCGATAATCAATAGAATGAAACAGGTTAGAGTAATGAGTGTTACAAGAATAGTGAAAAGATTAACATTTCCACCATTGTGCTAAGACAGTGTACTCCTACCTAGCGCTCCTTAATCTGCCAAATCACTGCCCAGGTGGTTTAACTCCCGATTACCTGCGAGTAAGTGTCATCAGACTCTCCATCTCGGTGTAGAGGTAGACATCCCACGTTTTGGTAAGCAGGAATCAGCTGAGCTTGAATTCAGGCATGTAGGGACCTTGCAGTGTCAGTTGAGTGCTCCTCTTCCTAAACAAGGAAGTTCTGTATATATAATAACAGAACTCATGTGGCCATGTTGCAACCCCTGTCAGGCTGCAATTGTTTTTTCCTAGTTGGATAGCGTTGTCGCCTACCGGACAATAACATAAACAACATTTACACAGTGAACTTTATCCCGTGTACTAAATGTTCAAGGTGTCGTGATAGTGCACCTATGAAGTGGAAATGTAAGCAATGCAGATTCAGAGAATGTTACCCTGCATGGTCACGCAGGCAAATGTATGTCAAAAGTCACTGTGTTTAAGAGCAAAGGCAACTTAAGAGACATGAACATGTGAATGGTGGCGTTTCTAACCGGGCCTGTCCTGACCACGTGACAGTATCTAGGGTCTGACGTTGAGACTTTGCAGCATTATTACAGAGCGGCACCCCAGGGCACCCATTGCATGGAGCTTGAGTCCGGGGCTCGATTTGTGGCTGGTTCTGTTGATACCCATAACTATGTGTGCCCAAGACAGATCATTCCTATTTTCCCAGACCCTCTGTGCCCAGGAAACATCATCCCCATCTTGCCATGACCCCCTGTGCTCAGGGCATATTACTCTCTTCTTTCCAAACCCTTTGTGCCCAGCACTGGATCATCCCACTCTCGTCTAACTCTCTGTACTCATGACAGATCACCCCCTTCTTCTTAGACCATCCATCCCTAGGACTGAAAATCCCCTTCTCCTCAGACTGACTAGGCCCCAAAAAGATAATCCCCATCTCGTCAAAACCCTCTGTGCTCAGAGCAGATCACCCTCCACTCCTTAAACCCTCTGTGCCCAGTACATATCATACCCTCGCCTCAGACTGTCTGTGCCCAGGACGATCATCCCCCTCTCCTCAGACCCTCTGTGCCCAGGGCGGATCATCCCCTTCCCCTCAGAATCTTTGTGCCCAGGGTAGATGCTCTTCATTTTCCCCTGACCCTCTGTGCCCAGGACACATTGTCCCCTTCTCTCCAGAGCCTCTGTGCCCAGTACAGATCATCACCGTCTCCTCAGCCCCTCTTTGCCCATGATAGATCAGCCCCCTCTCTCCCAGACCCTCTGTGCCCAGGGTGGATCATCCCCTTCCCCTCAGAATCTTTGTGCCCAGGGTAGATGATCCTCATTTTCCCCTGACCCTCTGTGCCCAGGACACATTGTCCCCTTCTCTCCAGAGCCTCTGTGCCCAGTACAGATCATCACCATCTCCTCAGCCCGTCTTTGCCCATGATAGATCAGCCCCCTCTCTCCCAGACCCTCTGTGCCCAGGACACATCGTCCCCCTTTCTCCAGACCCCGCGTTCTCAGGCCAGACCATCTCCCTCTCCTCAGACCCGTTGTGTCCAAGTACGATAATCCTCCCAATCCTCAGACTCTCTGTGCCCAGGATAGATCATCCATTTTTTCCCCATGACCTTTTGTGCCTTGGACACATCAACCCTCTCTCTCCAGACCCTCTGTGCCTGGGACAGATAAACTCTGACTCCCCATGATCCTTTGTGCCCAGGACACATTGTTCCCCTCTCTCCAGAGCCTCTGTGCCAAGGACAGATCATCCCCCTCTCCTCAGACCATCCGTGCTGAGCAGATTATTCCCATCTCCTCAGACCCTCTGTGCCCAGGACAGATCACCTCCTTCTCTCCAGACCCTCTGAGCCCAGGATAAATCATCTCCCTATTTCCAGATCCTCTGTGCCCAGAGCACCCCCCCTTTTTAGAACCTCTGTGCCCATCACTGATCATCGCCCTCTCTTCATAAGAATTTAAACTACACCGAAAATTTCAAAAGTGATCAGGGACAATAATTGTAAACTGTGCTCTGAGACCTCAGTTCTAATAACACTTGAAACACTCTACCCCTCTTGGGGAAACAGGTCCACATCAGTCAAAACTGGGAGCATTTACATTGAGGAAGATCTTGCAGTTGCGGCTACTTTAAGAACTGTGTACTGAAAATTATAACCTATTGCAAGGCTCAGTGAATCTACCTGCCCCTGGCACACTAAACCCCACACCCCATCTCATGACCCTCTGCACCGTCCGTTGCTCCTACATCACAGGGAGGGGCGTTGTTTGAAATGGAATATTGATTGATTTACTGTTCATGAAGGACTAATTATGATTCAAGTCAAACGAGAATTTTGAGAGGAGAAAAGATAATAATATACTTCAGTAAGCTTAAGTATGTAACAATAACAACATAAATAATAATGCTAGGTGAAACTGCCCAAAATGAAATGTGGATTCTGCCTGTCATCCATGTTCTAATCTAACTCTTCAATAATTAGATGCAAAACATTAACCATATATGTGAGAGATACCCTTCGTGTGGCTAGATTGCCCAGTGTAAAACGGTAAAACCTGGGATCAATCTCGGCCTCCCTGTTTCACCAAATGGCATGATCCTAGGCAAATACTGTATTTCACCAAGCATCCATTTTTTATCTTTTCTGACAGTGGAAGCCTGCAGGCGTCAAGCTATGCAGGACTCTGTTACCTCTTCAGACCCTCCTCATTGCCCTGCAAGGCTTGTCTTCAAGGCATGCATGTGGTGGTAGGACTGAGGAGCAGGATGTAGACAGCAAACAGCAAACGCTGCTTTGTGGCGGCGAAGTGAGATAGGATTGCTGGAGGTTTGTAGCTCAAACAAAAAGGCAGATGGCAGGGTGGCCTCTGAGATATCACCTTCATTCTGTGACCAACAAATTGGTCACAGCTAACTGCGGGCAGGTCAAGGGCAGGACCACTTTAGGTAGCACTGTGCCATGTGCAGCACACACCCTGGAGGCCGGGCACGGCCCCCAAGTATAAATAATCAGGCAGTGGACCGCTCATGGCCACTCCCAGACTAAGACCCAAGGTGTCTGGTGTCGGCTTGTTTGCCCCACCTGGGCCGAGTCTGTTCCCCGTAGGCCCTGGCCCCACCAGAGGGGGAATACATTTCCCGCATTCCCTACACTTGCTACACCATGGCTGTGCTGCATGGCTAAAACCATTGGCAAAGTCAATAGAACATAACTGCTAAGTTTCCTAGGTCCATGTGTGATGTGGTGGTCCAGCCCAGGTTTTTTTTTTTATTCTGGGACTTGTAGTCCTATTTTACAATGGAATAAGCAAAACTACAATTATCCCAATTGAAAGAAAAAAACTGGACTGGAGCAACACAACATGAACCTAGGAAACTTGCAATAGGTACCAAAAGCGAGAACTACTGGCTTTGCCAAAGCTTGTTTTATAAGCAGCCCAGGCACGAAAGTGATGTTCCTGTTTTAGACTTAATTGAATACCTACCTGAACACGAGGATATTGAACTGGAGAGTGAAGCCCCCAAATCAAACTCAGATTTAAACCCTCCTCCCCCCCAGCACTCCCAATATTTGACATGTTCTTTGGGGAAAAAAGAGTCAATAAGTCAGGGCTATGACTACGTATTTTCTGTTCAGTTTTATATGGGAATTGACTTGTTTGCTAATACAGAGATATTGTGATGTAATATTTTCTCAGAATAAAAAACCTTAAATACTAGTAAAAGAACATCTTTTCATAAAAATATGCTCAATATTTTGCAAAAAGAACAGACGATGGACAGAATGCTGAACAAATCAAACATTTGCCTCCAGTCAAAGAGCTGGGTTTAATCCATTTTTTTTTTACTAAGCAATATTCTCTTTATTGAAGACAATAGCAAGATAGTATCACACTTTGCTTCGTGTCTCTGTTTCAGACTTTCACTGAAATTAGAATGAACAGCAAGCAACACTAGGCAGGACAGTGGTGGTTTCAACACTGCCTCACTACAACCACTCTTCACGTGGGAAATTGTAAAGATGACCCGGAGTCATAAGTGGGTAATGATAAATTTATTCCGTAACAGCCCCAGACATGTCCAGGAAAGACAACGGCCAAAGGTAAACTGACAGTTCAAGGACTGCAACTGACAAGTGTGGAATGTGGGGAATGGGGTGATGGGGTGATGGAAGCAACGAATGGTGAGGGATGGAATGTGTTACATCACAATGGTAAAGGAATCACACCACATTGCATCATTACAACACATCTTCCTCCTATAGAATTGTCAAAGGAAAAAACAAATGGAAGACAGAAAGATACAAAAAAAATGCAGAGATAGTGAATTGATACCAGTGTTCACAATGTATATTATCAGAGATCAGTGATATAATCATCAAATTTCCTCGGTTTGACTACAGGTCTACCAAATCTTCCTGTGGGAACTTGACAGTATGTTGAATTGTCAGAAATCGGAGGTATCTCAGAATTACAGTTGTTTTCAATGGAATGACTGTTAGAAGAACTAGCAAACGTTGACAACTCTTCAATGTTCTCATTTCTATCACCATTACTATTTTCAAAATTGTTTTGTGAGTTATTGGACAGGGTTAAGCTTTAGTCAAAGTCTAGCCATAAGTCTTTCTGCTCATCATCGGTAGCATGAAATTCATCATCACATTGCAAGCCATCAGACACACATTTTGCCAATCTACTCATGTGCCAAACCTTTCCATCGCTGAGTTTGGCTGCATTGCGATAGATCTCACAAATGCGTAAGGGATGGGTAAATCTGCTTTCACCTTTCCTTGGTTTTTTCTCTAAGCAAACTTTCACCCAATCCCCATGTTTGTAATGCACATTTTTTACACCATATTTCTTATCATACCATTCTTTGTAGCATTCTTGTGCAAGCATTATTTTTCTCCTGACTGACTCAGGTGACCACTCCACCTGTTTGGAGACTGGCATCCAGCTTAAATCTTTACTCAATGCATGTCTTTCTCTCATCAAGATTAATGGACTATTACCTGTGACAGAACTAAGTGTAATTCTGAAAGCCCAAATCAACTTGTTGATTTCGTCCTCCCAGATCATCTTGTTGGATAGTTGTATGCAACCTTTGATTACTCGGTTGAAACGCTCAACAAGACCATTACCTTCAGGATGATAGACAGATGTGGTATTATGTTTGATACAATTGCGTTTCAAGAAGTCTTTGAAACCAGATGACGTGAATTGGGACCCATTATCTGTAATGATACATTTAGGCAAACCTTCTCTTATAAACAGTTTGTCAAGATATGAGATAATTTTAGCACTGTCGACATTTTGCACAATAGAGATTTCTGGCCATTTTGAGAAATGGTCAACAAGTACCAAAATATACTTGCACACACCATCTTTACCTTCTACAGGCCCAACGATGTCCAAACCAACCCTCTCCCAAGACATACTAGGACATTAAATGGGAGACAAAGGAGGCTTAAATGTCTTAAGACTCTTATCAGAATCATTGTACGTCACACACTCTCTGACCAGCAACTCAATTTGCTTGTCGAGACCTGGCCACCAATAGTTGCTTTTTACTCTTTGTTTGTTTTTTGAGATTCCAATGTGTCCTTCATGGCATAATCTTAGATTTTGTTTTTTAAGACCGACAGGAGGAATGACTTTGCCTGATCTGAAAAGCAATCCATCCTCAACACACAATTCATTTTTTACCTTCCAAAACATTCTTTCGTCTGATTTGAGTTTGTTTTTTAGGTGGCCATACATTAGTAACGTATGCACATATCTTTAATAATGTTCAAACACTGGACATCTTGTCTTTCCATTCAGCAAGTGGAATACTTTCTAACCCATCACTAAAGAGCAAGGCAACTTTGTCATATTCATCATGTAACAGTTGATCCTGATCTCCTATAGGTAAGGGCAACCTGCTCAAAAAATCTGGCACTCTATTCTTTACCCCTGGCAAATATTCAACATCGTATGTATAGTCCAGAAGTTTGACAGACATTTTACTGATCCTGGGGAAGGTGTTTTGGAGACCAGTGGTGGACAAAACCTTGGTGAGGGGTTTATGGTCAGATCCAAGAAGTACATGAAATCCCCACACATACATGCGAAAATGATTGAGAGCCCAGGTACAGGCTAATGTTTCCCGTTCTATGACAGAATATTTTTCTTCTACAGTGGTAAGGGAACGTGAAGCAAAGGCAACCACCCACTCATTTTTTTCATTATCACGTTGAGAGAGAACGGCTCCAATCCCTTTATTGCTTGCGTCTGTGGTTACAATAATCTGGGCAGAGGGATCAAATCCTTTAAGGAAGGGAGCATTGCTAATCTATGTTTTTAATTTGTCAAAAGACTTTTGACAAAATAAGGACCACTCAAACTTCGTTCTATTTTTAAGGGGTGACGGATGTGGTAAGTTTTCTCAGAGAAATTCTTAATGAATTTTGAGTAGTACTCCGTCAGTCCCAGGAAAGCTCTGACATCATCTT
Organism: Calotriton arnoldi; assembly: GCA_963921515.1. Classification (NCBI taxonomy): domain Eukaryota; kingdom Metazoa; phylum Chordata; class Amphibia; order Caudata; family Salamandridae; genus Calotriton; species Calotriton arnoldi. The sequence continues at coordinate 2,568,729 of CAWUFW010000455.1, read as the reverse complement.
TACCCTTGGGACTGGGAGCACTGACAATGGCCTCAACAAGACTCTGCTTGGGCTTAATACCATCTTTGCTAATCTTGTGTCCCAGATATACAACATCTTTCTGGGCAAACTTGCACTTGTTATATTCTACAGTTAATCCTTTCTGCTTGAGGATTTCTAACACTTGTTTGAGTCTGGCATCATGTTCCGTTTTGTCACTGCCCATGATCAAGATGTCATCTTAAAAAAACATTACGCCATCTACCCCTTTGAAAATATTTGCCATTATTCTCTGAAAAAGGGCAGCAGCAGATGCCAAGCCAAAGGGCACCCTGGTAAACTGAAAGCAACCGAATTGAGTTATGAAAGTGGTGTACTTCTTGCTGTCAATATGTAAGGGTATCTGGTGGTATGCTGATTTTAAGTCAATGGTAGAAAACCAACACATGCCCTTGGTGACACTGAACATTTCGTTGATGCGGGGAAGGGGAAATTGATCTACCAGTATATTTTTGTTAAGGTCAATACATAACCTAACTTTTCCATTGGGGCGTTTCACTTCTACTAAAGGTGAAACCCATTCCGCAGATTCCACCTGCTCAATGATGCCATCACTAACCAATTTCTTTAATTCACTGTGAACATCATCCCTGATGGAAATAGGTAAATGCCGGATCTTATGAATACATGGAACTGCATTCTCTTTTAATTCAATCTTGTGGACGAAATCATTCAATAACCCTACTGAACCAGAAAAGACTTCTGGGTAATCTTTGACCAATTCTGAGCAATCTTTGCCAAACTCATTAATTGACATAACAAGATTTAAGCTATTGGGGTTGAGAATAATACCAAGTTCGCCTTGATCGCTCCAACCAGGAACAGAGGGTCCCTTTTTAGCCACAAATAATTTGCAATTGGCTTCCCTCTCCTTAAACTTGAAAACAAGACTCCTACATCCCACAAAGTCAATATTGTCACCAGTATAACTCTTAGCAATAACATCAGACTTATCAAGGTAATTATCCAATTTCTCCTCAAAAAGATTTTTCCATACTTCATGACTCACAATGGTAAATGGTGAACCGGAATCGGCTTCCACCTTCAATTTCACCCCACCCATGTCAACTTCACATATGGGTTTTTTAACTCTGCAAAGATAGATTGACATCAAGGATATCATAATCGATGCAAAATAGACAATTTACATTTGAGGAATCAGAGACTTCAGACAATTCTGAATTTCCACCATTCTCTTCTTGTACACAATGCACTTTCTTGTTAGACTTAGTAATATTCCTTTTACACATTTTTGAATAATGACCTACTAAACCACAATTAGCACATCTTTGAAATCTTGCAGGACATTTTCTGAAATAGGCTAAATGGTCTTTAGAACCACATCGATAACATCTCCTTGAGTCTTCATTGTCACTGTTTGACCTTCCAGACTTTTTTTTAACATCAAGAGCATTTTTCCCATGCGAGGCTATAGAATCTTTATTGTTTTCTTTCTTATTCTTGTTGTAACAAAACTTACTGACAAGTTTCACTTCATTGTGCTCCTTAAGGACAGCTTTTGCGCAACGACCAGTAAGTTCAGCTTTCTTAACCAAAGCTACTACCTCTTTTAAGGGTGATTCACCATTGACCCAAAGTTTATCCTGGATGTTAGGATTACTGTTATGCATAATAATTTGGTCACAAATGAATTCCTCTTGTAGATTTCCAAATCTACATGTGAGCGCTAAAGTTCTTAAAGCTGATACATACTCTTCAATATCTTCGCTTTACTTTGTTTGCGTTGGAAGAATTTATATCTATCCACCGCTACACCTACAATAGGTGAGAAATGTGCATCTAGATGCTCAAGTGCATGAGCAAAAACGTCATCACCCTCACGTGTTTTTTTTTCAATAGCAATATGTCTTCAGACCTCCAGGACCAAGACAATACAATAAAACTTGTTTTTTCTTTTCTGGAGTAAAGTCTTCCTCGTCAAAGGTGTCAATATAATTGCAGAAATATTCTTTCCATTCCTTCCATGGCATACAAGGCTCTCCCTTAGAGAGAAGGAATGGTTGTGGATTCGACAGGTTCATTTGACTCAAAGCACACATGATTCTGCAAACGCAAGAATTTGTGATGTGCTAAGGTAGCCAGAACCTAGAAACTGCAATTATTAAATCGACAGACACCCAAGATAAAAGAAAAAAAAGAACCATGCTTTTCACAAGAATCAGAGCAAACAATTCCCTTATATAGATCTTGACCAGGCATACACGACTGTAAATGTTTTTTTATTCCGACGTGCAGAAGATATCTGGTGCTGAACCAATCATGTACGCGCTTCCATCAGCTTTTATTTTTAAAAATGCCAAACTTCAATTCGAGTATGCATGCGCACTTGAAATCACACGAAGAGAATGAAACGGCAAACAAAGACGACCAAAGATGGCGCTTAACGTTTGTTCCGTACGTTTTCTTCATGCAGTGGGGCTTGTCTTTACGTGCCGGACAGCGCAAGAAAAGCTTCAGTGACGTAATCTCACATACGTCATCATTCCAATCTTCCTTACACGGAGTGAACTTCGCACGTTGGCTGCCTAGCACTCAATCCAGCGCGATCTCCAACAGCCAAACACTCATCAGGCACTTACGGCACGTTGCGACTTCCGCATGAGCTGCAGGCTTCACCCGGCTCTACCGTCTCAAGGTTTCCATGCATCACTGCAGGTTTCTTTATATCCTCACGGCACAATTCCGTACCTACAGTATCCAGTTGATTGACGGCAAGGAGGTGCGTCTGGGGCTGCTCTCAACTCGTTGCCACTTTTGTAAAGATGACCCGGAGTCATAAGTGGATAATGATAAATGTAATCCGTAACAGCCCCAGACACGTCCAGGAAAGACAACGGCCAAAGGTAAACTGACAGTTCAAGGACTGCAACTGACAAGTGTGGAATGTGGGGAATGGGGTTATGGAAGCAACCAATGGTGAGGGATGGAATGTGTTACATTACAATGCGTCATTACAACAGAAATGCACCCCAGTTTGGGACCCAGCCATATGCAAATTAGTCCTGACCCTGCTCTCCAAGGACACAGTCCAGTCCGAACTGCAATACCAGGTCCTTCCTGGACTGGAAACAAACATCCTGGGACTGGTTTCAGAGTATCACCTCTCATTAGCTAGGCTAACAAATCCAGTGGCACAGTGAGCACAGGACCTCCATCTAGGCATACCCTTCCCACTTAGAGCAACAAAAGCAAATAAAACAGATGACAAAGCAAATAGAACAGATGAAAGAAGGTATGCTGAACAAATCAAACATTCACCTCAGTCACAAATCTGGTTTTAAACCATCATTTTGTTTTTGCTCACTCCGCCACCCAAGTTTGGATCCAGCCATATACAAATCAGTCTCGACACCATGGGAACATCCCAACCCGAACTGCCAGGCCAGGCCAGATCCTCCCTGGACCAGACACAAGCATCCTGGGACTGATTACAGAGTATCAGTCAGGCTAGCTTGAATTCAGTGGCACAGTGAGCAGCAGACCCACGTCTGGGTATACACTTCCCACTTAGGGTGACAAAAAAAGAACAGATGATGGACGAAATGCTGAACAAATCAAACATTCACCCCAGCCCAGGGCTTTAAGTGGGCCGGGTCTCACTGGTGCTGAGCACCGGCAGTTTTTTAAAGGGGGCCTCGAAACGGGTCTCTATCGGGCTCTGTTTTGTGCCCTGGCACTTTTTTTCCGGACTGCAGTGACATCAGACTGCTGTCACTGATGGAGCAAGGACTCGAACATGAGACTTGCTCGGAAAACAATCCTCTCGGTTTAACTCACTAGTGAATTACTAACGAGGTGTTTTGTGATAAATAATACGCATTTCCGTTACACATGGGAGAAAAATGAAGCTTGCCTATGTGTTTACTAACTGCAATAACATGAACGTAGGACTAAATTGCATTCTAACACGGGATCTTTACTGCGCAAGCGTCTAATACATCTACGTAGTGTGACGTGCTGACACTTGGAGGGAAATTCTGGCGCTTGCGCAAAGAACTATAAAATGGCCGCTTAAAAGCTCACATGCATGGCACCTGCTTGCAGAAATTAGAAAATAAGTTTTATACTAACGCAAATGCAGAAAGGGAAATAATAAATGGTATGGGCTAGAGTAGAGGTTGGTGGTATACAGTGAAATCATTTATTTTTGAGAATAACATTCTTCCTTTTGACTTTATTATTAGTGTGTATTTGGGCCTGTCAAATTTGTCTGAGTCGAGCAGACTGACGTTGCGCGATGCATGCGCCCTGGTGTGGAAGTTCGAAAAGATGACTAAGGACTTGTCACGTGTCCAAGGTCGGCGAAGATGTGCCCTGGGAACAGGAGGGTGAAGAGTTCATATGAAGGAACTTATTCAAGAAAGTCAATACATTTGTATTAATAAAGTTTAAAGATGTATGGGAAAGGAAGGGCGGAATAAAAGTTTGAGGGGAGGAGTTTGGAAAACAATGGTTTAAAGAAATAAATGAATTATAAGCATGGTGTGATGATCATCCCCCCTCGCCTGTCCAATCAGAAGTTAGTATTCTGTAAAATTGAAACATTAATGGGTGGTACATGGTAAAAGAAAGGTATAATTGAAGTAGTTTAGTTAGTTAGAAGGGCGGTTAGAGGAGCTTGCTGACACGGGAGGCTAAGCTTTATGGGAGCGGAAGCAGCAGAAACAATTCGGAGCTTGGGATGCTGTCGGTGCTGGGGGTGGTGCTGATGCTCTGAAATGCTGATGAAGAAATCGAATGCAGAACCATCTACTTAATTTGGGTGGGTTAGAAAGAAGATCGCGGAAGAACCACGAGGAGGAAGAGAGTGTCAGAGAGGGGTGCGACACAGTCGTCAGTATTTAGAGAGGTGAAGTATCCTGTCCTGAATCCTGTCCTGAAGTCTTTGTCTCCTGATCTATCCCGGGGGGACCCTCACCAGCCCTTTGGCCAGGGGGTTGGTCTTCACACCATACTTGGTAACTATGAAATTCATCGTCTTGATAATTACTCTTTTCTCTCTATCCTCTTCTTTCTGAGCATAGTTATTGTGTGGATCTGAATTGTTAATGTCTATTGAAACTTGATTGAATTTGGCACTCTTGTGAATGAGGGTGTTTGTACTGAAACGCTTTGAAATGGTTCCCAACCAATTAATTTAGATAAAGATTTTTAAAGCTTACTGAGTCTGGGATTACTTTATTTTTAATCAAGAAATGTGTAAATAAGTCATGTTAACTATCACCATCAACTAGTTCCACCTAACTGGTCCATTGACCAGAGGAAAGAACTATTTGATCAGTGAAAGGTTTAGTTAGAGAAGAAATAACTAGGTCTCGAGGTATGAAAATTTATAAAACTATAAAGTTCCAGCGGTCTACTTGGTGATTAGTGCAAGAGAGTTATATGGGCCCAGGTGAGTATATGGTAGTGGAGTATCTGTTGCTAGTACGCCGCTGGATCAGTTTTCTGGTAGCAGAGCTATGGTTGTTAGTGACTAGTTTGGTGATAAGTATAGATTATTGATTTTTGATTTATGTTTTAACAAAAGAGTTAGTGTCCTGTTTTTATGTCGTCTGGAAAATTCCCGGGGAATGAATAGCGGGTGGCGATAGAAACCACGCTGCAGTGAGGTTACTCGTCTGTTGGAATAACACTGAGGAGCTAGGGAAAGCTACCAGTGTTAAACTAGGGACTATTTTTTGTGTGTAAAAGTGAGAGTGATTGATAGCAAAGAGTTCGCTAGTGAAACTTTAGGCGTTATATCACCTAGTAAGGGTAACCCTAAAGGAGTAGTAGGTTCTTCTAAGCTAGATTGACAGCAAAAGGAGTTCGCTGGTGAAACATCAGTCTCAAAATTCCCTAACGGGTGACACCGGAGGAGTATCAGGTTCTCTGGAGCTTAGGTGAAGAGTAAGCGGAAGGTTTTACTTGCAGTGAAAAGAAATAAACTATCCTTTGATTTAGTGTAACAGACAGAGTAGCGAATGTTTTTACGTCGTTATTAACAAAGAAATTTAAAGAGAATATCGAGAAATAAAGTTTTGTATTACCTTGCAAAGGGAGGGTCAGTTGCCGGAGTGGTACTGACGTCACAGAGAGCCACGCTGGGATTGGTAGATACAGCGGGCGTGTGACAGGAGGAGCTTTGTAGAGAAGGGGTGAGAAATCGCAGGAGTTGGACTGACGTCACAGAGAGCTGCGCTGGGATTGGTAGACACAGCGGGCGGGTGACAAGAGCAGCATTGTAAAGGAGGGGTCAGTAGTGAGGAGCAGAACTGACGTCAGGTGAAGAGAAGATTGTATGCGGGATTTTGATTTGAGTGTAAGTGCAAGGCGTACAGATAGAAAATTTCAAGGGTTTGCGGAATACAATTTCCTATACCGTTCTTCAAAGATGTATGGAGAGAAAAGAAAGATGTCATTTTTTAAGAAAATAAAGAATTTCTTTGTAAAGGATAAGCCTGTGTTGACTAGAGAGGGAATTCCTACTCCGCCACCGAAGACACCAGCATCTTTTATGATGATGGAAAGAGGATATCATACTTGCGTGTGGTTGGAAAACTGGATAGAGTACACGAAGGATGATGGTGTGTTAGCATTTCCTAAAGATGGTACGTTTAATGGGAGGATTCTTCAGAATTTGAGATTGAAAATGAATGATTTAGAACCTAGACCAACTCAATATGAGGCTTTGGAAGAATGGGAGACTGAGTCATATGAACGAGAGAAATGCAGAGGTGGAAGGTATAGAGGATTTTTTCCGAGACACTTGCATGAGTCACGAGAAGGGCAGATGAAACAGTGGAGGAGAGCTATGGTATCAGAAGGGTTATATCCAGTGTTGATGGCTGAGGAACAATCTGGAGGAAAGTGTAAGGAGAAAACGAAACACATGAATCCGACAGGATATGGTGAATCATATGATGAGTTGTTAGAGGATATTTTAATTAAAAATCCACCACCGTATCAAGAAGCAGCTAGTAAGGTTGTCCCAAGTGCCCCAGTAATGGGAATACCATTAACTCCACAGATTTTACATGAGACATCATACAACAGAGTGTTGCAAGATAGTGAAAGAGAAGCTTTGAATAAAACTAGGGAAGAACTAGTTAAAAAAATAAGTCAATTGAATTTAACTACTGAAGCTTTGACAGTACCAGTAACCATTGGTCCAGTAATCAGGTTAGTGAAAGTGAGTCAGTTATTTTATTAATGGATCTCCCTATTGTGGAACCTCATGCGGAAACTCCAAAGAGAGTTACGCCTATGAATTTGAGAGAAAGAAGACCTTTAGTTCCGGCTGGAGCTGCAGGCGCAACAGTAGTCACCTCTGAAGAAATAGAAAGGTGGGCTCAGGAAAGAGATAATCAGAACCCAACACCAAAGCTTTTAGATATCAGCAGATTGAAAGTGGAATTGGAAGAGATGATGACCGGATGTGTGGGTACAGAAAGATTAAACGTATACAATGATGAGGAATTATTGTTCCTATGTAAGAGTATAACTAGGAGAGCAAGAATATTTTATGAGAGATTAACTGAAGTTGCTTCAGAGATTGGAATAGACATAGGGAAATCGAAATTGTTACAAAAACCCTATCGAGTGGATTTTACTGATAAAGATTTGGAAAGTGTGAATGCTTCGGGTAAAAGGCTACAGATAAAAGAATTAATGAACATTTTGCGAAAGTGGGGAGACATTGATAAATGGAGAATTAGATGGATAAGAAAGAAAGAAGAAGTGCAAGCGAGAGAAGCAGCAGCTGCATTTCCAGTAAGAGAATCAGGAAAAGTGGAAAAATTGTGTCCGATGAGAGAGGTTCCAGGAGGTGGATATGTTCATATCCCTTGGAGTAGACAAGATATTTTATCATTTACAAATGATTTCCCAAAATTGAGAGAAAAACCAGTTGAGTGGTACAAACAGGTAGAGAGGTTTGTGAAGGTTTCAAAGGTGTTACTGAAAGACTTGGATGATCGATTTGATATAGTGGTACCTGCTGATTTATGGACAGAATGTAAGATTACAATAGATTGGCCTAATGAGGAGTATCCTAGAGATGCAAAAACAGGAGCACCTTCGGAAGAGGTGATGAAAAAGTATCACCAAGTGATTACGTATTTAAAAGGGAAAATCCCTCCTAAAGAAACAGATTGGGTAAAAATAGATAGAACTCAGGAACCAAATGAGTCTGTACATGCGTACTATGAATGGTTATTACAGGTGTTTAAGCAGTATAATGGTTTTGAGAATATTGGTGACAAAGATATGGGACATTTTGTGTATCGGTTTGTATATGGATTGAAACCAGAAATTAGTCAGATGATACAGCAGCACATGTTGTGTTGGCAAAGCAAGACAGTGGATGAGATTCTATAGTACGTGGAATATTGCGGAGATGACATTGAGGCCAGGCATAGGAAGCTAAAGGAGAAAATGATGTGGGCACAATTAAAATTGGCAGAGCAGCAAGAAGAGAAAGCAAATGACCAAAGTAATAATCAAGTGAAAGAACAGAGTCAGAATAATCAAGGAGCGAATGGTAATACATTTAAGGGGCGAATGGACAGAGAAGAAGCGAAAAAGAAGTTTCCTTGTCATGCGTGCGGAAAGCTTGGACATTGGAAGAACGAGTGTAAGAGTACTCAGAATAATAATGGGCCAAATCAAAATGTAATCCCACAGATGCAGAATGAAGTACTTATGAATCAGCAGCAACAGGTAGTTACTCCACAATATCAGGTGCCACCAGCTCCTATGCCAAATTTTGTGAACCATCAAAGTTTCAGTGCGAACACCGGATTTCAAGGAGAAAGTGGTAAGAATAATAGAACAATTGCACAATATTTTTTACAGAATGATGAAGAACATTCAGATACCGCACAATGACGGTGCCTGAGGGGGGAGGAAGAGGAGTGCATGCTTGGCGCATCCTTGCTGGTAGATCAGTCAGGTCCATTCGTTGATGGGAGAGTAGAAGGTAAAGACATTACTTTCCTATTGGATACTGGTGCTACCAGGTCTACTGTGAGAACAGCAGAGATTCCAAACCTACCCCTCTCGGGAGAGACAATCCAAGTAGTAGGCATATCCAACCAACAGATTAGAACCCCTATCACAAAGCCAATGGAGGTGCACATTGGGAACTTCAAAGAAATGCATTGATTTGTAGTTTGCGATTCCAGTCCAGTAAATCTGTTGGGAAGAGATCTTTTGTGCAAGATGAATTGCACGATCTATTGTACACCGGATGGTGTTGCTTTCCAAACCCCCGATGAGGATGTTGTCTATAAGATGATGCTGTCCAAACAGGGAACAGAAGTAGATGAAATGTTTTCATTAATAACTGAGAATGAATTGCCAGAAGAATTAAGAACGACAGTTAATCCAGAAGTGTGGGATTTTACAGGAAAAGACATTGTGCTAATGAAGAATATAGACCCAGTTAAAGTGACAGTGAAGGAAGGTGCAGTGTATCCAAATACCCAACAGTACAAAATGAGTCCAGAAGTAAAGGCAGGAATTATTCCAGAAATTGAACGAATGGTTAAACAAGGTATTTTAAAAGAAGTGATGGGTAGTCCATGTAATTCGCCAATGGGACTGAAAAAGCCTAGCGGAAAATACAGAATAGTGCAAGACCTACGGAAAATAAATAAAATTGTAATTCCCTGTTGTCCAATTGTGCCAAATCCAGCAGTGATCCTTTATCAGATACCGTGGAATGCAGGATGGTTTACAGTAATTGATTTATGCCAAGCGTTCTTTTCTATTCCTTTGCACCCAGACAGCCAGTATCTTTTTACGTTTAAGTTTGAAGATCGTATTTATGCATGGTGTCGTGTTCCTCAAGGGTACACAGAGAGTCCTTCAATTTTTAATCAGATTTTGAAAAAGTGGTTGGAATCGTTGATCATGCCTGGAAATTCTGTTCTGGTTCAGTACATTGATGACCTATTGGTGGCATCAAAAACACGAGAAGATTGTGTTACAGATACAATTGCATTACTGAACCATTTGGCTGAAGGAGGACACAAGGTGTCTCCAGAAAAATTACAATTCTGTCGACAAGAAGTAAGATATTTAGGGCATAAAATAGAAAGAGGAGTTAGAAAAGTGACACCGGAAAGAATAAAAATAATCAAAGAAATGCAATTGCCACAGACTCAGAGAGAAATGAGAATGTTTCTGGGAGTGGTTGGATATTGTAGGCAATGGATTAATGGTTTTTCTATGTTAGCAAAGCCATTAATACAGATGATCCGGAAACGAGCAAAAGATCCAATTAATTGGAATGATGACTGCCTAGAGGCATTTGTGAGATTAAGAAATTGTTTGTGTGAGGCTCCTGCTTTGGGCATGCCTGATTATTCAAAAGATTTTGCTTTGTTCTGTTGTGAAAGAGAAAATTGTGCACTTTCAGTCTTAACACAGAGACATGGATTGAGTCGACGTCCAGTGGCATATTTTTCAGCCACATTGGACCCAGTAGCTTCAGCATTGCCTGGCTGCTTAAAAGCAGTAGCTGCTACTTGTATGAGTCTGGAGCAAAGTGAGTCGATAGTAATGGGACATCTGGTAAAAGTCTTTGTTCCACACTCAGTCAAGATTCTTTTGACAAGGACAAGAACACAGCACCTCACCCCTAGTCGTTTGACAAAGTACGAAAGAATGATTTTGGGAGCTGAGAATGTGACTGTAATAAGATGTACGATTCTGAACCCAGCCACTCTGTTGCCAGACCCCTACGATGAAGAAGTGAAAGATGAAAGTGATCATGATTGCTTGGACGTGACTGAGTTATGGACGAAGCCCCGCCCAGCTATAAGAGAGACACCTTTGAAAGAGGCTGATCATGAATTATTTGTAGACGGCTCCTGCCTTAGGACACAAGAAGGAGGTCTACGTGCTGCATATGCTGTTTGTAAAATTTCTGGGGTAATTGAAGCATCCTGTTTACCTGGGGTCAAGTCTGCACAAGTAGCTGAACTGATTGCCTTAGCCATGCCATGTAAAAAAGGGAAAAATTGGAGAGTAACCATATTTACGGATAGCCAATATGGTTTCGGGATTGTGCATGACTTTGGCCAGCTTTGGATGCAAAGGGGATTTCTGACTTCCTCAGGATCTCCTATCAGAAACAGCAAAAATGTAAAAGATTTGTTGGAAGCATTACAATTGCCAAAAGAGATAGCAGCTGTAAAATGCGCTGCACATCAGTCAGGAAATAACTATGTGACTGCTGGCAATAATTATGCTGATCAAGTGGCCAAATACTGTGCTAAAAATGCAGTAGCCATAAACAGAAAAATTGAAACGGGTGAAACCAGATGCCAACTTATGTACTTCTCAGTACCAGAAACATGGGATGAGATTAGACAATTACAGGAAGAAGTTGAGGAAAAGGAAAAAGAAATCTGGATAAAGGCAGACTGTACCAAAAGACCACATGATGAGGTATGGGTGTATCTAGATGGAAGACCAGTCATGCCAGATTGTTTGCTTTAAAAAATGGCGAGAGTATACCATGGAGCAACACACATAGGGAGAGATTCAATGATCAGGCTATTCAGACAGAGTTGGTATAATCCAAAGTTCAGGGTAGTCGCAGAGAGCCTTTGCCAAAGATGCTTAACCTGTCAACAGCAGAACCCAGGTAGAAAGACAGTGGTAAGCTGGGGAAAAATCGGAAAAGCAGAAGGACCCTTCACCAGATTACAGTTTTTTTTTAAAATTGCTTTTTATTTCATTTTCATAACAAAAACAATACAAAAAATAAAAATCAACATACATTGCAGTGCTATACTGTAATAGTTTGATCCGACATATCCACCAGTCACACGAGTCACCCACTGGAAAGCCTGTCAAATGTTGTCTGCCATCTAGAGCATCATAGCTTACAATTCCTCAACGGAGCATCTCAACCCCGCACCCCACAACAAATCCATACTTTGCAATCCGAGACATGGCGCAGCGGTGGCACATAACAAGGAGTCCATACATTAATCGTCCGTCATTCTAGCATTTAACCAAGTAACAAATGGTTCCCAGATGTCTGTAGGTCGGGACCTGGTCGGCTGGAGTTCCCAATAGGTGGCTAGCTGTGTCTTACAATATGTGACCTGTGTGATCCAGTCTTTCGTAAGCGGGGGCCTAGTTGCCCCCCAGTGTAAAGCTATCTGACGTTTGGCCATCAGGAGGAGCATTGCTGGTAGTTTATGTGATTTAGGGGGCACCGTCTCCAGCACCCCCAGTAGGGCCGTAAGGGGCGTGAGGGGAAGATCCAAGCCGATGATATCTTTAATATGCTTATAGACTTCAAGCCAGTAGTTGGCTATGGGTCTGCAGCTCCAGGCTAAGTGCAGGAAGGTTGCGAGTGGGGTGCCGCATTTCCAGCAGCAGTCATCTTCCCTTAGTCCCATTTTATGCAGGTGTATGGGAGTGCGATAAAAGCGATGCAAGTATTTGAAGTGGATGAGCCTGAGGCGGTAATTGGGCGAAAGGCGCCTCAACTGTTGACAACTGAGCCGCCATTGTTCATCTGTGAGAGGCGTACCCAGCTCCACGTCCCAAGCCGCACGGGAGGGGGGGATTGTGATTGGAGAGGTCTTTTGAGTGTGTCTGTAGATGCGTGATATAAGTTTTTGTCCCGATTCCACTGTCAGCAGATTCTCAAGCGCCGGCAGGGAAGGCGGAGGCCCCGGAAAGGTGGGGAATTTACGCTTGCAGGATGCGCGGAGTTGGTAGTACAGCAGCATGTCAAGTGCTGAGGGCTCTGCAGGGGAACACATATGTTGAAGTGTAAGAAAAGTGTCTTCAGGGAACAGATCACCGCTCACTGTTATTTTATGTACGTTTGCGCGTTCCTGTGCTTTGCGTTCCATAAGAGGGGGAAACATAGGATTATTGAAAAGGGCCATAGACGGAGCATATAGTATCTCCAAGCGTGCTCTTTTACGAATACCTTCCCAGGCCCATCTCAGAACCTGTACAGTATCTATTTCTCCGCACGGGCGCTTATATGGCTGAAACAGGGCAGTCGATATTGGTAGGGGAGCGGCGCGGTCTTTTTCTATGGCCACGTGTGGTTGGTATGGCGTGGGGTGGACCCAGAAGTGCAAAAATTGCGCCTGAGCACTATAGGCGTACAGCGCAAAATCCGGGGCCGCCAACCCTCCCTGCTCCTGCGGCAATGTCAAAATTTCCCAGGCTATTCGTGGTTGACCCCCAGCCCACACCAGCTCGATCATAAGCGATTTTAGGCGTCTAAAAAATGCAGCGGGAGCGGCACATTCACAAACAGGTAAAGCAGTTTGGGCAATATTATCATTTTAGCTACTGCTATACGACCCGCCAGCGAAAGAGGAAGCGTCTTCCACCTCCGGACCCTTTCCTCAATCCATGTCACTACCCTCCCATAATTGGCTCTCCATATGTCATGCAGGTCATTGGTGAGCCATACCCCCAGCTATCGGATGGGTTCAGAGGCCCATGTTAACGGGTATTCAGTGTCAAATTTCTGCGTGTCAGATGTAAGGGGGAGGATCACAGACTTACTCCAGTTGATGTTTACTCCGGAGAGCCCGCCAAAGCGGACCACTTCCCTAGTCATGGGGGCCAGGTTGTCTTTGGGATGTACCATGTACAGCGTGATGTCGTCTGCATACATGGACACCGTGAGTGCTCTGGTGGTAAGGCCAATCCCTCTGTTCACGTGGTGTTGGCGCAGCCGCGCAGCTAGGGGTTCTGTCGCTATCGCAAACAGTAGTGGCGACAGAGGGCACCCCTGTCTAGTGCCTCGGGTTATGGGTATCGGCTCCGATATCAGCCCGTTCACCCTTAATCACGCCGTTGGTTGTGTGTAAAGGAGTTGAATATGCTTCAGGAAGATTGGGCTTAGTCCTATCCTTCGGAGCAGAGGAAAGAGAAATCCCCATTCCAGTGAGTCAAACGCCTTTGAGGCATCCAATAACACTGCAGCCGAGGGTAGGGTTGGTGTTAAGTAATGCAGGAGCCCGAATAGGGTTCTGATGTTATGTGAGGTCGCTCTGCCCGGTACAAAGCCTGATTGGTCCGGTAGAACTATCTTCGGGAGCAGTGGTTGGAGTCTGGTAGCCAAAAGCTTTGCAAAGATCTTGGCGTCAAGGTTAATCAGTGAGAGTGGGCGGTAAGACTCGCTCTTTTGTGGGTCCTTGTCTGGTTTGAGGAGAGTGATAATAATCGCCTCTCTCATCGAATCTGGGAGGATTTCCTTTTGGAGCGCCTCTTGGTAGACAGCTAGGAGACGGGGGGCGAGGTCCTCGGAAAATTCTTTATAAAATTGCGCGGTGAGGCCGTCCGGTCGCCCTGTCTGCCTCATACCGCCTATGACCCGGCGCACATCATCGGCCGTGAATGGTATGTCCAAATATTCACGGTGGACATTACTAAACCACACAAGTGCGATGGAGTCCAGGTACTCTTCTAACATCGAGGTTGTGGGCGTAACCTGGGACGTGTAGAGCTGTGAGTAGAAGTCGTGCATGGTGTTTAAGATGTCAGGGGGGAGTGTACCAGTTCGTTCGTGGTGGTGGTGAGTGCAGTAATAAGTGCGGCCCCCCTAGGTGGCTTCAATAGGTTCGCAAGTGTCTTCCCGGGCCTGTCACCTTCACCATATTTCCGTGCGATTGCATATTTGTGAAGGAACTTTACCTCTCTGTCTGCCTCCTCCTGATAGGCCGTCAGTTTACTGCGAATGTGCCCCAGCGTCTCAGCTGCTGGTGTAGTGTAGTATTGTTGTTCTAGTGTGTGCAGCTCCGCCTCCAGGCGCCCAAGGCGGTCCCTAATATCCCTGAGTACCCTGTTTTGCCCGGCGATGCAGTGTCCACGAACAACCACCTTAAACACCTCCCATAGAGTCCCGATCGAATCCACAGACCCCGTGTTTTTGTCAAAGTATTCTGTGATATGTGTATGTAGTTCTTCCTTGAACACAGGATCCAGCAGTGCGTTAGGTGGCAAGCGCCATGTGAAAGGCTGGCGATATGGTAGAGGTATGTGTAGGGACAGAGTAACTGGGGAATGATCCGAGAGCGTGCGAGCGTGGTGGGATGCATCCGATACCCAGGAGTGCAAGTCAGGAGAAGTGAGCCAAAAGTCCAGTCGCGACCATGCGTTATGTTGCTGTGTAATGCAGGTGCCTTCTCGGTCGTGTGGGTGAAGGCTTCGCCAGGTGTCTACAAGACCGTAGTCCTCCATTAGCTGTTTTAGGACAGCGGCTGCTTGTGGGTGATGTGTGCGGGAGGCTCCCACTCTATCAGTCCCCAGGGACATTACTGTGTTAAACTCGCCCCCCCATAGCAATGCCGCATCTCCCATGGATTGTATGGTGTGCCACAATTTCTGGAAGAAGGAGGGGTCGTCCACGTTAGGCCCGTAGACGTTAGCAATTAGGACCTTCTTGTGAAACAGTATTCCCAGAGCCAAAACGTACCGCCCCTCCGTATCACTAACCACCTTCAAGGTCTTCCAGGGGGTGCCTCTTTTAATTAATGTGGCCACTCCGCGGGAGTAATTGGAGTAACATGAGGTGAACACTTCGCCCCATCTGTTGGATTTTAGCCTGTCACAGGCTGTGCCCCTGAGATGGGTCTCCTGAAGGAGGCATATCGCAGCCGAATGTCTCGAAAGTTGGGAAAGAATTAGGCGCGTTTTTCTGTGGTCGTTCAGACCACGCACGTTCCATGTGAGACATGTTAAATGAGACATGTGGCCGCTTGGGGGTGTCTGTATCCTATGATTGTCGATTGCGCCATCAGACGTGCCTGTGGTTGTGCGATATGGGTACCCTCCAGTGTGTAATGGCACCATTAGGGTAATGTGTGATATGTCCAGTGGAAGTCCGATCGTGTGAGGAATAGAGAGCACATGACAATGAACAACAAACTGTTAAATACAATAACACAAAAAATCTACGATACCCTACCCTCCCCCCTCCCACACCAACCCCCCAATTAGGTCGTGCATCCCTGTCAAAACCCCACCCTTTAAACAATAAGCCACCTGAGAAGGGGCTATAGGGAATCATCCCAACGGGGGCAAGGCGTTGCCGGCGTACTGCCCTGTCGTGAAGACAACAGGGTGGCCGAGCATTATAAATGCCTATACATCCATGCGAGCTACAATCACCACATTAGGTGTATCAAGCATTGTAGGAAAGTGGCATAGAGAAACAGCAACCACAGATATCGCAGCACATTCAAATAGCCATACATTACTCAATGTCACTAGTTTGCTCCTGCGAGGAAGAGTCTTTATCCCTTGGTTTGTCTTGCAGCTTTCTGGCATTTTGTTTTGCAAATTTCAATGCGTCCTTTGCGACTGCAAAGAACACAGGTTTACCTTCTGTTTGCACTCGCAATTTAGCCGGGTACAGCATAGCGTATTTCGTGCCTGTTTGTTGGAAGATCTTTTTTGCGGGGATGAATTCCCTGCGGGCTGCCTGGACCAGTTGTGTGAAATCGGGGTAGAACGCTATTGTGTTATTTTGATACTGGAGAGTGCCTCTTTCTCGTGCTAGCCTCAGAATTGTGTCCCTGTCTCTGTAATTTAATATTTTTGCCATTATAGTTCTGGGGGTGGTGCCCGGCTGTGGCCTCGGGCCAAGCGTGCGGTGGGTGCGCTCCACGAGGAACATGGGCGACAGTTCTGCCCCGAACAATTCCTGTAGGAGTCCCTCAACATATTTTTCCATGTTTGGGATGTTCGTCGATTCAGGTATGCCCGTTAGGCGCACATTGTTGCGCCGGGATCTCGCTTCCAAGTCCTCATTGCGCAGTTTTATCACTTCCAGCACTTTGTCCATACGCAGTAGCTGTTCGCGAGTTTCGGTTTGGTTATCGTCTTGATCCGATACTCGCGTCTCCAGTGTGTCCAGTCTATTTTCGTGTTTCTCCACCTTACGTGAAACCTGGTCCATGCGTGCCGAGAGGGAGTCGAGTTTTGAGTCAATATCTTTCAGGCAGGCTTTTTACGTCTTTGAACATTGTTTTTATGTCGTCCTCTTGTTCCGTTTCCAGTTGCGTCTCTGGGACAGTTGTTTGCGACGCCGAGTCACTTTCACCGTGTCTAGTGCTGCGCTTCTCAAAGGTCAGTTTTGGCTGTTTGTTATCTGGCTTGCCCATGTTTGCGCGTTTCCTGCCAGTCGAGGTGAGTACGAGCAATAGTTCCTGGGAGGGATATTACGTGAAGCTGCAGTACTAGCACCGGGGTTATTTTGCTGGCGCCTGCGCTGCGTGTGTTCTTCAGCACTGCTATTCCTCTCTATCTGCTCGCACTTGCATGTGTGCGTCTATCGATGCCAATGCGAGTTCAGGCCCTGAGGACAGGAGACATCTTCTACAGCCGGTCGTTATAATGCCAGGTCAGTGCACCGGAGAGTCGCCACCGCGCCCAGCGCCGAATTTCCCTCTTGTTGTCAGCCCGGTTTCCCAGCTGGTTGTTCGCCGCGTTTTTGGGCGCCGAACACGCCGCTCGCAGTGCAGCTGCACACGATTTTCGGCGGGGGCGCTGGGCCTACTCGTCAGCAGGATGGCTGTGTAGTCCTATAGATACGGCGTTTGTTGGTGGACTACTATATTCCACTGGGGTTAGGCCCCTGCGATTTGCAGTGCGAGTCTTGAGAGCGTAGTCAGCGCTCTGCCATTAGGTCTCTGTGACATGAACTAGGGGCCCTCTGCAGTTATCCGTGTCCCATTTATTGTGCATACAGTCAGCCGTGAGCTCTATCCCCCCAGTTCTATGAATCGGAGCAGACGCCTCGCGCACCACAGGACACTGCGTCCCGAACTCCCCGGCACACCAATCTGGCCCCGCTGATGGCAAGCACCGTCCACTTCACGCTCCCAGTGGGCCACTCGGTAGCCGGGTGCCGCCCCTCGCCCTCTCTCCACATGGAGGTTCCTCTTTGTTCTGTGCACGTCGTGTGCTCTTACCTCCGCGTTGGGGGCCGATAGGGTTTCGCAGCTGCCTCCCGCCGTTCTTACTTTCGTGGGATATCGCGACAATCGCCGTCTCCCTTGGATATCGTCTCGTGTCGAGGCTCAGCTCTGCGCTTAGTATGTGCGCGTCTCTTCTGTGGTTCCACAGCTGCTCTCCGGTGCTCCTCCCCCGATGTTGCCATCTAAGTCACCAGGCACAGGCAATGAGGCGCCCAATCTGCCAGGCCCGCGTCCGCCCGTCCGCAACGTCCCGGACCGGGCACGGCCGCAATGACGTCGATTCTCGTTAGGGCCGTTCCGTGCTCTCCCTCCGGCCGCGGAAGGTCTCAAATTGATCAGCGGCACCTCCGATTTCAGAATGTGCGATGGAATCTTGCAGTCTAGGCAATATTGGGCGGATTTCTGGCGGATGTTGTGCTCGGCCGGCAGAGCCGACAGATTAGGCGGCCATCTTGCTGCTCGGCTCGGCCACGCCCCCCACCAGATTACAGTTAGATTTAATTGAATTACCTCCATGCAATGGATTGAAATACGTACTTGTTATAGTATGCCGTTTCTCAAGATGGGTGGAAGCCTACCCTACTAGAAGAAATGACAGTCTTACAGTTGCAAAATTGTTGTTGAGGGAGTTAGTGCCACGATTTGGTTTTCCGGTCACTTTGGAATCAGATAGAGGCCCTCATTTTAATAATGAAATAATTCGATTAATCTGTGCTGCGTTTAACATTGAACAAAAACTGCACTGTGCTTATCGTCCAGAGGCTTCTGGAGTTGTTGAGCAAATGAATGGTACAATCAAATCAAGATTGGGAAAGGTGTGTGCATCTACAAAGCTGAAATGGCCAGATGCATTACCTCTTGTATTGATGGGTCTCAGGAGCATTCCAGACAGAAAAACAGGAATGAGTCCCCATGAGGTTCTCATGGGAAGAGCCATGAGACAGGCATTTATTCCTGGAAATAAACTAATGAGTATAACTGATGATCTGGTATTGGACTATTGCAAAGGATTGGCTGAAATGATGCGTTCTATCTCTCACCAGGTTGGAGAAGACGCAGTCGAAAGACAGCCAGACCAAGCGCATGATTTGAATCCTGGAGATTGGGTGCTAGTGAAGAAACACGCAATAAAATCGTGTCTAGCACCGAGGTGGGAAGGGCCACGACAAGTCATACTAGTCACTACCACAGCAGTGAAGTGTGCAGGTCTGCCCAATTGGATTCATGCCAGCCATACCAGAAGAGTTCCGAGCCCATCAGATCAACAAGAGCCACCACTGACTGAGCAGGCTGAAGCGTCAGGAGTTGTAAACTGTGAAATTGAAGAATCTAGAGTGATAGATTCTGAAAGACAACCATATGACGAACAGCCCGAGATAAGTCAGGAAGAATGGATCCCAGTGATTGAAATAATTGATGATGTAAAACCAGAAGAAGAACAGAACTGAAAAGACAGGAAAGTAGTCAGGAAGAGACAGGGAAGAAGAACACACTCAGGTGAAAACAGAAAGTGACACAAACAAACCTGAGGAGGGAAAAATAGAAGAACACGTTCAGGCGGAAGAAGAAAAGTTTGAATTAAGACCTGAACAGGACCAGGTAGAGTTAGAAGAACAAGTTCAGGCAGAAGAAGAAAGGTTTGAACTAAGACCTGAACAAGGTCAGATTGAATTAGAAGAACAAGCTCAGGAGGAAACAGAACAAAATACAGTAGAACCTGAGCAGGAGGAAGCAAGAGAAGGTACAAGCACAGAAAACAGAGAAACAGAACAGATTGTGCCCAAAATAAATGAAATAAAAAGAACTTTACAAAAAGATAAAGAAGGTGAAAATGCAGTACAAATCAAAAGAGTCAGAAAGGGAGACAATTGGCCAACTGGAGTAAAGAAGCTAAAATATCATTTGAGAAAATCTGAAAAGAAACCAGAGCAAGTGAACGAAATCACAAGTCAAACAAGACCTAAACAAACCTTAGCAAAAATAACTCGAAGAAGTCCAAGATTGAGAAATGTAAACAGGAGATACAAGGCTCCAGAGTGGACCTACGTCATTCTCGAGGAATTTGAGTCCCTGGATCTGTCTGATGAGACAGAAGAGGTTCATATTGCACAAACTGATGAAAGCAAATTGAAACCTCCTTAAGAACAAAAAGAAAGGCTAAGACTGTAAAAAAGAAAAAGATAAGAGAAAAGAAATTTTCTCAGGAATAAAATGGCAGACATTGAAGTTACCGGAAAACCAAAATGTGGAGTAAAAAGAAAGTGTTTTAGATTTTGTTTTTGTAGTATTTTATTAGCAGCATTAGGATGGTTATTCCTAACAGTAGGAGTACCTTTTATAATGAAGACAAGTGACAAGAATAACACAAATACTAATGTTAAGGTGGATAGAATAAGAGAAACTAAAATAGAAATAGGGGTAGAAGATGAAGCAAACTATCATAATGAATCAGACTATAGTACGTCCTCTAATGTGTTTATTAAGTTGTTGTTTCAATATGTTAGTACTATGGAGATTAATAACTGCTACGTGTGTATGAAGTTACCCTCATCAGTATCAGAAGGAATGACCTATCACCATATACCCTTAACCTATGGTGTGTCGTGTAGTATCTTATCAAGTTTATTTTACGCTACAGGGAGACTTCAGTATTTTTATTCTAATTTAGATGTAGTATTTTCTGAACTACCTATTAGAATATGAATCCAGTAGCTAGTAGTAAAAATGCACAGTTTTTGGGTGAATTTTTCATAACAATGAGTTCAATAGATTTAGTTCAAGCACGTAGAGACAATCTAACATGTATATTAAGAAAAGAAGAAAAAGATTTTTTGAATTTAGTAGAAGAAAGGAGACAGAATTTAATGAGGGAGGCAACTACACAGAAAACCCATGTACCTCCATGGGTTGGGAAGGAGGGAATCTATGCAAGTGGCAAGGCTCATGCTGCGATGTCCCTGGACTTTGTGAAAAGGGGAAAATTCTGCCTCCATAGGTTAAAGACAGATTATAACAATAATTACATTGGTTCCAGTGAATGTGAACATAACTTCCTAATATTAGGAGGATGGGGACTAAAAGGGGGAACTGTTCCTGTGTTTCCAGGAGTGTATTATGTATGTGGGAGCAATGCCTATTATAGGTTACCTGCAAGATGGTACGGAAGCTGTTATTTTGGAATAGTTTTTCCAAACATTTATCATGTAGATAAAATCAGTGGAACCAATGGGAATTCTAATGGACTAACACGTAGAAGAAGAGCTAGTTTTTCTGAAATTGTAGGAGACATTTTTAGTGCACTGATACCCTCAGTTGGAGTCATTCTAAATTCACAGAAAATGTGTAAGTTATCAACCATAGTTGATCGACTTTCTACAGACACTGCAGGAGGATTTTTAATGATTAACACAGAGATGGTTGCAATTAGATCCATGGTTTTACAGAACCGTCTTGCTCTTGATATATTGTTAGCAAAAGAAGGTGGAGTCTGTGGCATGTTGAAAGTTCAACATTGCTGCACTTATATTCCGGACAAGAGCAGAGAAATTAAAGGATACATTGAAAACATTACGGGAATGCATAAAGATTTGACCCAACTGGAGGTTGACAGTGTGTGGGGAAGACTAACAAAAAGTATAACGTCAATAGGGAAATGGTTTGTTGATTTTGGGAGAAGTTTTATAGGTCAAATAATAATACCATTAGTTATGATAATAATGGTGGTAATGTTAGTAATAATTACATATAAAGGTTGTAGAAAAGGTACACTTAGAGAGAAAGGGAAAGGGACAGACACGAAAGAGAAAATATGATGAAATACGCTTGGAAGAAATGAAAGGCAGATTATATAAGAAAATGCAAGATTTAGAAGGAAACGAAATTGTTGATGGAAGTTGGGAGGACAATAGAGAAAACTGAGAAGTGTTAAAGTTGGTATCTGGGATGGATGGGTAATTTTGTGATGGCTTAATATGCCATCAGAGAGGGGATTGATGGAGCAAGGACTCGAACATGAGACTTGCTCGGAAAACAATTCTCTCGGTTTAACTCACTAGCGAATTACTAACGACGTGTTTTGTGATAAATAATACGCATTTCCGTTACACACGGGAGAAAAATGAAGCTTGCCTATGTGTTTACTAATTGCAATAACATGAACGTATGACTAAATTGCATTCTAACACAGGATCTTTACTGCGCATGCGTCTACTACATCTACGTAGTGTGACGTGCTGACGCTTGGAGGGAAATTCTGGCGCTTGCGCAAAGAACTATAAAATGGCCGCTTGAAAGCTCACATGCATGGCACCTGCTTGCAGAAATTAGAAAATAAGTTTTATACTAACGCAAATGCAGAAAGGGAAATAATAAATGGTATGGGCTAGAGTAGAGGTTGGTGGTATACAGTGAAATCATTTATTTTTTAGAATAACATTCTTCCTTTTGACTTTATTATTAGTGCGTATTTGGGCCTGTCAAATTTGTCTGAGTCGAGCAGACTGACGTTGCGCGACGCATGCACCCTGGTTTGGAAGTTCGAAAAGATGACTAAGGACTTGTCACGTGTCCAAGGTCGGCGAAGATGTGCCCTGGGAACATGAGGGTGAAGAGTTCATATGAAGGAACTTATTCAAGAAAGTCGATACATTTGTATTAATAAAGTTTAAAGATGTATGGGAAAGGAAGGGCGGAATAAAAGTTTGAGGGGAGGAGTTTGGAAAACAATGGTTTAAAGAAATAAATGAAGTATAAGCATGGTGTGATGATCATCCCCCCCCTCGCCTGTCCAATCAGAAGTTAGTATTCTGTAAAATTGAAACATTAATGGGTGGTACATGGTAAAAGAAAGGTATAATGGAAGTAGTTTAGTTAGTTAGAAGGGCGGTTAGAGGAGCTTGCTGACACGGGAGGCTAAGCTTGTTGGGAGCGGAAGCAGCAGAAACAATTCGGAGCTTGGGATGCTGCCGGTGCTGGGAGTGGTGCTGATGCTCTGAAATACTGATGAAGAAATCGAATGCAGAACCATCTACTTAATTTGGGTGGGTTAGAAAGAAGATCACGGAAGAACCACGAGGAGGAAGAGAGTGTCAGAGAGGGGTGCGACGCAGTCGTCGGTATTTAGAAAGGTGAAGTATCCTGTCCTGAAGTCTTTGTCTCCTGATCTATCCCGGGGGGACCCTCACCAGCCCTTTGGCCAGGGGGTTGGTCTTCACACCATACTTGGTAACTATGAAATTCATCGTCTTGATAATTACTCTTTTCTCTCTATCCTCTTCTTTCTGAGCATAGTTATTGTGTGGATCTGAATTGTTAATGTCTATTGAAACTTGATTGAATTTGGCACTCTTGTGAATGAGGGTGTTTGTACTGAAACGCTTTGAAATGGTTCCCAACCAATTAATTTAGATAAAGATTTTTAAAGCTTACCGAGTCTGGGATTACTTTATTTTTAATCAAGAAATATGTAAATAAGTCATGTTAATTATCACCATCAACTAGTTCCACCTAACTGGTCCATTGACCAGAGGAAAGAACTATTTGATCAGTGAAAGGTTTAGTTAGAGAAGAAATAACTAGATCTCGAGGTATGAAAATTTATAAAACTATAAAGTTCCAGCGGTCTACCTGGTGATTAGTGCAAGAGAGTTATATGGGCCCAGGTGAGTATATGGTAGTGGAGTATCTGTTGCTAGTACGCCGCTGGATCACTGTCACTGCAGTCCGAAAAAAAACGGACCGCCTGTGCCAGGGCACAAAACAGAGCCCGATTGTAGGAGAGTAGGATCTGCCTCTTATGTTGCCCCCACTTTGTTTCTGATGTTTACACTGGTTTCTGGCTATAGTCTGGCTGGGACCCTGCCAATCAGGGCCCCAGCCTCTCTGTTCTCTCTAAACGACTTGGAGTGCACTCTAGGTGCACTAGTGATTGGATACTGTGGTACCTTATGAGTCCCTAGTATATGGTACCTTAGGTGCCAAGGGCATAGGTACTTCACAGGCCTACCAGGGGCTGAAGCTTGTATTATGCCACCCCTGGGAAGCAGACTAAATCTGACACCACAGGTCTGCTACTGCAGCCTGGGTAAGGTGGTGCATGCACCCCTTACTGTGATGTAGGCTACCTATATCACTACATAGATACACACATATAAACCTGTAAGTCACTCCTATGGCAGCCTTATCAATCCTGAAGGCAGAGTGCTTGGTTCCTATGTGAGAGGGTGCCCCTGCATGAGCAGAGCCCCTCTGCAGCATTCGGAGACCCTTCTCTGAGGCTGTTTGTAGTGCAGCCTGACCATATACTCTTAAGCGCATTATAACCTCGCGTTAAATGCTAACTTTGGGATGGCTGCACGGAAACATGTCGTGTTTGGTGTCAAACATCTTGGAATACTACCCCCCCCCGCCAGTTCTGGCGGCGGGGGTAGCATTCCACCCTTCTAGAGGGATAGACATGTACCTACTGTGGAAACGCGGTAGAATCCTGAAGAGCCCTGGCATCACAAAATGTATGCCACCAGTCACAGACACTGGGCTGCCCTCCTGCTGATGACCGAAACTCGCAGTGGAGGAGGCCCAACAATAGGTATCCTGTCGAAGGAGGGTGTGACCACCTTCCAGACAGGGTTTAGTGTATTGGGGCTGGGTGGGTGCACTCCTAGAGTGCTTTGAAGTCCTGCACTGGGGGAGCAGAGGCTCCTCTGTGCATATGCCAGTTCAAACCAGCTCAGGGGCTACCTGCCCCTGCTCTGGCGCGAAACTGGACAAAGCGAAGTGGGTGTAGGCACCTACTCCCCTGACCCTCCCATAGGTGGGGTCATAGAGCTAGTCCCTCCCTTTCTTTTAGTATAAGAGAGGGAACCCTGCATTGCAAGCTAGATCTCCCTGGACGACGCTCTTAAGAACAATCCTGGACCTTCGACGTTCCACTACCTCTGGAAGACTGAAGAATCTCCTTGGAGTCAAGGAGTGACTCCCCTGCTTGGCAGGCACCAAAAACTACAACGACGGTCGCAAACTACGCCGCTCCCGCTGGAGCCCGAAGTCCCTGCAGCCCAGGAAGAGGATTTCCTGACTTCTCCAAGGCCATCGTGAGTCCCCAGTGAAGCTGAGGCAAGTGGACCCCACGAGTGACGAGGAACCGCAGCCCTGGGTACCGTGCACTATTGTTGAGTGCAACCCCTTCACGACGTTCTACGAACCTGTGCTTTGGACCACGTGTGGTCCCAGCCTCTAGCAGGAATCCCTCTGAAGATCAGAGGCCTACCCCGTCCCGAGTGACCGTGGGCCCCTGTTGAAGGAATCCTTCCGAGGCGTCTTCGCAATCCCTTGCCAGCCGGCTTGTGGGTCCCCTGAAGACTTTTCTACAGAACCAAAGGGCTTCCCTGGTTGCTCCAGGCCTGCCCTGACTTACCCTCGCTGGGTGAGTTCCCCAGACCTTGCTGGTCTGCACCATTGACTTTTTGCTCTTTCCACGAGACTTGCTGCTGCCAAGGCTTGTTGGCTCCAAACGGGTCGCCGACACCGCAGTCAGCTGCAAACTTCGTGGGACACGCTGAATCCAGCTCCTGGTCATCCTCGACGCCTCCTGGACCTCGTGGCCGAAGAGTCAAGACACCTGTGAACGACCTGAATCTGTCGACGACTGTGGGCATTCATCTTCCTTGCCCCGGGTCACTGCCCAGTGACTTTGAACACTGTCCCCTCTGCTTTCAGGTCTTCCTTCTTCCGAATCCAGGCTTGGATTCCACCGGACACTTCTCCTGTCGTCGCAAGCAGCAAGTCTTCAGTGGCTCCCATTGAAAACGACGCCGCGACCCGACACCAAAGGACACCTATGCACCCGGCTTCCCTGGGTGAGGTAACTCCAGCACTACGGTGCTCCTGTGGGTGTTGGCCCTAGAACTACTTACCCTGTAAGTGACTTGCTTGTAGCTACTCCCGAAGTGCCCTGAAACTCTTAATTTCCAACCGCGACTTGCCCCATTGAAGTCAACGGCGACCCGCGCCTGTGTTCACTCACTGCACGCGTCCCCCGTGGGTCCTTTACTTACCTACCTTGGGTGGTTTCGTGAGGCCCCAGCACTTCTGAAGGCCCTAGGCCTTGTCCCTTTGCCTATCGTTGTTCTTAAGTCTCTTTTTTAGTATATGGTCTGGTACGCCCCTAGGGCCCCAGCCATATTTGTGCTTAATTTATTGTGAAACGTTGATTTATGCATATGTTCCTGACTTCTAATCTCACCAGAGATTAGTAGAGAGTTGTTTAGTAATAAATACATATATATTTGATATATATACCTGTGTGGTGTCTTTTCATTTGGTGATTCAAGAGATTGTGTGGTAAAACAAGCTGCTTTACATTCCTCCAAGACTTAGCCTGAAGGCTGCTCTCCACAGCTACCACTAGGATAGCTTTCTATAAAGGTTGTCTTAAACCTACCTACCATAAGAGTCGAATTGTACTGGTGCAAGGTGTCCACTTTAACTAGTGAACAGCATATACCAGGCCAACTTCTCACACCGATGGAGACCTGTTTCGAGACAGCAGGCACATCCTGTGCGCGTGCTCACACTGCTCACTGAAGTTACGGCATGACGTCATGCCAGGTGAGCGTTGTAGGAGAAGGAAAATCCTTTAAAGAGAGTCATTTTCTCTCTGGATTTCCCTTCTCTTTTTGAAACTTAGGAGCAGCAACATTGTCGTGGTGTCACCAGGGCTTAGGTGGACGCTTTTTCAATATTATATACAAGCCATAGTTGCTGCTCATTTATCTTATGCAACTAACAACCATTGACAAAGCCAATAGTCCTGACTCCTCGTAGGTATGATGTTACTTGTTCTGTCACATATCGAGCTGCAATGACAGAAACAGCAAAATACAATTCGGGCGGCACACTATGCTAAGCACATATTTTTAGCTTAGGTGTTTTTAAGCCACGCCCTTAATTACATTGGCCACGCCCCTTTGAGAGACCCCCCAGCTTTTTCATCCCACTTAAAGCCCAACCCCAGCCACAGATCTGGGTTTAATCCATCGTTCTTTTGCTCACCACGCCCCCCAGTTTGGACCCATCCATATGCAAATCAGTCTTGACCCTGCCCCTCAATGGGAACAGTCCAGCCTGAACTCCCTTGGGGAGTAGGGTCAAGACTGATTTGGATATAGCTGGGTCCAAACTGGGGTGGCATGGTGAGTAAAACAACAATGGATTTAACCCACATCCGTGACTGGGGTGAATGTTTGATTTGTTCAGCATTCCGTCCATTCTCTTTTTCTGTTGCTATAGTCGCCGTAAGTGGGAAGAGTATGGCCAGACGTTGGTCCTGTGTTCACTGTGCCACTGGATTCAAGTAAGCCTGGCTGATGCAGTGTGATACCCCTGATCCAGCGCGATATTAGCAAACAGCATTCATACACCAGATACTCACTTGGGCCCATACATTCATACTACGCTAATACTTACGCTGGGTTTTATCAGTTGTTACTCTCTATCAAAATCCCTGCTACCAATTACCTTCTGATTGAAGAGTAATGACTTACCAATGAATCCTTTGCTAATTGGGAAGTTTAAAATGAGTGACATTCATTATAGTACATAATCCTGAAATAACCACTGAGTCAGGAAGTTTTAAAATGTTTATCTAAAGATTTTAGCAGAGTAAAATACAGAGCCACATGGTACTTAATCGCAATACCCAAGATTAAGCATAGAAATGATTATTGCTAATCAATGACGGTGTTTAAAGAAAAGGAGAAGATAGAGACAGCAGCGCAACTAAAGGTTGCATTATATTTACCTAAGTGCGAGAACCAAAACCCCTTAGCCAAGGAGTTGAAAGAATAAGACCCAGGAAGGATGAAGAGCAAAGACCTCCTCCAGGATTAGGACAGGACCGGTGACCTCTCTACAACGACGCCTGCGTCGTTCCCCTCTCTGATACTCGGTTTCTCCTCGATTCTCCCGTGCCTTCCTTCTAATGGACTCCGCCGCCCCCTCCTCAGGACCTCTTCTGGACAGGGATTCAGTCTGCAATCGATCAGCTTAGCGGTCTGGAGCTCTTCTTGTCAGCATCTCCGCTCTCCTGTGCTTTAAGACTGCCGACTTCTTAATTAACTAATTCTATATCTATTATACCCTTCTTCGCCCATGTACCTCCCCTTAATGTTGCTAAAATATGGGACCACTACTTCTGATTGGACAGGGACAGGGGGTGGATTCTCGCACCATATCGATTTGGCCTAAATTGTAAAGCCTATTGTTTTTAAATTCCCACCCCTTCAAATTAATACATTCGCTTTATTTCCCACCCGTCTCATGACAAATGTAAACCAATTTTCATAGACAATGTATCAATGTACAACAGGAAAGGCAAAAGTACAGCATCTTCGGCCATTGGGTCGCGGCCTTGGACGATGTCCAGATTGACTTCATTTGGCAGGCACACAGGACACATGCGCAGAACCATTTGCCTCTCGAGTTTCAGGTCACCAACCCAGGCCCAAGTTTACGAACTAGTAAAAGTGCAAGAAGCAAATATTAAAATCACAAAATAAAATGTTTCACTGTATGCCCACTTTTCCTACTCTATTCCCATTTAATTATAAATTCTATCCCGCGTTAGTAGCATTAGGAAACGACAATTTAGTAATGACATGAGAGCAAGCTGAAGCATGTGAAAACATCATGCAGCCATTTTACTACACACTGCGCAGAAGCAGAAATTTCCCACCAAGCAAAGAAAGACGTCACACCATGTGATATGGTTGCGACATGCGCATTGAGTTTTCCCGCGCATAGCGGCCATTTTGGATTACAGCCAAGCGTTATTCATTAGTAAAACACATAGGCAAGCTTCCTTCCCTTTCGTGTCGTGAATGCAAAGGTTAGTATTAACAATACAAATTTTTAATAAATTAATACAGTGAGGAGGATTGAATACAAGCAAGTTTCAATTATGAAACCTTGCTCCGACAATCCCCTCTCTGATGGCGTTTCTGAGCCATCAAAACACTACCCTCAATCAGATGCCAACTTCTAGCAAATTACTTCATTCTCATCTTTACACTTTCCATGTTTACAATCTCCTTTCAATTTCTTGTATAATTCACTCCTCCACTCTTCAAGTTCGATTTCATCTACCTTTCGTTTCTTTCCTCTTCCTGTCACTTTATATGTTCCATTCTTTTTACAGCATTTGCACCATATTGTTATTGCCAAGATTATTATTGCTATCCCTGCTAAGGGTACTAATATTTGACCTATAAGTCCTTTTCCTACATTAACAAACCAGGTACCAATTGACGAGATACTATTTGTCAATCTTTCCCATACACTATCAACTTTCAGTGGTTTAAGTTCCTTCTCAAGTTTAGTTATATTCTGTATGTACGTTCCAATTTCTGCACTCTTATCAGGAATATAAGTGCAACAATGTTTCGTCTTCAATAATTTACAGACTCCGCCCTCTTTTGCCAATATAATATCAAGAGCAAGTCGATTTTGCATCACCATAGATCTAATCGCAACCATTTCCGTATTAATCATTAGAAAACCTCCAGCAGTATCCGTTGATAAACGATCAACCACTGTAGACAATTTACATATTTTCCTTGAGTTCAGAATTATTCCCACTGAAGGTATCAAGGCACCAAATATATCACCTACAATTTCTGAAAAACTAGCTCTTTTACTACGTATTAATTCGCCATTGTTTTCATTGCTCTCAGTGTTTCTTTTTACGTGGTATATCTTTGGAAATACTATTCCAAAATAACAACTTCCATACCACCGTGCAGGAAGCCTAAAGTAAGCCTTATTCCCACACACATAATAGATTCCAGGAAAAACTGAATCTGTTCCTCCTTTGAGTCCCCAACCTCCAAGAATTAAAAAATTGTGTTCACATTCACTAGTACCGATGAAAACATTGTTATAATCAGTCTTTAACCTATGAAGACAAATTTTCCCTGTCTTTACGAAATCCAGAGCCATAGCAGCTTGAGCCTTGCCAGGTGTGGAGAGGTGTGGTGCAGTGGCCAGGGCAGCTGACTTCGGAGCACAGGGTTCACGGTTCGATCCCCGGCTCCGGCGGCAGCTCAGAACCATGTGACTCTGGGCAATAGCTCACATAATTTCCACGACGGCCCCCAGCGCCTTGAGACCCGTAAGGGTGAGTAGCTGCGCTATATAAAAACGGACTTACATTTTTTTTTTTTAACTTACAAGGTGGCAAATGAGCATTATGCTCAGACGCTTTCTTTTGAAAATCTTGTCTTCTATCTTCTACTAAATTCAAAAATATCTTTTCTTCTTCAAGTAAAGAACATGTTAGATTGTGTCTATGTGCATGTGTTATGTCTATTGATTTCATTGTTAAGAAAAATTCTCCCATAAACTGTGCGTCTTGACTACTAAGCACTGGGTTCATACTCTTGCGAATCGGAACCTCAGAAAATATCACATCTAGGTTTGAAAAATAATACTGAAGTCTCCCTGTTCTATAAAATAAACTAGACAAAACACTACATGATATACCATATGTCAGTGGTAAGTGATGGTATGTTAATCCTTCTGCTACTGATTCAGGTAACTTCATACAGACATAACAATTACTAACTTCCATTGTGTCTACATATTGAAACAATAACTTTGTGAAAACGTTTAAACTAGTGTCGTTGTCAGCTACTTCCTGATGAATTTCTGGTTCATTCTCTGCCATTAGTTCTACTCTATTGCCCTTCATGTTTGCTGTCCTCTCCTTAGTTTCATTATTAATCTTTTTATCTATTATCATAAGGTAAGGAACTGCTACAATCAGAACTAACCATACTATAAGCAGCATCACTAGACTACATATGCATAATGCACAGCATCTTCTACAACATTTCTGTTTTGGTCTCCCAGCAACTCTATCGTCAGGCATTTTTCGACAAGAAAGATTGCTCTTCTTATCTTTTCTTCTTTTCTTTAGCTTATTCTTTTGCTTAGTCAGGGTGGTCTTGTTTCTTTTTCGTACGTCAATTCTGCACTTGTTCCTTCGCCACCACTGTCACTTGACTCTGAGCTTTCAAAATCTTCAAGAATGATATAAGTCCAGTCAGGACCCTTGAATTTGTTATTCACAAGTTTCAGTCTTTTACTTCTTCTTTTCTCAGTTTTATTTTCTTGTTCAGTTTGACTTGTTACTTCATTCACTTGATCTGGATCTTCACTTCTGGTTGTTATGTGGTATTTTACTCTTTTAATGACACTCGGCCAATGATCTCCTTTTCTTGTTTTCTTTGTTTGCACTGTCTCTTTATCTTCGTTTTCAGAAATCTTTTTAATTTCACTGCTTAGCACTGTTTCGTGTTCTTCAATTACTGTGTTTCTTGTTTGCTCCTTTTCAGGTCTAATTGGTTTCTCTGTAACAGCTCCGCTGTGAGTTTCCAATAACTGACCTTGTTCTTTATTTATTTCTTCAAGTTCATGTTTTTCAAGGTTTTCTTCTTCTGTGCACTCTTCTTGATCTAACTTGTTCTGATCAGGGCTTATTGCACTGTGAACTTCTGCAGCCTGACCGGATTCTTCTAGACCTGTCTGTCCCTGTTCAAAGTCTATTAGGTCTTCACTGTTTTGAGTCCAGTTTCCTTTCCCTATCTGACCTTGTTCAGGATTTCTTAGTGTCTTTTCTTCTTGTTCCTGAACTGCTTCTTCTTCACCTATCTGATCTTCTTCAATTTCTTCCAATTTTGCTTGACTTCTTGTTCTGTGGTATACTTCAGGAACCTCTACCACTGGTATCCAATCCTGACTTGTGCTCGGTTGTTCTTCTTCAGCTTCTCTGGAATCTCGAACCTGAGATCCTTCAGCTGGGCAACCTTCAGCTTCTTCAGTGATTGGCGTTGTCTGAGGATTCTCTTCCTCGGGATCTGGTACTCTCTTGGTGTGACTTACATGAATCCAATTAGGAAATCCGGCACACTTCACTGCTGTATTCGTTGTCAGTATGACTTGACACGGTCTGCCCCATCTAGGTGATAGACACGTTTCTCTGGTGTGATTCTTCACTACCACCCAGTCACCAGGATTCAGATCATGTTCTTGTTCAGGCTGCCTGGAAACTGCGTCTTCTCCAACCTGATGAGAGACAGAACGCACTAGGTCAGCCAATCCTTTGCAATAGTCCAGAACCATATCATCAGATATATTCACCAGTTTGTTTGTGGGAACATGTGTTTGTCTCATTGCTCTTCCCATCATTATTTCATGTGGGCTCAATTCTGTGTTTCTGTCAGGTATACTTCTGAGTCCCATTAGAACAAGTGGCAATGCATCTGGCCATTCTAATGATGTGGATGCACACATTTTTCCCAATCTTGACTTTATAGTGCCATTCAATTGTTCAACCACTCCAGAAGCTTCTGGACGATATGCACAGTGCAGTTTCTGTTTGATTTGAAATGCTTCACAGATTATTTGAATCACTTCACTGTTAAAATGTTTTCCTCTATCTGATTCCAAAGTTACTGGAAAACCAAACCTAGGAATGAGCTCTCGTAGCAACAGTTTTGCAACTGTAATGCTGTCATTTCTCCTAGTAGGGTAAGCCTCCACCCACTTTGAAAACAGACACACTATGACTAGTACATATTTCAGCCCTCTACATGGTGGTAACTGTATGAAATCAAACTGAAGTCTCATAAATGGACCCTCTGCCTTTCCAATGTTCCCAAATCCAATTACTGTCTTCCTCCCCGGATTATGCATCTGGCAAGTTAGACATCTCTGGCAAAGACACTCTGCAACAGCCCTGAATTTAGGATTATACCAATTTTGTCTGAACAACCTAATCATTGCATCTCTTCCTATGTGTGTGTCTCCATGATACATCCTAGCCATTTGTGAGAGTAAACAATCTGGCATGACTGGTCTGCCATCAGCACTGATCCACACTTCATCATCTCCTCTTTGGGAACAACCCACTTTGATCCACAAATTCTTCTCACTTTCATTAACCTCATCTTGCAATTTCTTGACGTCATTCCAAGTTTCAGGTGGCATATACAGCATAAGTTGGCAGCTGATTCCCATTCTTTCCACCCTCTTATTGACTGACATTCTGGTTTTGGCACAATGTTGAGCCACCAGATCTGCATATCTGTTGCAGACTACCACCCAGTCATCTCCTGACTGGTGTGCGGCACATTTCACCACAGCCAATTCTTTTGGTGATTGTATTGCTTCTAGCAATTCCCTTACAAATTGTCCATTTTTAATGGGGGATCCTGAAGAAGTCATGAAATCCCTCTGCATCCATAGTTGGCCAAAATCATGCACAACCCCGTAACCATATTGGCTGTCTGTAAATATAGTTACTTTTTGATTCCTCCCAATTTTGCATGCTCTTATCAACGCAATCAATTCAGCTACTTGTGCAGATTTGACTCCTGGTAAATAAGATGCTTCAACTATTCCAGTTAATTCACATACCGCATAGGCAGCAGTTAGTTTACCGTCTTCATGTCTTTGACATGAACCATCAACAAATAGCTCCCTGTCTGGCTTTTTAAGTGGCTGTTCCTCTATATCTGGGCGTGGTTTTGTGCATAATTCTGTAATTTGTATACAATCATGTTCATCGTCTTCATCATCTTTAATTCTCTCATGATATG
Source organism: Calotriton arnoldi (assembly GCA_963921515.1). Classification (NCBI taxonomy): domain Eukaryota; kingdom Metazoa; phylum Chordata; class Amphibia; order Caudata; family Salamandridae; genus Calotriton; species Calotriton arnoldi. The sequence goes on along the minus strand of CAWUFW010000455.1, from coordinate 2,535,053 downwards.
GGTCTGGTAGTAAGGTTGCTGGATTTATTATAGTACACCTTACCATGTTCACATTTTCAGCACCCATTATTATTCTTTCATATTTAGTCAGCCGACTAGGAGTAAGATGCTGAGTTCGGGTTCTTGTCAACAGAATGACAACTGCATGTGGAACATACACTTTTACAGGGTGTCCCATCACAATTGACTCACTTTGTTCAATGCTCAAACAAGTAGCCGCCACTGCTTTTAAGCATCCTGGCAACGCGGCTGCTACTGGGTCCAATGTAGCAGAAAAATATGCTATAGGACGTCTTTCTAATCCATGTCTCTGAGTTAAGACAGAAAGTGCACAATTTTTTCTCTCATGACAGAACAATGTAAATTCTCTTTTATAATCAGGCATGCCTAAGGCAGGTGCTGAACATAGGGCATTTCTCAATTTTACAAAGGCTTCTACACTTTCGTCCTCCCACTCAACAGGGTCCTTTGCTTTCTTTTTTGTCATGTTAATTAAGGGCTTAGCTAACATGGAAAATCCTGGTATCCATTGTCGACAGTAACCTACTATTCCTAGGAACATTCTCACTTGTCTTTGTGTTACAGGCATTTGCATTTTCTTTATTAAAGTTACCATTTCAGCTGTTACTCTTCTTTTCCCCCTCTCAATTTGGTGTCCCAGATACTTAACAGCTGTTGTACAGAATTGCAATTTTTCAGGTGAGACTTTATGTCCTTCTTCTGCCAAAAGATTTAACAATGCTATGGAATCAACAACACAGTCCTCTCTGGTATTCGATGCCACCAATAAGTTGTCGATATATTGGACTAAGACTGAGCTTCCTGGCATCACTAGTTTTTCCAGGCACTTTTTCAGTATCTGGTTGAAAATAGAAGGACTTTCTGTGTACCCCTGAGGAACACGATTCCACACATAGACCTTGTTCTCAAATTTAAATGAGAAAAGATACTGGCTGTCTGGATGTAATGGTATTGAAAAGAACGCTTGACACAAATCAATTACTGTGAACCATCCTGCACTCCAAGGGATCTGGTATAGAATTACTGCAGGATTTGGCACTATGGGACAACATGGTTCCACAATCTTATTTATTTTTCTCAGGTCCTGAACAATCCTATATTTTCCACTAGGTTTCTTTAACCCCATTATAGGTGAATTACATGGGCTACTCATTACTTCTTTTAGGATATTTTGTTCTACCATTCGATTTATTTCTTCAATGACTCCTGCTTTTACTTCTGCACTCATTTTGTACTGTCTGGTATTTGGGAAAATTGCACCTTCTTTTACAGTAATTTTAACTGGATCTATTTTAGCCATAAGCCCTACTTCCTTTCCGGTGAAATCCCATACTATGGGGTTTACTGTACCTTTTAATTCTTCTGGCAACTCATCTTTTGTTATTAACGAAAACATCTCATCCACTTCTGTACCTTGTTTTGCAATCATAATTTTATATACATGGTCTTCATCTGGTGTCTGAACTGCCACACCATCCGGTGTGCAGAAAATTGTACAATTCATCTTGCACAACAAATCCCTACCTAATAAGTTTACTGGACTAGAATCACACACTACAAATTGATGCATTTCTCTGAAATTTCCGATTTTAACTTCCATGGGTTCGGTAAGAGGCGTTCTAATCCGCTGATTAGCTACCCCCACTACTTGGATATTTTCACCAGAGAGAGGAAGGTCTGGAATGTCTGCTGTTCTCACAGTAGACCGGGTAGCACCAGTGTCCAAAAGGAAAGTAATATTATTACCTTTCACATTCCCTTCAACATATGGACCTGACTGATCTACCTGTAAGGATGCGCCAAGTATGCACTCCTTCTTCCCCTCTCCTAGGCACCGTCATGGACTGAATTGACAGAAATCGTCCTGCAAAAGAAATTGTGATGTCATATAATCATTCTTACCACTTCCTCCTTGATATCCGATGTCTGTACCATGCTTTGCTCTGCTTACATTACCCTGAATAGGTGCAGGTGGCAACTGACTCTGAGGATTTACACCCTGCTGTGAGTCATTCTGCGTCTGTGGATTTAAATTTTGATTTGGGCCATTATTATTCCGAATCTTTTTACATTCATCCTTCCAATGCCCCAATTTTCCGCATCCATGACAAGGAAATTTCTTTTTAGCTTCTTCTCTACTCATTCGTCCTCTAAATTTTCCACCATTCCCAGTATCACCATTCGTTCCAGAATCTTTTCCTTGATTTTCACTCGGATTTTCCAAATTTATTCCGTTTCTCAGCCATTTTCACACATTACCTTCTCCTGTAACTTCTTGTGTCTATCCTCAATATCGTCTCCACAATATTTTGCATACTTCAAAATCTCATCAATGGGCTTCCCTTGCCAACAAAGCATATGCTGTTTAATCATTTGACAAATTTCTGGCTTCAAACCGTAAACAAATCGATACACAAACTGACTCATGTTCTTGTCTCCAATGTCCTCAAATCCACTATACTGTTTAAATACCTGCAATAGACGCTCATAGTAGGAATGTACTGATTCATTAGCTTCTTGGGTAGTTCGATCTATTTTTACCCAATCTGTTTCTTTCGGGGTATTTTCCCTTTCAGGTATGTTATCACTTGCTGATACTTTTTCATCACATCATTTGACGGGGCACCTGTCTTCGGATGTCGAGGATATTCGTCACTTGGCCAATCCACTGTGATTTTGCAATCTGTCCATAAATCGGCAGGTACCACTATATCAAACAACCCATCCAAATCCTTCAACAATACCTTTGACACCTTCACAAACCTGTCAACCTGCTTGTACCATTCAATTGGTTTTTCTCTCAACTTTGGAAAATCATTCGTAAATGACAAAATATCCTGTCTGCTCCATGGGACATGTACATATCCTCCTCCCGCAACTTCTCGCATTGGATACATTTGGTCTGCTTTCCCTGTTTCCTTCATCACATATTCAGATGCTGTTCTACTTGTTCGTGCTTCTTCCTTTTTCTTGGCCCACCTAGTTCTCCATTTATCTAGGTCTCCCCATTTTTGCAAAACTAACATTAATTCTCTTATTTGTAATCTTCTTCCAGAGGCATTCATATTTTCTAAATCTTTGTCTGAAAATTCTGCTCTATAGGGTTTCTGTAGTACCTTTGATCTCCTATTTCTATTCCCATCTGTAGTGCTAAATTGGATAATTTTTCATGGAATATCCTTACATTTCTGGTGATACTCCTGCACAGGAACAATAATTCTTCTTCATCATAGGTATTTAAGCGTTCTAGTCCTACATTTCCTGCTATTATTTCTTCTAATTCGACTTTCAATTTATGAATGTCCATTATTTTCGGAGGTGTGCACTGTTTAACTGACCCTTGCACCCATCTTTCTAGATCTTCAGGTGTTACTATGGTAGCACTTTTTGCTCCCGATGAAGTTATTAAACTTACATCCTTTGAACATCAAGGTACATCTTTTCTGGGAGTACTATTTACAGTACTTCGAATAGGCAAGTCCATGAGTGATATTGTGGATTCACAGTCACTAAATTGATCCTCAATTATAGCTGGAGCTTCAGGTTTGGAATTATTCACAGGAGTAGGTGCAAGTATCGGTGGAGGACAGCTTCCCGTAGTACCATATAATGGAACTACTGGACCAATTGTTACTGGTATGGTCAACGAATCAGGGTGTACTTTTATCTGGGTTATTTTCTGTATTAATTCTGTTCTAGTCTTTTCTAGAGCTTCTTTTTCTTTGTCATGAAGTATTCTACTAGGGGTGAATTCATGCATTACCTGTGGTACTAATGGAGTTTTATCGGTGGTGCACTTGGGGTGCATCCACTTGTTCCTTCCTGATATGGTGGGGGTTTCTTAACATTTCCTCCATAAATTCATCTTCAGACTCCTCATTTCTCATTAAATGTTTTGTCTTTTCTGTGCACTTACTTCCTAATTTCTCCTCTGCTGAGAACAATGGATATAATCCTTCTGTAATCATTGCCCTTCTCCATTGTTTCATCTGACCGTTCCTAGACTCATGTAGGTATCTGGGGAAAAATCCTGGATAACCCCTATTACTCCTAGATCAGTCTCTCTCAAATGCCTCGGTTTCCCATTCCTCTAGAGCTTCGTACTGAGTTAATCTAGGTCTGGGTTCTAAGTCATTCATCCTCAATCTCAAGTTTTGCAGAATTCGCCCATTGAACATGCCATTCTCGGGAAATGCTAGTATTCCATCATTTTTGGTATATTCTATCCAATTCTCCATCCATACACAAGTATGATAACCTCTCTCCATCATCATGAATGAAGCGGGCGTTTTAGCTGGTGGAATAATAATTCCTTCTCTAGTTTTGATTGGTTTGTCCTTTTAAAATAATTCTTGATCTTTTGTAAAAATGAAATTTTTCTCCTTTCTCCGTACATCTTGGGTAAGTACCGATGTATAAAATGATATTCTGCAAAGCCTAAATATCTCCTATCCTGACGAATTCCTGTTAAGGTCGGATCGCGTTTTAGCATGCAATCCTTATCCACTAAGAATTTCGCTTCTATAATTTTGACCAATCAAAAGTCTGCTATCTTTTATTTCCGAGCCAATCGTTGCGTGGCCTTTTGGTGACGTTTATTTGTCAACCCCTCCTTTACAATCTGCTCTTTTCTGTCCTTGCTGGTTTAACCAATCCCAGCGCGGCACCTGTGACGTCAGTACTATTCCTGACCCCTCCTTTAAAAGGATCTTTCCACACCCCCTGATTCAACCAATCCCAGCATGGCGTTTTGTGACGTCAGCTCCCTCTCCGGCAACTGACCCTCCCTTTACAAAAATTTATGCAAATTTATTTTCTCTACAATTCTTAATTTCAGTAACAACATAAAACATTCGCTATCGTGCCAGTTTCTCTAAAATAGAAAAGATAGTTTTCTCTCACACTTAGTAAAACCTTTCCGTTTACTAAACATACACTACGAGTAAAACACTTCCATCTACTCTTCACACAAGCTCCAGAAGTACCTGTTACTTCTCCAATGTTACCCTTTCTAGGTGATATAACATCAAATTTTTACCAGCGTATTCTTTTGCTATTACTCACAAGCATAAAGTCCCTAACGAGTACTGAAAGTCCTGCTTAACTTTTCAGTACTAATTCTGCCTGGCAGATAACCTCACTGCAGTATGGCTTCCACTTACCATCCGCTATTCCTTTTACCCCGGGGAATTCTAGACAACATAAAACAAAACTTTGAATACACGGATGTTAGTTCATAAAAATAAAATTCTCATTACCCAATTAACAAAGAGTAACCATCCTCTCATTACCAGAAAACTGATCCAGCGCGATATTAGCAAACAGCATTCATACACCAGATACTCACTTGGGCCCATACATTCATACTACGCTAATACTTACGCTGGGTTTTATCAGTTGTTACTCTCTATCAAAATCCCTGCTACCAATTACCTTCTGATTGAAGAGTAATGACTTACCAATGAATCCTTTGCTAATTGGGAAGTTTAAAATGAGTGACATTCATTATAGTACATAATCCTGAAATAACCACTGAGTCAGGAAGTTTTAAAATGTTTATCTAAAGATTTTAGCAGAGTAAAATACAGAGCCACATGGTACTTAATCGCAATACCCAAGATTAAGCATAGAAATGATTATTGCTAATCAATGACGGTGTTTAAAGAAAAGGAGAAGATAGAGACAACAGCGCAACTAAAAGTTGCATTATATTTACCTAAGTGCGAGAACCAAAACCCCTTAGCCAAGGAGTTGAAAGAATAAGACCCAGGAAGGATGAAGAGCAAAGACCTCCTCCAGGATCAGGACAGGACCGGTGACCTCTCTACAACGACGCCTGCGTCGTTCCCCGCTCTGATACTCGGTTTCTCCTCGATTCTCCCGTGCCTTCCTTCTAATGGACTCCGCCGCCCCCTCCTCAGGACCTCTTCTGGACAGGGATTCAGTCTGCAATCGATCAGCTTAGCGGTCTGGAGCTCTTCTTGTCAGCATCTCCGCTCTCCTGTGCTTCAAGACTTCCGACTTCTTAATTAACTAATTCTATATCTATTATACCCTTCTTCGCCCATGTACCTCCCCTTAATGTTGCTAAAATATGGGACCACTACTTCTGATTGGACAGGGACAGGGGGTGGATTCTCGCACCATATCGATTTGGCCTAAATTGTAAAGCCTATTGTTTTTAAATTCCCACCCCTTCAAATTAATACATTCGCTTTATTTCCCACCCTCTCATGACAAATGTAAACCAATTTTCATAGACAATGTATCAATGTACAACAGGAAAGGCAAAAGTACAGCATCTTCGGCCATCGGGTCGCGGCCTTGGACGACGACCAGATTGACTTCATTTGGCAGGCACACAGGACACATGCGCAGAACCATTTGCCTCTCGAGTTTCAGGTCACCAACCCAGGCCCAAGTTTACGAACTAGTAAAAGTGCAAGAAGCAAATATTAAAATCACAAAATAAAATGTTTCACTGTATGCCCACTTTTCCTACTCTATTCCCATTTAATTATAAATTCTATCCGCGTTAGTAGCATTAGGAAACGACAATTTAGTAATGACATGAGAGCAAGCTGAAGCATGTGAAAACATCAAGCAGCCATTTTACTACACACTGCGCAGAAGCAGAAATTTCCCACCAAGCAAAGAAAGACGTCACACCATGTGATATGGTTGCGACATGCGCATTGAGTTTTCCCGCGCATAGCGGCCATTTTGGATTACAGACAAGCGTTATTCATTAGTAAAACACATAGGCAAGCTTCCTTCCCTTTCGTGTCGTGTCTGCAAAGGTTAGTATTAACAATACAAGTTTTTAATAAATTAATACTGTGAGGAGGATTGAATACAAGCAAGTTTCAATTATGAAACCTTGCTCCATCACCCCAAAACCGGTCCCATGGGGTTTGTTTCCAGTCCACGGAGGATCTGGCGTGGCAGTTCAGGCAGGACTGTTACCATGGGGAGCATGGTCAACACAGATTTGCAATTAGCTGGGTCTAAACTGGGGTTGCATGATGAGCAGAAAAACATTGATTTAAGTATGACTGGGATGCATGTTTTCTTTCTGGATACAGTCCATTATCTTTTTGTTTTGCAATATTTTGCAGTCAATTAGAAATATTTTCTAGTACTTTGTATTTATAAACAAGCAGAGAAGTGGCTGTAAATCTTCATTTTGTAAATTCGGGCGTGTTTAATAGAAGATGTGGTTTGAGTTATTTGGAACGCATCACCATTTCAAGATGGCCGCCGCAGAAACAGCCTGGCAGTCACACTCCATAAACTGAACCTAACCTTCCCACTGGGGGCATACAGAACAAGAACATCTGAGTTCCCATCAGCAGCCATATTAGGGCCAGTAATACACAGCAGGACTTTCGAAATATATCAGAGATTCATGAGCAGTCTCTGAACTTTTAGCATATGTTTGAGAAGTCAACGTCTTGCAGGGGCACTAAGAATCCAGCGACTATCTTCACTTCCGGTGTCTGCCATCCGCAACATGCTGTTTCACCTGTTTCAAACCGGGCTTAGGGGAGGATCTTCTCGCTGCCCCCAAAGGTACCCAGGGGGGGGAGAAGCTGGAGGGAGAACGTGCAGTGGTGGCTTGCGGAAGAAACTGCTTCACGTACTTCCTGAACTGGTTTGGCCACAAGCAGCCACCGTAGTCAAATGATCCGATTGAAATTATTATTCCATTGTGGTGAATGGGATGTCAGTGACAACCGCTAGATAATAAATGCAAGCATAGTAAGACAGTAAATGTAAAAAGAGTGAAATGTGCGCAGTGTTTTAAATTTCAGGGAGATAACTGCATATATTCACAACATTACGGGGTGTTGGGGCTAATATTCGGACATTTCTTGGCGCGGATCAAAATGATGATCTTTGTAAGCGGTGAGGTGTATTATCCGTTACGAATTGTTGCGAACAATTAAGGGATGGAGTGCGTCAGGCGCACATGGGTGCTGATTGAGCTCACATAGAGTCAGTGACATACATACTCGACAGTGGGACAAAGTAGTGGGCAGGCATCGTGTTACCGAGCAATTTAGTGGCTGCTTGGGAGTCAGACATTCATGGGGGATTAATCTTATTTCCTTAGGCCGCTTATCGGGCCACACAGGGGGTTATTGGCACACTCAGGAGTTAGGCAAGAAGGGTGGTGAGAAGTCTCTTTCCTCCGGTCATATTGGGTGTCAGCGTATGAGTCTAGAGATTAATGCATAGTGGTGAATGCCCCATCAAGTTACATAGATTCTGTGCCTGAGGCAGTAGCTGGAAACACAGGGAGTGGCTCCCTTCATGCAAGTCAGTGGCTGAGTATGGAGTTGGACTTTGTAATGAAGACACGACTCCATTACCCTCATGGGTCCTCCTCGTCCCAGTCCTTACAAAGTGAGGCAGTCCTGCCTCCAACCAGCCAATCAAAACGCTTAGAAAACAAAAACCAAAGGTCACATAAACCCCTCCCACCCACCGCCATGCCTGGTTTTTTCTTGCTCCGACGGCGGTCGGAACGCTGGTGCTCCGTGTCTCCTGTTGATGTAACCGGTTTTTGGCGGAATGTATTGCGGTGCTGTGAGTTTATTCAAAAATGCTTTTTGGTCTTATTTGTATCTGAAATTGATTTCTGTATCTGTGCATCTGGTAAAGGCGACCCTTGACCTTGCCAGGTGGGTCGCTCCCCCACCACACAGCTCCGCCTGTGTTGTCTGCCCGCTGCTTCTGCAGGTAAGATCGCCCCTCAGCTGCGGCCCCGGTGCCCGCATTTCTTGCTATCTCCCCTTTTTCCTTCTGTGCCCCTCGCTGCCCCATTTGCGTTGTGACTGTGATTTTGTCTGTTTCCCCCATTTCCTTTCTGTGCCCCTCGCTGCCCCATTTGCGTTGTGACTGTGATTTTGTCTGTTTTCCCCCATTTCCTTTCTGTGCCCCTCGCTGCCCCATTTTGCGTTGTGACTGTGATTTTGTCTGTTTTCCCCCCATTTCCTTTCTGTGCCCCTCGCTGCCCCATTTGCGTTGTGACTGTGATTTCCCCCATTTCCTTTCTGTGCCCCTCGCTGCCCCATTTTGCGTTGTGACTGTGATTTTGTCTGTTTTCCCCCATTTCCTTTCTGTGCCCCTCGCTGCCCCATTTGCGTTGTGACTGTGATTTCCCCCATTTCCTTTCTGTGCCCCTCGCTGCCCCATTTGCGTTGTGACTGTGATTTTGTCTGTTTTCCCCCATTTCCTTTCTGTGCCCCTCGCTGCCCCATTTGCGTTGTGACTGTGATTTTGTCTGTTTTCCCCCATTTCCTTTCTGTGCCCCTCGCTGCCCCATTTGCGTTGTGACTGTGATTTTGTCTGTTTTCCCCCATTTCCTTTCTGTGCCCCTCGCTGCCCCATTTGCGTTGTGACTGTGATTTTGTCTGTTTTCCCCCATTTCCTTTCTGTGCCCCTCGCTGCCCCATTTGCGTTGTGACTGTGATTTTGTCTGTTTTCCCCCATTTCCTTTCTGTGCCCCTCGCTGCCCCATTTGCGTTGTGACTGTGATTTTGTCTGTTTTCCCCCATTTCCTTTCTGTGCCCCTCGCTGCCCCATTTGCGTTGTGACTGTGATTTTGTCTGTTTTCCCCCATTTCCTTTCTGTGCCCCTCGCTGCCCCATTTGCGTTGTGACTGTGATTTTGTCTGTTTTCCCCCATTTCCTTTCTGTGCCCCTCGCTGCCCCATTTGCGTTGTGACTGTGATTTTGTCTGTTTTCCCCCCATTTCCTTTCTGTGCCCCTCGCTGCCCCATTTGCGTTGTGACTGTGATTTTGTCTGTTTTCCCCCATTTCCTTTCTGTGCCCCTAGCTGCCCCATTTGCGTTGTGACTGTGATTTTGTCTGTTTTCCCCCATTTCCTTTCTGTGCCCCTCGCTGCCCCATTTGCGTTGTGACTGTGATTTTGTCTGTTTTCCCCCATTTCCTTTCTGTGCCCCTCGCTGCCCCATTTGCGTTGTGCCCGTATTTTTTGTCTGTTTTCTCTCCCCTTGTACTTTTGTGCCCCCGCTGCCTCTCGCCTTTCCCGCCGCTGCGTCCCTGCGGCCCCGCCCCCTGACTGCCCATTCGCTGCCCCTGCCTCCCGCCTCCCAGCTGCTCCTCCCTCCCACCTCCCCATAAATGGCGGCCGCTGCGCGTCCGCGCGCTGGCGCGCCAAGGCGCGCCTAAGGCAAGCCCGTCTGCGCCCGTCCGCGACTGGACCGCGCCCAGCGCCAGAACCCCTGGATCCCACCGATGCAACACTACTCGACGGACCTACGACGCCGCCACCCTCACCGCACTCAATGCCGGCCGGAACCCTGCCTGCTACCGAGCCTCACCGAGACGCACCCACGGACCCTTCACCTGCCAAACCTGCCGATTCACCTGCCCCCGGACGTGCACCACCTCCGCCAAGTCGAGCACCAGCAGCAACAACCTGAAATGCATCCTGTTGAACACCCGCTCCGTCCACAGGCACGCCGTGGAACTCTGGGACCTGCTCGACGCAACAGCACCGGACATCGCCTTCCTCACCGAAACCTGGATGAACGCCTCCTCAGCGCCCGACATCGCCATAGCCATCCCGGACGGATACAAGATCACCCGGAGGGACCGCGTCAACCAGACGGGAGGAGGCATCGCCATCATACACAAGAACACCATCCGCATCTCGACTAACTCCGACGAGACCTTCACCGCCGCCGAACACCTACACTTCCAGATACACACTGACCCCAAGACCACCCTCCGAGGCACCCTCATCTACAGACCCCCGGGACCACGCACACTATTCAGCGAAGACATCGCAGACTTCATCAGCCCGCACGCCATGCCCTCAGCCGACTACATCCTCCTAGGGGTCCTCAACTTCCACCTGGAGAACAACAACGACAGAAACACCACCGCCCTGCTGGACAACCTCGCCAACCTCGGACTCAAGCAACTGGTGAACACGCCCACCCACTACGCCGGCCACACGCTTGACCCCGTCTTCTCTTCCAGCAAGCACATCTCCTTCAGCCACGCCACCGGACTACACTGGACCGACCACAGCTGCGTCCACTTCAGCTTCAGAAAGACTGCGACCCACCACCACCCGCAACAGGCTCCCCGCCGGAGCTGGAGCAAGATCACCGCCCGAGCAGCTCACCGCCTCCCTCAGCCAGAACACACCCACCAACACAACGGACCCAAGCGAAGCAGCCAGCAACCTCGCCAAGTGGCTGACCGCCTGCGCCGGCGACCTCGCACCACTAAAAACCCTCCCAGCAGACCCGGAAGCAAGAAAACCCCTTGGTTCACCAACGAACTCAAGGAATCCAAGAAGAACTGCCGCACTCTCGAGAGAACCTGGCGACTCGACCAGACCACAGACAACAGGACCGCCCTCAAGCACGCCACCCGCAAACACCACCAGCTGATCCGTGCCACCAAGAAGTCGGCACTCAAAGAACGACTGGACAACAACGCCCACGACAGCAAGGAACTTTTCAGCATCGTCAAAGAGTTCTCCAACCCCAGCGCCGGAAACAACGACATCACCCCCTCGCAAGACCTCTGCAACTCACTCGCCACGTTCTTCCACCGCAAGATCACCGACATACATAACAGCTTCGACGCACAAACCACGCACCCTACCGCCGAACCAACGCCCGCCACCACCACCCTCTGCAACTGGACCCCGATCAGCACCGAAGACACCACCCGCACGATGAACTCCATCCACTCCGGATCACCAACCGACCCCTGCCCACACCACGTCTTCAACAAAGCCGATGCCACCATCGCACCCCATCTCCGGGACATCATCAACTCCTCCTTCCACACTGCCACCTTCCCGGAGAGCTGGAAGCACGCCGAGCTTACCGCCCTCCTGAAGAAACCAACGGCGGACCCCACCGACCTCAAGAACTACCGTCCCATCTCGCTCCTTCCGTTTCCGGCCAAAGTCATCGAGAAGACCGTCAACGGACAGCTTGCCGCCTTCCTCGAGACGAATGGATCCCTCGACCCCTCGCAGTCTGGGTTTCGGGCCAACCACAGCACCGAGACCGCCCTTATCGCAGCCACCGACGACATCAGAACCCTAACCGACAACGGGGAAACAGCAGCCCTCATCCTCTTGGACCTCTCCCGCGGCGTTCGACACCGTCTGCCACCGCACCCTAGTGAAGCGCCTCAGCAACATCGGAATCCGAGAGAAAGCACTGGAATGGATCATCTCGTTCCTCGCCGGAAGAACCCAGAGAGTCCGCCTCCCCGTTCAGATCCGAGGCCACCGAAGTCATCTGCGGCGTTCCACAAGGATCTTCACTCAGTCCAACCCTCTTCAACGTCTACATGAGCCCCCTCGCAGCCATCGCACGCAAACACAACCTCAACATCATCTCCTACGCCGACGACACCCAGCTGATCCTCTCCCTCACCAACGACCCCACCACCGCCAGAGCCAACCTACACGACGGGATGAGAGACGTCGCCGACTGGATGAGGAACAGCCGCCTTAAACTAAACTTAGACAAGACGGAAGTCCTCATCCTGGGCTCATCACCCTCCGCCTGGGACGACTCCTGGTGGCCCCCGGCCCTGGGCACCGCGCCCAAGCCAACGGACCACGCACGCAACCTGGGCTTCATCCTGGACTCCTCCCTGTCGATGACCAGACAAGTCAACGCCGTCTCATCCTCGTGCTTCAACACCCTGCGCATGCTCCGCAAGATCTTCAGATGGATCCCCACTGAAACCAGGAAGACCGTCACCCAGGCACTCGTCACCAGCCGACTGGACTATGGGAACACCCTCTACGCCGGAACCACAGCCAAACTTCAAAAAAGACTCCAGCGCATCCAGAACGCCTCCGCACGACTCATCCTGGACATCCCCCGACACAGCCACATCACCGGACACCTGAAAGACCTGCACTGGCTCCCCGTCAGCAAGAGAATCACGTTCAGACTCCTCACCCACGCACACAAGGCCCTCCACGACCTGGGCCCAAAGTACCTCAACGACCGCATGACCTTCTATACGCCCATCCGCCAGCTACGATCAACCAGCCACGCCCTCGCCACCGTACCACGCATCCGCAGAACCACCGCCGGAGGAAGATCCTTCTCCTACCTGGCAGCCAAGACCTGGAACTCCCTCCCCACTCACCTTCGGCGAACCCAGGACCATCTCTCCTTCAGGAAGCAGCTCAAGACCTGGCTGTTCGAGCAGTAACTTACCCCCTCCCCCAGCGCCTTGAGACCCTCCCGGGTGAGTAGCGCGCTCTATAAATGTCGTGATTGATTGATTGATTGCGCGGTCGTACCGGTGCTCCGGTCGGCCGCGCTCCTACTCCCTGGCCAGGACGCTCCCCGCGCATGTGCTGTGCTGGGGCGGGGAGCTTTCCTGCTGTCCTGGCCTCGGGTCGTTCTGGCGCTGGGGGTTTCCAGCAGCGTCCGGCCCCTGCGGCCATGTTGTTTGTATGTGGCTGTGGGTGGAGACTGCAGGGCTGCCCTTTCTGGTTTTTCAGGTCTCGTGTGACGGGACTTGGTTAATTGGGGACAGTATTTCATGGGAGTTGCTGGGCACTTCCTTATGTGTGTTTGGAGCTTCCTGTGTGGTTTACTCCTTTTTGCGCTGGCCATGAGTGATGGGGCTTCCTCTCCGGTGCCTGCGAACGCCGTGTCCAAGCAGCATAATGTCCAGGACCTGCAAGAGGATGACGTTTTGCAGATTTCTAGGGCTGATTTGCAGGAGTTGATCAATTCTGCTATCCAGTCTGCGCTTCTGGAGCCTGCGGCGAAGAAGTCTAAGGATGATGATGAGGACATGGACAATTCCCCTAAGGGAAAGTACGTCCAGGGCAAGGTTTTTTCGGACATGCTGGCCATATTCGGGAGGTACTTGGTTTTGACCCTAAATCATTGTCTGATAAGGGGTTTTACTCCCAGTATAGTTCCTCTGTGGTGGATGACCTCTCCTTCCATGCTGTCCTGAAGGATATCCTGACTAAGGAATGGCTGGAGGTTGATAAGCAGGGTATTCCTCGCTTTCTGGGGAAGCAGTATCGCCTGGCAGACTTTGACACCCAGTATCCTCCGGTTCCAAAAGTCGATTCTCTTTTGTCCTCCATGGCTTCTTCTTCATCTTTGTCATCAGAGGAGGCTTTCCTGGCGGTCCCGGTGGAGCGGAAGGTGGAATCCGCTCTCAAGCATTCTTATGCAGCTTCTCATTTTGGGGTGCGTGCTAGCACTTATGCGGCCTATGCTTCGCAGGTCCTTCTGAAGGATTTTGAGAAGTTGTTTGACTGTTTCCAGGATCAAGGGACCCTACTCCTGTCTTGGCTCAGATGGAGGTCTTGGCACAATTCCTCTCGAATGTGACTTTTGATTCTTTGAGGGCCTTCTCCTCGGCCTACGGGGCGGCGGTGGCTGGTAGGCGGTCTCTTTGGACCAAGCCTTGGCGTCTTGATGCTGCTCAGAAGGCCTTGGTCCATAAGCTGCCTTTTGAGGGCCCCCGTCTCTTTGGGGACGATTTGAATACGATAGTGCAACGATCTGCGGAGGAGATGAAAATGTTGAAACCTTTTCAGCCTGTGCCTAAGAAGACGTCCTTTTTTCATAAACAGGGGTTTCAGGGGGCTTTGTCTTCTCAGCCCTTTCGTGGTCGGGCCCGTGGTCGGGGGGCCGCATTCCATTATAAGTCCCGGCAACAGCAGCACCAGCTGCAGCAGCAGCATCCCCCTGGTACAGGGAAAAAGTGACTATGCCGTGGTGGGGGCTCGGCTCCGGTTGTTTCTGGCCCGTTGGTCAGTTCTAATTTCCGACCAGTGGGTCTTGTCTGTTATCAGGTTGGGTTACCAGATTCCCTTCCGGGGTCCTGAACAAGTTGGTGCGGTTGGATCATTTTCGGATGGTCACCTTGCAGTCCGTCATTCTCCTCATCCAGGAGGGCGATGTTTTTGGCTTCTCTGGACTTGGAAGACGCCTATTTTCATGTTCCGGTCCATCCTGCCAGTCAGCGGTTCCTGAGGTTTGCAGTACAAGGGATGCATTTCCAGTTTCAGGTTTTGCCGTTCGGCCTCTCCACTGCTCCCAGGACTTTTACCAAGGTATTGGCTCCTGCTGTGGGGGTTTTGCAGCATCGGGGTTTCTCTGTGTTTCCCTATATTGATGATTGTCTGATCTCTGCTTCCTCCTTTCCTAAGGCTCTTCTGGCGGTGGAGGCTACGTTGGCCTTGTTCCAGGATCTGGGGTTCAAGTTGAATCTGGCCAAGTCTCATCTGGATCCTGTTCAGAGACTTCAGTTCATCGGGGGTTTGTTCGACACCACTCTGGGGGCGGTGTTTCTCCCTCCTGTTCGGATCCTTTCCCTGCAGACTCTGTTGTGGGATCTGTTGAGTCGCCCTTCTGCCCCGGCTTGTGTTTGGCTGCGGGTCCAGGGGTTGATGGCTGCCACCACTGCTGTGGTTCCTTGGGCTCGCCTGCATCTCAAGCCCTTGGTGACTCATCTGTTGGCTAGGTGGGACTCCTCCCGGGCGGATTACGAGACTCTGGTTCCTCTCTCTCCTGCTCTGGTTCGGGACTTGGACTGGTGGCTTTGCACCCCAATCTGGAGAAGGGGGTGCGGTTTTGTCTTCCTCCTCCCCTTTTGTTGACCACGGATGCCAGTCTTTGGGGTTGGGGGGCCACGTTGGGGTCCTTGGAGGTCAAGGGTCAGTGGTCTCGGAGGGACAGCGCCCGTTCCTCGAACTGGCGGGAGTTGGCGGCCATCTGGGAGGCGGTGCAGTTCTTTCAAGTTCATCTCCACGGGACGAATCTGTTGGTTCATATCGACAATCAGGTGGCTCGTTACTTGAACCGTCAGTGGGGACCAAGTGCGCGTCTCTGATTCTGCTGGCCTCCGTGATTTGTGCCTGGGCGGAGGTTCACCTGTTGGCCTTGAGAGCTGTGTACATTCTGGGGCAGCTGAATTTTCATGTGGACGCTTTGAGCCGCAACCTTCCGTCCTCTGTTCTGTACCATCTCTCTGTTCCTCTGTTCCGGGACCTTTGTCTTCAGTTCGGGACTCCCTGGATCGATCTCTTTGCCTCCCCTCACAACGCTCTTCTCCCCCGGTTTTGTTCGGAGGTGGTGTGTCCTCAGGCTTGGGCGGTGGATGCTCTTTCGATTCCCTGGCCTTCGGGCCTTCTGTATGCCTTCCCTCCTATTCCCCTCCTCCCGAGGGTGCTGCAGAAGATGCGGGGGGAGAGAGTGTCGGTCCTGTTGATTGCTCCCTTTTGGCCTCGCCGCCTTTGGTTTCCTCTCCTGTTGCGGCTGGCGGGGGACCGGTTTGTCGGGCTTCCTTTGGTTCCGGCTCCACTTCAGTTTCTGCTCCTATCTCTGCCTTGTCTTCGTCGTTTGCGACTGATGGCCTGGCTCTTGAGCGGTTGACGTTGGAGTCTTTGGGCTGTTCTTCTGTCGTAGCCCGTGACATCCAGTTGTCGCGTCGGCCTTCGACACTTAAGTGCTATGGTCGACATTGGGGCTCTTTTGTCTCTTGGTGTTCTTCGCATGGTGTGGATCTTGTGCTTGGGGATCCTGCTTCTGTGCTGGATTTTCTCCGGGATGGTTTTTGGAAGGACCTTTACCCTTCCACGTTGTCTGCTCAATGGGCTGCGGTTCATGCTTGTTGGGGTCCGGGCGCTTCCTTGGAGGTGGTTGATCCTTTGGTGAGTCGGCTTCTTCGGAGCTTTCGGTCCCTCCTGTGATTGTGCCTTCTTGGGATTTGCCTACTGTTCTGCGGGGTCTGCAGTTGCCCCCTTTTGAGCCCTTGTTGGAGGCGGACTTGTTGTGGTTGTCCGCAAAGGTGGCTTTTTTGTTGGCCAGCACCTCAGCTCGACGGTTGGGTGAGTTGGGTGCCTTGCTTATATCTTTCCCTTATTTGCAGTTCCTGCAGGATAAGGTTGTTTTGCGGCTTGACCCGGCTTTTCTGCCTAAGGTTTATTTCAGGTTCCATTTGCAGCAGGAGGTGATCCTTCCTGATTTGTCTACGGTGGGGGATTCCATTGTTGCTTCTTCTTTGGATGTTCGCAGGGCTCTTCAGATTTACCTCCAGCGTTCGCTGGGGTTTCGGCTTTCTCCTGCCCTGTTTGTCTCCTGTGGGGGTGTGGCTAAAGGGAAGAAGGTTTCTACTTCTACGATCAGTCGATGGGTGCGTTTGGCGGTCTGCCAGTCCTATAAGTCTGTGGGTCTGCCTCCTCCGTCTCCGGTGCAGGGTCGTTCGACACGTTCTGTATCCGCTTCCTGGGCTGAGGCGGCGGGGGTCTCTATCCAGTAGATTTGTAGAGTGGCCACTTGGCAGTCCCATCACACGTTTGTTCGACATTATTGGCTTGATGTTTTACATGCCTCTGTTGACAGTTTTGCTGTTGGCGTTCTGAACGCTGCTGTTCATTAATCATTTATTTGATTAAAGTTTTGTACTTTTTGCATGGATCCCTGGTGTCCTGCGTTTTTTCTTCCTGGTTCTCTGCTTGTGAGTTCCTCACTTTGTAAGGACTGGGACGAGGAGGACCCATGAGAGGGTAATGTCTTGTTACTTATCGGTAATCTTCATTACCCGATTAGGGTCCTCCTCGTCCCAGTCCTCTTCCCTCCCGCTGTGTTTGTGTCTGGGACTTGTTGATAACAGGCATGGCGGTGGGTGGGTGGGGTTTATGTGACCTTTGGTTTTTGTTTTCTAAGCGTTTTGATTGGCTGGTTGGAGGCAGGACTGCCTCACTTTGTAAGGACTGGGACGAGGAGGACCCTAATCGGGGTAATGAAGATTACCGGTAAGTAACAAGACATTATCGGTAGGTGAACGCGTAGTGTAATAGTAGTGCAGGAGAGAGCAAACACAGGTCAGAGCTTCTCGATACTCCCCACCAACTGTCCCTTCCCGAGTGCTCAGGTGGCTATGGCCAGGGAGTCGCCGATGGCCCAAGAATGTGAATACTTATCATTACCCCCAAAACTCATGACAACAATGCAACAAGTCCTTTTTATATTTCTTTTGGGTTCGGGGTCGTAAGACCCCTGGCCGTATTTATTATTATTTCACACAATAAACAAAACACACGTTATAACTTTTTACACAGTAACCACATTATTTACATTTTCAGCTTACATTTGTGACCTAGCCTTAACAGAGACTAATACATGGGAATCACCTAACCATAACTAGTCTGTTCCTGTGTAACCAAGAAATTATTCCGTAACCGTTCCGAGTGAAATCAAGACTGGCCCTGCCCCTTCTTTTACCCCTTCTGCGGCCCTCCTTATGGGAGGAGCCCACTTTCCCTCTCCACTCCCTACGGGGAGGTCTCCAACATCTGCAAATTCTTGTGCAGGAGGACCGGCTGCCCTTAGGATACCTACCGCGGGCCCCCCCTACACCCAGGTTTGTCGTCCCCCAAGGGTCAGTGCTAGGTTGTGCCCAAATGCGCCTGCGCAGGTGGTTGATAGGTAAAGAACCGCGTCGGCGACCGCCCATAAATCCCCCGTGCCCCTGCCACCTCCTTCCGCCCTGGTGGCAGCACCCCTTGGAGGGTCCATGTATGCAGATGTTAAATTTGGTAAAACAGAATGCCGTAAAGGGGCCCTAAGTGTCCCCCAATCTTGACCTCACCCGGCAACTTAAATACGACAAATCAAGGGAAGCAAAATACTGTTACTCCAAACCAAACAAGAGAACACATGATTAAATACCACACTCAAGTCATGATCATCAAATCCCTATAATAACACTTTCAGCATCCTAACCAACCCCCTTATGAGCAACCCGAAAGGGGCCTTGTTCTTGGGATGGTGGGTGGGGAAAAACTCGAGCCCGCGCGGCTCCCGTAGAGGCGACGTGAGTGGGGGGCACTACCTCGGGTAACCCAGCACGTGGGCGAGGAGTCCGTCGGGGCAGAAGATGATGACGACCGCGCGTTGCCGCAAGCAGGATCAAGAGACCTGCCTGCGGCCGCTTAAATAGGGGTGAGTTTTCAACTTCAGCTGCCCCGGAAGCACTAAAGTGCTTCCGGGGCAGCGGGTGCGTCCACCAATCGGCGCCATTCATAGCCGGAAGGACTGGGCGACCACCCCGCATCCGTCCTGCTGTCCCCCGGCTCCCCGCCATATCTACGGCTCTCTGTTAATGCTACTGTGTGTCATCCTACATCACAGACAGCACACCATATCCCTAGGATACTACAGACTTGTGCAAGGTGGTGATTGGGCTCATCAGAAGAGGTGGGATAGCCCAAAAAGTAACAAGGGTCTGGTATGGCTCTAAGAGCCTGTGCACGAGTCGATCCATGGTAATGTTTGGCATGTAGTTTGTGCTACAAACATCATTTCAGGTCCATACTGGTCTGGGAACCAAAATTAGCTGTGGCAAAAATGTTCAAACCAGCTCCACTCCCTTCCACCTTTCCCCTCTCTTGCTCACTACTTCTCTCTTTCTCCTAAAGCAATGTTTTATCGTCGAGCTCTCTAATTCAATAAAGGAGACTTTCACTTTACCTTTGAGGATCTTGTCATCCTTTACAACAAGCAACCACTGTTTTCATCTAACAGTGGGAGTGCAGTGCTTAATTTGTAAAACAATAAGTGCTGGTGTCCAAAGCACTGCTCAGAAGCCCGTCCAGCGCCATTCCATATCAGCGCGTGCTGAACAGCAAGGCTGCGTAGTTCTTACATACATGCCAATAGACCCGATTCAGGCGGGAGACTTCCGATTTTTGAAGCAAAAATATGGCTTTATCTTGACTGTCTCCCGCTTGAAATTGCTTCTCCTTCAATAGAAGACAATGAGGAAAATGCATTCTCCTGATAATTTGTTTGAATATCTCCCACTTCCCGCTTCTAACATGTTGGCACGTATGTTCTTAATCCACCTCAGGCCTTGTTGATCAGCTGCCAGACACTTCATGTCCCTTTATCTCACTCATGCGGGCTCCTGCTTTTCCTCTTGGTGATGGCTTTTCCGTATTTCTCTTCTGTCTCCCTTCTAGTTTGTGCGTTTTTCCCTCTTGCTCGCGGTCAGTGTCTGTGAGGAAAAATGAGTGGCCCCCACCTTCAACCTCCCACTCAAACTAAGCACTGATGGGGGATCTGGAGAAAATGTCCTCAGTGTAAGCAGCGGCACTCTGCATTCAGAAACTGCCCTCCTATAATTCCAGCCCACTGGAGAAAGGCAACAGAAGTAGGATTAAATTTTGGTACTGACTGGATGCTGGGCTACATAGGATACAAAGGACTACAATGACCGCCTTCACAAACCTAGACAAAATGGATGCCCCATGGAATAAAAGGGCAGTTCACCCATGCATCATAAAATATAACTCTTCTTCAAAATTACAAAAAGTGTATTTTTGAACATGCATGAATGTTTTCATTTAGTATATCAAAATATATTACTTCATTGAAAGGTATTTTCGTGCCCTGTGATTACAGTGCCATTAGGGAACTAAGAGGCAGGTTACTTGCCATGTGCACCCTAATGTAGTCTACATTCCCTTACATGGAGCAATTTATAGTATATTAAATAAAGCACAAGAGATATTTTCCTAGGATCACACAATTTGGTCAAGAGAGGAAGCCGGGATTGATCTCAGTTTTCTGGTTTCACATTGTGCAATTTAGATACTAGATGTGTATCTCTTTCTCTCCTGTTTTACATCAAAGGTTAATACTTTGCATTAAATTTCTGGCACATGAGACTAGAGTTTGGATGGCAGGCAGAGGTCACTTGAAAACTTTGCTTGCTTTGGGGTCGAGGGTTCAAGAGGACTTTGAGCAAAGTCAGGCATCTGGCTCGAGTCTTCAGTGGTTCATCCTCTTCTACTCCTCAGGTCACCCCAGAAGTCAGAGGCTGAGTCGGGCACATATGGGCGGTGAGTAGGCCATCCTAAGGCAAACCAGGAGTCACTGTTTCAGTCAGGAATTCGATATTGTAGGGTGGTAAATGGTCCCCCCCCCCCCCATGTGTCACAGTCCACTTCAGTGTCTGACTTGTGAGTCGCAGCTTGGGCTCAGATTTCACTCTGTTCTGGCTTGGTGTCTAATGTTTAGTATGTAAAACACTGGATACAAGTCCAATACATACATGATGACGAATTTTCAAAATAGTGAATTTCTTTATAATGCAACACATTTCATTTACGTGTATTAGATTATATCATTGCATTGAGTAGCACTTACTAGAAGTGATAGATTCTACGTGCTCTACTTTCGAAAACAATGGTTATAAAAGCTGAGCTCCTGCAGACTAAAGCCATGTGTTACCAAAAGGCCATGATGAATGCCCTTGCATGGTGTGATCCTGTATTATGATGCATTGGTTTAAGGCTGCACTTCTAGGTTTGTGCCAGTATTTAAATACCAAACGCAATACTCATGCACACACTAACTCACATTAATGCACTGGCACTCACATACAAAGGCACAAGCAAACACGCATTCCCACATGCAGACAACATTCAACACATTTTTAAAATTACTTTCCTTCTGTTGACTGCCCACTGATGTCCGCTATGCCTCAATTCCGTCTCTGGCTGCCACGCCTCTTGCCTTGACCTGGCACACAAATTACTCAGATCACTTAATATTGAATTTCCTATGTCTTGAATGACACTGCAGGTGGCAGGCACTACTTCTCATTAGTATTGTGGTTTACAGGCTTCGCTCAAGCAGCTTCAGCGGAACCAGCTCCCACCACTAGTGATCCCAGCTTCGCCCCTACTCCAACTTCATGTGTACCAGTACTTTCCATATAAAGAAGTTCTGGCATCAAAACAAAAAATGTAAGAAGCTACGAAACTGAGTGCTGAAAAATACCAGCCCATTTATAGCACTGAAGGCACCTAAAATGTTGAGTGGACATACGATGTTTAATATTGAGCAACTATTGTTTTGTCACTAAAGGAACTCAAGGCTCAGAGAGAGATATGATTTGGACAGATATGTGGAGGTTGATCAGTATGGGGATTAAAACATTCCCCCCCATCTCACCCATCCCAGTCCTGCCTTGAGCTTCTGGCAATATGGTTGCCTTTTCTTGTCAGTCTGTTTTCTGGACAGTACTTGTGTAAATTGGGCCATGCCGTGTTTGGAGTTCAATGGAGTATTATTTCAAAACATGACCAGTTGCCTTTCTGTACTATGACAAGCTTTTCACAACCAAAAGCGGGTCAGACACAGAAGTAGGATTACATTTTGGCACTGCCTATTTTATTTATTTATTTTATTTATAAAGTTTTATATAGCGCGAACATGACCCACGGGGGTATCACAGCGCTTTACACTATACAGTTATTAAACGTTAGATGGTTGAGGTAGTAAACATACATTCGGTATTTGTCGTACAGTACAATAGAGATAGAATGTAATATATGAATAGCATAGTTGACTAGTAGGTAATAAAGAATGATCCACGAGGGAATCGGAGTGCTTCAAAATACACAGCTATTAAACATTAGGAGGTTGAGGTAGTATACGTATATTCGGTAATCGTCATTCAATACAAAAGAGGTAGACAGTAATAAATGGATAGCATAAGTGACTAGTATTCAACTTAGAATTAAAGGCTTAGGAAGTGAATTTGTTCATTAGAAGTATTTTTACTTTTTTGAAGGAGGTAAATGAGGGGATTCCACGTATCACTGGAGGTAGGGAGTTCCAAATCTTCGGTGCGATCCCGGAGAAAGCTCTGCAACCAGTTCTCTTTTTATGGAAGGATTGAGGTTTCAGTAGTAGTGAGCTCGCACTTCACAATTGTCTGCATCCTCCCGATCGCTCTAGCTTTAGTACTAAGTAACTGGGGGTATTGCTATGCAGGGCTTTATGTGTCATGCAGGCGATCTTTAGGTGTATTCTTGCCTCGTAAGGTAGCCAGTTCAGAGCTTTCATGGTCGGAGAAATGTGGTTATTTCTTTTAGTTCCTGAGACCAATCTGGCTGCAGCGTTAAGCGATGCCCTCAGCGGGGCCAGCTTGTATTTGGGGAGACCGCATAGAGTAGAGCTTCCATAGTCCAATCTTGGTAACACTAGGGCTTGTACCGCCGTTTTTAAGTCGGTCTGTGGGAGAAAGGGTTTAAGTTTCCTTAGTATACTCATCTGGTGATTGGCTCCCTTGGTGGCATTAGTGATTTGTGCCTGCATGTTCAGGTGTTTGTCTATGGTGACTCCCAGGGATTTCGCGGAGTCAATGATAAGGGGAGCACAGTCAAAGGAGGTTAGATGGTTCAACCATACGTCTATCTTGGGTGTGTGATTGGGTGGGGACATGAGAAGGAATTCCGTTTTTTTGGTGTTGAGCATGAGGTGGTTGCCGGTGAGCCAGCTTTGAGTGTTCTGTAGAATAGCGTTGAGGGAGATGAAGTCTTCTGGTGAGGAGATTTTCATATACAGTTGGGTGTCGTCCGCATACAGGTGATATAGAATGTTCGCGGAGTTTAGTGCATTTGCCAGGGGCTCCATGAATAAATAAAAAAGAATGGGTGAGAGTGCTGAACCCTGTGGAACTCCTATGGTTCCCATGGAGGGTTGAGAGAGTGAATGCTTCATCTTGATTCTTTGTGTTCTGTTCTTAAGGAAGGAGGTGAACCATTGTAGCACTGGGCCAGTAAGGCCCATCCTTTGTTCCAGTAGGGACAGTAGGTTGTCATGCTTGACCGTATCGAAAGCGGAGGATAAGTCAAGAAGTATCAATAGGCACGATTCGTTGTGATCTAGCATTTTTAGTATGTCATCCATTATGTGGGTGAGTGCAGATTCCGTGCTGTGACCTTGACGGAAGCCAGATTGGTGTTTGTCTAGAAGGGTGAAATTCTCGATGTGGTTACATAATTGTAATTGTACACATTTTTCCAGCAGCTTCGCCAGAGTGGGGATGTTGGATATAGGGCGGTAGTTGTTGAGATCTGAGGGGAGGGAGTCGGATTTCTTTAGTATAGGTGTGACCTGTCCTACTTTAAGACAGTCCGGTACGGAGCCTTGTCTCAGAGAGGCATTTGCAATCTTTGCCCATAGGGGTAGAATAGCGGTTTTTATCATTTTGAATAAAACAGGAGGTAGGGGGTCAGAGAAGTGATTGGAGGGGTTAATCGCTAGAAGAATGAGTTCCGGGATGGGCGAGAAGCAGTGCCAAGAGGCATTGTTTTTTGGGGTTTCCGTCGGGGTACTAAAATGGACCTTGATCTGAGAGTAAGATTTAGTATCATGAGCAATGGGTTGTGGAATGGCCTTCTTAGATTGGATGTCGAGTTCAATGGCTTTAGTCTTTTCTAGGAAGAAACTGGCCAGCTCATCGCAGTTAGGTGTGGCCACATCGTTTCGTTCCAGAGATTTAGGCGTGTTGTGCGCTTGTTGTTTGACAATTTCGAATAGTTTTTTGGGGCGGTTAATGGCTTGGTTTAGCTGGGTTTTGAAAAAGTCTGCCTTGGTCTTTAGGATCTTTCTGTTGTATGAGTTCCTCAGCAGTCTAAGGTGATGTAGGTGATCGGTGGAGGGTGCTGATTTCCATAGTCGCTCAGCTGATCTTAGCTTGCGCCGATCAGAGTTCAGGTTCTCGTTGAACCATGGTTTGGAGATTTTGGAGGACATGTTTTTTTCTTGGAGGGGCGCTGTGGAATCCAGAATTTCAAGCATAGTAGAGTTATAAAAGACTGTGCGGTCATGGACGTCAACCATGTCTGTCGTGGGGATTAGGGCGGAGTTGCATCGGTTTACCAGGTCTTTGGGGTTAATATTTTGTATATTCCTTTTCCATTGTTTTGTTTTTGTGGGTTGGCCCTTTTTGGAGCTACCTCAGTGTTGAGAGAGAAGACAATGCTGTAATGATCTGTCCAGTCACATGGGGTGATGGATTCTAGTGATACAGTGTCCGTTTTTGCTATGATGAGGTCTAATGTTTCTCCCTTGTTGTGTGTTGGACTGTTACAGAATTGGGACAGATTCTGATCTGACAGAAAAGATTTAAGACAGCTTACACCATGATCGTTTGAATTATTCCAGTGGAGATTGAAGTCGCCCAGGAAAATATGTGGTACTTGTGGGTTGTCATTGGATGTAATGATTTCCATTATCTCATCTATGAACATCATATTATCACCCGGGGGGGGTAAATTATATGAAGTTTGCTGGCGATGCGCTTGTCATCAGCGATGTTGATACAGAGATATTCGCAGGAGGATAAAGAGATGGAATCTGCTTGATTGACTGAGATTGTGTTTCGATAAATGCAGGCTAGCCCGCCACCGGGATTCACGTTTCTGTCTAGGCGGATTAAGTCTTGACTGAATTACATAGGCGACGAAGGACTACAGATACAGCTTGCACAAACATAGACGAAGGAATACGTGGGCTTATCCTACAAACCTAGAAGAAAGGCAATCTTATATTGTATTGCAGCATTCAGAAGGTGCTTCCTATTCCATTGAGGGACACTCAAGCGCATTATCAGGCGCTTAGTACGCTACACTGTGGGGGAGTGTGTGATTGGTAGAGTGTTGTATTTATTGTGGTCCCTACTATTGTTTGTGTGCGACCAAAGAGGTGCTGTTATCTTGTTTTGTGGCACAGCACCTAGAAGTGTGATGGAGCAGGTGTGAGAGATGGGCACTAAAATCTCAAATTCTCTCATGACAAACATAAGTAGCTTATTTAGTCTGGTTTTTCTTGCATTCTGAGACACGGAACCATGTTTAAATAATGGTTAAACAAGAGCGCATATACTAGAAAGCCAATAAAAACAGCATGACTGTATAAACTTCAATTTATGTTTCTGCAAGGCTAAGGTAATGGAGAGATGCTCATGGTCGAGTAATGGGAAAATATTTAGCGTCTCTTTTTTATACTGAATAATATTTATGCAATAGATATGGCGAGCTGTGCAAACCTTTGATAACCTTCATGTAAAAAAAAAATACTCCTATCCTCCATGCTGTGATGAGACCCAGGAATAGGCTGTTGAACTCCTCAGAAGCTGATTTGCCAGACATGCTGTACTCCATGAAAGAGATGAGGTAGCACAGTAGGTGACTCTTTAAAGAAATACCTTCTGTCCATGGTGTGGTGTAAAATTAACAGGCCAATGGATATGTGAGCGTGCATTTTAATTAGTGTGCACACTCACCCGACCCTCTTTCAACAAACATTGTCAATGTCAGTAGGTCTGGCTTTTAAAGGAAAGTGCCTCCACTGTCAATGATGGGTGTAGACATTCAATAAGTCATCATACATGCACTTTGTCTCTCATCTTGCATTCATGCGTCCATTTATCCACCCACCGTCTCATTCTTGGACCCATGCACTTGCAGAACCACAATAAACTCACACACAAACTTAACAATGTATGCAAAATTAATTAAAAGATTAAAAATAAACCAAGAAAACAGGCTGCTGGCTAATAATGGCAGGCATGGTTGCAATAACAAATAAAATTAAACATAGCAGCGGGTGGCTGTCTTACAATGGAATTGTATAAGCTGTTTCATTGTTTTAAAGTTCCAGCACGGCTGCCACATTTAGAACGTTGGTCATCTTAGAATGGTAAAACAGTAAAACTATGGACAATACCATTCAATGACAGTAGCCTGATATAAAGGGTGTGGCCTAGTGGGATGCTGCGCGCACTACAGATGAAATGAACAGCAAGCAAGCAGCCTGATAGCAGTCTGGGGAGCTGTAGTGTGCTCTAAAAATAATGAAAATCAAAAGATGAGAAGGAAAGAAATGCAAGGAAGAAATAGAAAACTAAAGGATTGGCCCTCCAGTCCTGGCACTGAAGCATTCTCATTTTCAGGTGGATGTGCATGTAATAACAAAAATACAATCACTCACAGGGCAATAGAGCCAGTGTCTGAAGTGGCCTACCCATCACCCCATGCTGAATGCTATCACAAGTCCAACAGAGTGCTTCAGTCTTTGGCTACATTGCCCTGTGAGTTACAGTATTTTTACTGTTTTTTTTTTTTTATTGCAAATTCCTGGCAGGAGATATTCTAGCAATAAATATTACGGTGCAACTCTTCTACCTTAAAGGGTTTGTCAGGGAGAGTTGTGGGTGAGTGTTCATGACCGGACATGAGTGAGAGCTCAGGAGATGAGTTTGAAGGAAGTGAGAATTTCTCACAGTGCCTGTCAGTGTGTCATAAAGGTGTTTAGACTTCATGCACACACAATCCATGGCCTCTCTGCAAAACCCACTTAGCATTGGTCAGATATGTGACAAAGTGTGTGAAGGAGGTATTCAGCCGTCAAAATATTGACTGTGCCAAAGGAAA
Source organism: Calotriton arnoldi (assembly GCA_963921515.1). Taxonomy (NCBI): domain Eukaryota; kingdom Metazoa; phylum Chordata; class Amphibia; order Caudata; family Salamandridae; genus Calotriton; species Calotriton arnoldi. The sequence continues at coordinate 2,507,738 of CAWUFW010000455.1, read as the reverse complement.
ATAAAAGGCAGTGCTTAAAGCTGATTTTGTTTATGTGTGGGGAGATGGTGAAGTGAGGAGATGAACAGAAGTAGCTGCAGAAGAAGAGAGTGGCAAGACAGTGTGAAGGGGAAAATGCTGATGTGTGAGATATGCATATGGAAGATTTCAGAAAGGTATGGGACTAAAATGGGACTAAGTGTCTACCAGTGAGAGACGGCAGAAGAATGTGGAATGAAAGGGAATGGAAGTGACTGAGACATTTTGAAGACCCCTCCCTTTTCACAGATCTTATCAATGTTTAAATCTGGCTTCCTTTTTCAGAATTGAAACATTTTCAGTTCTTATTATTCACAACAAAATCGTTGTTTTTGCTGATTTATTCAGTACTTCTAACAAGCATTGGCAAAGCTAATAGGTTTGGCTTGTGTTTGGTTGCACATCTGTTGTTGTGTTATATGTCTGCATATAATAACATGCAACTCGAAGAGAGGCACCAAATATCAACCAGGTGGCAAGCTTTGTAAAGCACAAGATTTTAGTTTTCATGTTTTAAAGCACATCCATAATTACTTAGGATATGCCTCTTGGAAAGGTTTCCTAGTTATGTCTTTGCCAAAGCCCCTTTTAGAGACTCCTCGCCTTTTTCATTCCACTGAATGCACAGGCTGCCTGGGATGATGACCACAGTGATTCGATTAATGCACAACGTTGAAACTTCACACTCCTCTCTGGCCGTATGTGTGATGCTTGCACATGTGCGACACAGTGCTTCGGCAAGTGAAGTCGGCTTTTAAATTATCTCTACCCCGCTTCAGCACTAGCTTCTCGCTAACTGAATCCCCTTTTGTGTGTGAGAGAAGTAGCAGCTACTGGATCTGCATACTCTGTTGGGATCTATCAAAATCCAGCTTTATTTGTCACCAAATTCAAGTTGGGTCTACAAAGCCCCCAGCATCATTCCACCACCTGCTTCCCTTAGGCTCTGGACTGTCAACCATTTGCCTCTGCGGCGTGACAACAAGTCATGGGGCCAGTGTTTGTGGTGATTCCATATCCACTCTGAGAATAGCAACACAAACAGGTACACTTTATTGACAGTTCGTTAGTATCCCGGCGATTAGTTCCTGTAGTGCTTCATGTAGTGTCATTCTGAACCGCTGCAGATAATGAATGTTCTGATAAATCTGGTGGATAAATTGCTGGAGATACAGTTGCATGTGTGACCTTAAAGTTGGAATATACAAGCCAATAACATGTTATAAGTCATTCTGAGATGGCATACTGCTTGCTATTCCTTCTGTTAATGAGCTTCTCTTGCTGCCAGCAGTGGCCAAGTCACAGTGTCATATCAAAGATACCATGTTTTTCAGTACAGAATCTTTTTTTACTGGGGTATGACACCTAGGTGCACATAAGACAACTTCCAGTTACTGTGTAGTATCAGGTTCTTGATGAGATTTGTTAATGGTGCTTCCGGAGATATATACATGCCATTCAACATCACTAGCCCCTTTTTACAGCTCGGCATACGCACAAGGGAACCAACTCCAAATACAGCAGTATCAAGGTCATTTGCACACGTCCATCCATCAGGGTACACTTGAACACTCACACAAGACCCATCCATACATACACAAACCGCAGACATACACGTATACCAAATACACAGAGTGAGCTTTAATCCACCCATACATACAGACTAACTAACCATCACACATCCTTGCACAAATATCTATCAGCCCACAGACATTTTCTTTTCACATGTATTCACCATCCACACTCTTTGTTAATCTTGTCATCCATCTGTCCACATAAATTCTGTATTCATCAAAACAGAAATTCACAAACCATCCATCCTCCTACTCACTTAGTTTTCCACCAACTCACACTATCATCCGCTACTCCATTAATTTCCTCTTGTATCAATGCAGCTTTTCACCCTTCCACATAACATAGCATGACATTGCAAATGTATTTATAAATGCACATTCACCCCTGGGGCATCTTGCAGCTCAAATAACAATTGTTTATACTATGCCATCCATACGTAACTGTTTTAGTTGCTCAGCTATCCATGCATTTACCAATCCACACAACCATACTGAAACAAACACCTCAAATAATTAAGAGTGTTTTCACTGCTGCTACAGACTGACCCATACCTGTTATTTCAGAGAGGAAACTTCACTGATACTTCCTGGGTTTTACCTGTTCTTTGAGAGTAGGAAACTTGCACTGCTGCTGTAGTGTCAGAGAGGGAAGCTTCCACTGCTGTTACAATGTAGTACCTGTTTTGTGAAGGAGGGAAGCTTGCACTTCTACCCATTCTGCACCTGTTCCATGAGTAATGGAAGCCTGCTATGCTGCTGCCCACCTGTACCTGTTGTGTGAGGGATGCTGTGGTGAACTTTTTCCCTTAAGATGAAAAGATTGGGACACTTGCACTGCTAATGCCAAGATGTGTCTGTTCTGTGAGTGACACTTGTACTGCTGATAGTGCGCTATACCTATTCTGTATGTAAGGGAAGCTTATACTCTCATGTATCAGAAGCATTAATCACACCCACTACTATTTTGTACTTACCTGTCTGTTGGTGCCATCGGGATGCATCTGGTTGTGGATTATAGCCATGATTCTGATCATCCAGTCAATCAATCTATCAATCAGGGGTTTGCATAGCGCAGCTACTCACCAGTGAGGCTCTCAAGGCGTCCAGTGGGTGGCCCTGCCTTATTTGAAGACCTACAAAAGGGGCTGCCACCTTTCTCAAGGAAGAATATTTGACATTTCTGAGTATGCTGACTTTATGGAAGGCCAAGCAGATGGTACTTAAAAAGCAGTTTGGGGGAAACCCTCTGTTCTTTTTCTTTAACCTAGCAATTCTGCTTCTGTTTGCTTTAAAACATATTTAGGAATAGTCTAGGCAGCTCTAAAATACTTTGACGAGTTTTCATCTTGTATGCTGCTTTATGTTTGTATTTAAAGGGAAAAATAATGAATTGTGTTGTTTTAAGTGATTTGTTTTTCATTTGACATGGCATGGAAATACTGGTCATAGTTTCTGTACTCTTAAAATAGCTTGAATGGGTAATGTTGCTGCACTTGTGCATTGCATGTAATATTTGATCTCACATTTGTATTCTAATTAAGACTGCTTAGTGGGTAAATGCTTTTGTTATAGATAGCTTTATGCAAACTTTACCCTCACTTACTCCTTTCCTTTTTCATTAGGTCGAGCCTAGCGCAGCGCGCATGCGCTACTCTAGGAGAGGGCCTCTTGGAATCACTCCAGACATTCAGAAAGCTTTCAGAAAGCTTGTGCGTGTGGTTGTCACATTCTATTGGCCTTTGCGTGTGGCTTTCAAAAAATGAACCATACTGTGGGGAGCGACATTACGCTCCACACCCAGTCGCACAGCTGAGAGTAGACTTATAACCTGCTCTGGAATTACGCATTCCATTTTCCACATTTAACTCCATGTTTCTCCATACTATATGCCAAGAAGATTTCCTTTAACATCCACATGTCCAATATCTTGCTTTTTGAATGCTTCCCATGTTCATGATGTGCCCATCCAGGCCTCTGTCAAAAACACGATCAAACCACAAGATTCGTTCAGAGCAGCATTTCTTTATTCAGACCCAATGCATTTCGGGCTAACACCAGCCCTTCGTCAGGGGTAATCTGCAAATTACAATTTAAAAAACACACCCATTACTACATTCAACTTTATATTACCTAAACAATTCATGAAAAAAACCGTGAAAACAATCACCTATATTTCCCTCATTTATTACATCTGAACGTACTGAGGCAAACCCCAAGCCCTTTCCATATCAATTTAAATTTGAAACAAATCAAAATCACCACTCTATCTCGCCCGTACCCGACGAATCTGTACCACATTTCCATCTACTACTAAACATCTGACTTTTAAGCATAATCCTTCCGTGTCAACCATTCTCACTTCCGACTTTTCCTTGCTCTCCCCACTATCACACTCCTTTACAATCAATCATGTTCACCACTCGCTCTTCGCTCCCCGTCTTTAACTTTTAATCTTTCACACATTCATGCTTATTCTATTTCCCCTTTGCATCCTTGTTTAAATCCAACACTCGCTCTCACGTAAACCAGCCACAACAAATCACATACCTACCAGAATTGCTCCTCTCTTTCTATTCCGTATCTGCCTTCAACAGAATCTAACCTCCCCCACCGCGTGAAACCTTCATTTTAAACCCTTCGCTAAAACATATACTCCTCCCCCTCGTATACGAAATAATTAGTCACCTGTCACTCATACCGATTCTTACTACGAACCCCACCCTTGCATACTACAACTCCCATAACCCCCTTTAACCGCCATAGCCAACATCAGTGAATTAAACAAATGAGATGAAATAATACAACAAACATATAAATAAATATTGCTGCCATTCAGTGGAATATTTACAGCAGTGTTAGCAAATAATGTGTCCAAAAATGTAACCGCCTTAATGTTGTTTCAGTCTCATGATGACGACATGACTGTTGCTCAAAAGAACGTGCTGTTTCGCTGTGCATGCGATGTTAATAACAATCTCTCACCCTAGTTTTCTTAAATTTCGGGTGCAAAACCAACGGTAGGGCAATATATTCAATAAGAATCATAATCATGGTATGCACACCGTCTTTTTCCTGTTTCTCCATTGTTTAGAACAATGTGGAATATGGAATGCGTCTTTGTCCTGTTTCTCCATTGTTTAGAACAATGTGGAAAATGGAATGCGTAATTCCAGAGCAGGTTATAAATCTACTCTCAGCTGTGCGACTGGATGTGGAGCGTAATGTCGCTTCCCACAGTATCGTTTATTCTAATGTGCCGCCAGGGCAAGGCACACGCCCATTATACGCATGCAACTTTTTGATGATCGTTCTAAACAATGGAGAAACAGGAAAAAGACGGTGTGCATACCACCATTATGATTCTTTTAAAAAAATGAAAGCACGCAATTGGCCAAAGGTGGGTGCATGTCCCACCTCTTCTCAAAATGTTCACTCCCATGGCGTTTTGCTCTCGTGAGCGAGCAGGCTGGCAGCTGCATTCCTCCTTGGTCACGTGCTTTCGCTTTTGCTTGTTATCTGCTAAAGCAATTTATTGCCTTTCCGAACGCTGCCGTCCTTGCTTAACCTAGTATCCTGTATCATGTTACTAATTGATTTAACGCGCCGCCCTGCTTTTCTTTGAAATGCTTGTTTTTTAAAATGGTTTCCTGCTCGTCCCAGCGCTGCCCTCTACCTCCATGGAATTATGGTTTCCTACGCCGGGCTGAGAGAGCTCCTTGTCATGGCAACATGCCACACAGGGATACATTGTTTCTCGCTCTCTCTGACAGCCCCGCCCGCCTGGCCTCATTGAGACCCACATGCAGCTGCTGGATCTCCCAGCGCCGGCGAGGCTGCTTCATTGTGTGTGTGTTGGGCTACGACCTTGTGCACCTGTGCCAGCAGGGACCCCGGGAACAGCTGGGTGGGACAGTTTAAATTACTGCCAGCCTGCCCTGCATGTCGTGTTTTAAGATTCCGGGACAATCCCCAGACAAGAGTTCTAACTCTCAGCACACCGTCCACGCTTTTTGGGCTGAATAATTCCTGAGGCCCTCCAGAGCACCTATGGGGCATCTCTTCCTTCCGTGCAGGTGTGCCCAGCCAGCGTTTTCATAGCGGAAGAGTAGGCCGCCTGGATGCCCTGCTGGCTATTAAGTTCGTAAACACAAACTTATTAAGTCTGCCTTGGGAACACTGCACTACATCGGGGTTTTCAAACGTTAAGCAGGAAAAACAACCTACATGGAAGAGCCGTCTTAACTAGCAATCACATGCGATGTATATACTACATGCATGTTTGTCCGTACCACTCACCCCCAAACGGGGACAGGGGGTGTCCAACCATGTGCGAGGAGTATTACACTCATGCTCTCCGTACCACTCACCCCCAAACGCGAGACTGGATTTCCAAGCACATGCTAGGTGTATTACTCTCATGTTTGTCTGTACCACCCACCCCCAAACGGGGACAGGGGATTTCCAACCGCATGCTAGGTGTAATACACTCATGTTTGTCCCTACCACTCAGTCCCAAACGGGGAGCAGGGGATTTCCAACCGCGTGCGAGGAATGCTTTCCATACCACTCACCCCCAAACATGGAACAGGGGATTTCCAATCACATGCTAGGTGTAATACACGCATGTTTGTCCCTACCACTCACTCCCAAACGGGGGACAGGGAATTTCCAATCACTTGCGAGGTGTATTACATGCATGTTTGTCCGTGCCACTCACCCCCAAACGCGAGAGAGGGGATTTCCAGTCACATGCGAGGTGTATTACACGCATGTTTGTCATTACCACTCACATTTACAATCACATGTGAGGGGCATTAGACGCATGTGGTCCGTACCATTCGTTGCCAAACGCAGGACAGGGGATTTAAAATCAATCAGATGCGAGGTGTATCCGAGTTTGTGAGCTGCCCCTTACGCCCTGACAGTGCAAGGCGATGTCCGTATCAAACAGGCGTGAGTCCAGTTCAGTGCACTTGAAACCGAAGGACACGTCCGCGTGTACCCCAGCTACCTGACTGTGTGTGCGCGTTTACAGCTGCTGAGATGCTGCTGCTGGACTGGGATGGGGAGGAGGACGGGGGAGGGAGGGTTGCGCTCAGTCCGTGGCTGCCCAGCACAAAAGGGGACACGCATACCTGCCCTTGCTCCTGCCGTCCCACAGACAGGGTTGGTGTATACTCGGAGGTTGTGTAGTTTATTGGCCAACCTGCGCTGTCTAAACCGAGGGGCCTCTGTTTTCATAATCCCAGCTTTCCTACTCAGCAGTGTGATCTTGGGCGGATAGTTCTATCTACCACAGCATTTGTTTCCTTTTAGCAGAAAATGGGGACCACTTTCAGATTGGTGTTCTATGCTGTCCCTGGACGTTCGCTTTGTCCTTCTTTGAAAAAGCGACCCCCCTGCATGTCAAATAAGCTATGAAAGCGCCTCTCCCTGATCCTACAGTATTGGAGTTTTCTGAAGTGGCAGGACTGTGCGTTTAGTTTTAAGTTGATACATGGCCTGTCTGTGTTTGTAAATAAACTGACGGACTTTAAGTGGGATGAAAAAACTGGGGCGTCTAGAGTCAGAGAGCATGTGCTGCTCTGCGAGGCATGCTATATTCTGTGAGGTTTGAACACGCCAACTTAGCTAACAAACATTGGCAAAACCAATAGCTCTAGCTAAACACTTATAAAGCCCCAAAGGCGAGACCTATTGGCTATGCCAATGCTTGTCTACCTAAAGGCCACTCATAATCTGCTGTGCAGGTGGTGGTGTGGGTGTTGGAGTCTCCCATACTTTTCCTGGCTTGACCTGGTCCCACCTACCCTTTCTGTCGCTGTCTCCCTTCAAGTCATTGTATTGTAGTGTCCTGTCAAATATCGGTGGGTGAGGAGACAACTCTTGGAGCAATCAATCAACTACAGGCCATTCAGGTGGTTCAGTGTTTGCTAGATTAGTCGTGCATCCAGCTTAAGTCACCCTAAAGCATCACCTGACAACACCAATACACTTTAGACACAGTTCCTGGCACCATCATATGCACAATATAGCTCAAAGTTGCCTGAGTGTTTGCTCTCTCAGTGGTACATCCTTTCAAGCTATACAAACATACAAAATCCTATAATCAAGGCCACCGGAATTATGAGGCAGAAGAGCACTGAATTATGCAGCAGGGTTGACTAAATTATACAGCAAGAAAAGGCAAATTAGGCAGCATATTATGCAGCATAAGGCAGTACATTTTTTGACAATATTACTTCATTAGTTTGTAATTTTTACACATGGTAGTACTTTCTGGCCAAAAATTTCACCTCATTAGTACCAGTTTAACAACAAGATACAGAAATAAGCAACTGAAAGATGACCAGTTAGCCTTTGCGAAGTGTCTTCCACTGCGTGCAAACATATGTTGCCGCGTTTCCAGTAACGTCTGATCTGTTTTAGCAAGAAACATTTTTTGTTGTTAAAATCTAAAATCTGCAGGTTATGCAAAAGATGATAGATTATGCAAGAAATCCATAATTATGCAAAAAAAAAAAAGCGGCGGCGCAGAATCACATAATTCCAGTGGCTCTTCCTATAATTAATCAACATATATATTGTGAAAAGGTTAAATTAAACCTACTCCATCCACAAACACTTAGGGGCTCATTAGGATGGCGGACGAACTGGAATCCGTCCGCCATCCTGGTGTAAACCGGGACCATCCGCCATGCATGCGGCGGTCCCGCACACCCGATCAGGATGCGACCGCCACCATGGCGGTTGGATCTTGCATTTTAACATTGCGGCGGTTGCTGCTGACAGCAGCACCCGCCGCGATGCTAAAATGCCATGTTGTGCATTTCACAGCACTACGTGGCAGGCACACATGGTGCCTGCCACGTAGTGCTGTGAAATGTAGGGGGGTACCATGGGTATCCCCCAAGTACATCCTCACCCCCCCCCCCCACAAGGGGGGCCCGCAACGGGCCCCCGTCACTAATCCCCACCAGCCTTTTGGAAAGGCCTGCACTGGCCAGCATCCTAATTTGGTGGACGGTGCCTGCTAGGCACCGCCACCATTTTAGGCTATGTGGTCCATCCGCCAAGCAATCTGTGAGATTGCTTTTGGCGGTCCCGTGGCGGTCTTTTGGCGGACAGACTTTGAGTCTGCCACGGTCTGTGTGCGATTCCCTCCGCCATCGTAATGCGGCGGAGGGAATATCGCGGTCCGATTGCGGAAGGACCGCCACCGCATGGCTGGCGGTGACGGGCCTTCTGCAATCGTAATCGGGCTCTTAGTATGGCATCAAAGCCACATAATAAGGAAAGGGAGCTCAAATCTTTACAACTTATTGAAGCCGAGAAGTGAACAACTGTATACCTCAATAGAATGAAACAAATTGTAATGTCCTTCAGCACACGAAACTACACACACAATCTTCATATTGTTTGTGATACTATTTCTATGTTCTATATTAAAAGGGAAAAAATGAGGGATTACTGGTTCATTGCTGTGTAGCTTCCCAAAGGGTGCAACGGATTTATGATACAGTTATTTTCAAACTTTCCTTTCCTGGAGTTTTAGTTTTAGGTTTCTTATGTCATTACATACTGCTAAGTACTCTGCAGTATTTTATACTAGTGCAACTTCCAGATAGCATGCTCTCCCTGATTCCTCTCTTCTTCCAATCATGGTCTGCTGCTGTTCTTGGGCTATTAAAAGGCCTGCTCTCACTGCCCATCCTTAGTCTGGTCTGCTTATGTTAGGTTTGGGCTTATGCTAGCGTGCTCTCCTGGGCCTCTTAGCCTGAAATTCCTGAAGAGGAACCGAACTTGACTGGACCACATAGTCCAGACTATCCCACAGAGGCCCTACGTTGGCAAGCTTTACATTGCCAAATAACTGAAAGCTAACGCCCTTGACTCTGTCCATTACCACCGTCCAGTGGTGACAGCCCGCCCTATCTTTTTTAGTTTGATCCAGCTTATAGCTAGTTAGTAAATCCCGGACTCGCACCACCAACATTATTGACGCAGCTACACCCCTGCCGACATTCAGCAGTGCTGGTGGCGGGCTTCTGAGAAAACCTTTGGGCACAGTGCTTTTTAAAATAAATGAAGCACTGACTTTAAGATTGTTTAGATAAGAGAGAAAAACCCTCACTGGACACGAACTAAGCATCTCATTTGGACATCTTTTATGTATTCATTCAGCCTTCTTCAAGGGCTGTTAATGCCTAAGCGCCAATTTGAAGGACATACTCCTAATGATAAATTAAATGAAGTTTATTCAGCAACAACCACAGCCATCATTTAGGTTGAAACATTGACTGAAACTGACATAGTAGAACCCAAAACCCCAATCCAAATTGGACTATGTTTGTCTCTTTGCACAATGGGAACCTAGCAACATAATGACAAACAGAGGCATGTATGATTCCGCACATTTCTATGCGTAATATTCTCGTTAATGTTTGTGCAGCACCCACAATGTCAGGAGCCCACACCATTGCACTAATAAAAACAGACCATTATCACTTGCCTCTTAGATTTCACCAAACAAAAGCATACTCGCCATATCCCATGGCACACTTTCTTTCATGTTTACAGATAGGTGAATTTTACCACAACACTCGATTAAATTCTCTCTGATCTTAACATGATGAGTCCCACATCAAAGAGTACATAGCTTCTTAAAACAATCTTCATACTTGTTAATGAGTGTTTTATTCCATGGCATGCATTATTGATGGTTGATATGGCATGAACACACACATTTTTATTTATTTATCTTATACACATACAATATTGATGGCACGGTTTGTACAGCAACTTTGACACAAAGTAGACCAGCTCCCATTAAAGTGAAGAATATGATATGTAATGTGAAATCATTCACAATGCTCATTGCCCTCCAACCGGCCTACTTTTGTAGGCATTGCTTTCTGTACTCGGCGTTCAATGTATCATGGTTTGAGCATCTGCCTCTGGTTGGCTGGCAAAATATGAAATGGACCTGGGATCTGGAGCTTGCAGTCATTCCATTTCATTTCTGTTGGGCAGGGGGTACACAGATCTAGTTTTTTTGGCCAAGCGCAGAATCTGCCTTGTTGGAGATGCTTCTGTGGCCTGGCCAGTACCAGTTTGGTGAACCAAGGCTCTTGTGAAATTTCTAGAGAGAACAAAAGAAAAAGGAGAAGCGAAAAAGAGAGAACATTTGGTAAAATGAGACAGATCAAGAAGGGGACTATGAAAGAACGATATGATAGAATGACTAGCGCAAGCAATGGCAGACTAATATAAAAAAAAGCAAGAATGAAATTAAAGGCAACTTCAAGAAATGAGGTGGACACAAAAGGAGACAAAGGGAAAAACACAAATAAAAGAACTCGAAGCCAACCAAGGATGAGTACTGAAACGAAAGTCAATGAAGAAACAACGAGCAGAGCCAGACAAAACAGGATGTTACCTCTTCAAGTTATTCCAGGCTTACTGTAGGAGGTGTTGGGGTAGAATGTTGAGATACTTAGTAACTGTGAGAAGGTGGCCTGGTATATGCTGTCCACTAATTAAAGTGGGCACCCTGTACCAGTCCACACGACCCTTATGATGTATGAGGTCAAAGATAACCTTTAGAAAGCTATCCTAGTGGTAGCTGTGGAGAGCAGCCTTCAGGCCTAATCTTGAAGGAATGTAAAGCAGCTTGTTTTACCAGAATATCACCTCCTGAATGACTAAATGAAAAGAGAACCACACAGTAGTTATATAAAAATATGTATTTATTAATATAACACTCTCTACTAGTCTCTACACGAGATTAGTGCACAAAGCACACAATACTGAATCAATAGAACATTCGTAAGTAGCACAATACACAGCGGGCTCCAGGGGGAGACCGAACCATATACTAAAAAAATGGTATAACAATCACGACTTGACTAGTCACAGTGCCTAGAGCACGTAGAATCGCTGGGACCCCAAGGAACCACCCAAGGCAGTGACACAGGAAGCCCACGGAGGACGGGTGCAGTGAGGAAACACGACCGCGTGCTCCGTACAACTCTATGGGAAAGTCGCGGTTGCAAAGTTATAGTTTAAGGACACTTCTACGAGGACTTCGAGCAAACCCTTTGGAACATAGGAGTTTCTAGAGCCAACCCACCAGTGAGTACCGAGGAACCCGCGTTACCTATCCCAGAGGAGCCGGGTGCATAGGGGTCAAGTGGTGTCGGAAACCTTCGTCATTTTCAATGGAGAGCTGCAAAGAAGTACTGCTGCCGGGAAGGCGAAGAGTGGCCGGTGGAATCCAAGCCTGGATTCTCGGTGAGAGGAACCTGAAAGCAGAGGGGACAGAGTCTGGGTCACTTCAGGTGACCAGGGGCTCGGTAGTCGAATGCCCACCGATGTCGGGTGCTTCAGGTGTGAAGAAGGGATATTTGACTCTGCAGCCACGGGGACCAGGAGATGTCGAGGACGACCAGGATCCGGAGGTGAGCTGTCCCACGAAGGATGTCGAGTGCTGAAGGGTCGATGTCCGGCTGGAGCACCAACAAGCCTTGGCAAATGCAACCCACGCAGGAAGGACAAACAGGTTACGGTGTGGACCAGCAAGGTCCAGGGGACTCTCCAAGCAATGGGGAGTCGGGGCACGTCTTGAGCAACCAGGGAAGCCCAAGAACAAACGTGACCCTCGCCAGGACCCACAGGCCAACGGACCAGGGATCGCGAGGAGACCTCAAGCAAGTCTGCAAAGCACCAGCCCACGGAGCACTCAGTGCGAGGAGACCGGATTTCTTCGGTGCAAATACTGCTCGGTGTCAGGACTACTCGGAGTCCAATGCACAAGCTCAGGGGTCGCCAACAAGCATATGCACTTGCAAATGTACGCGGTGCACAGGGGTTCGGGTCATGCGGTCCCCACGAGGGATACTGGTCTCAGAATCGCTGAGAGGGCAGATCGACCTCAGGGACCTTCAGAAGCCCACCTCCTGTGTTGCTGAAATCTTCGGAGTCCTCAGGAGCTCCGGAGATGCAAGTCGGTCAGATGTGCTTAGGTGCCTGCTAGTGCAGGGGAGTAACTCCTTTACTCCAAGGGAGATTCTTCAGTCGTCCAGCGTCGTGCAGACAGTCGAAGTACTTGGTTTCTTCTTAGTAGAATCTTGTCCAGGTTAAAATCTAAAGTCCTGTAGCCAGGTAACCCACTTTATACCCACGGGAAAGGGTTAGACAGATTCAGGGGAACCTCCCAGGGGAGGGGCAGGACAGAGGGGTGGCTACACCCATGTCCTTTGTCCAGTTTTGTGGCAGAGCAGGAGCCAATGGCTCCCAGAACTGGTTTGAGCTGGACTATGCACAGGGACACCAAATGTGCCCACAGTGCAGACTTTCTGGCACTCTCAGAGTGCACCCACCCAGCCCCAATACACTAAACCCTGTCTGGGAGGTGGTCACACCTCCCTGTGACAGGATGCCTATTGTCATGCTTTCCTCTGCTCGAGCTTGGCTCAGCAGCAGGAGAGCAGAATCGTGTCTGTGGCTGGCAGCGTCCATTTTGTGCTGCCCGGGTCGAGAAAGCTGGTACTGGGTAGACCGGTGACCCACAGTAGTGGTTTCAGAAGGGTGGAATCATACCTCCCACACCAGTTACTGGTGTGGAGGTATGATTCCAAGGTGTTTGACACCAAACACGACATGTTTCTAAGCAGCCGTTTTAAAGTTAGCATTTACCGCGAGGTTATAATGCAACTTAACCTATATGTCCGGCTTCATCACAGACAACACCGGAGAATGGTCTCCGAAGGCTGCAGAGGGGCTCTGCTCATGCAGGGGCACCCTCTCACGTAAAACCCAGCACCCTGCCTTCAGGATTGATAAGGCCTGCCATAGGGGTGACTGATAGGTTTTTAAGTGTAGTGATTTAGATAGATATAGTGAACCTATATCTAAGTAAGTGGTGCAAGCACCAGCTTACATAGGTTGCTGTAGCAGACCTGTTGTGTCATTTTGAATGGCCTCTCATGGATGGCATAATACATGCTTCAGCCCATGGGAGGCCTCTGGGGTACCTATGCCCTGGGTACATGGTGTACCATATACTAGGGACTAATAAGGGTACCCCAGTATCCAATCTGGAGTGTACCTAAGGTACATTCATAGCAATTTAAGGGAGAAAGCAGATAGACTGGGGTCCTGTATAGCAGGATCCCAGTCAGACTAGTCCAAAAACAGTGAGACATCAGCAAAAAGTGGGGGTAACCATAAGAAGCAGATACTACTTTCCTACACAACCCCCCCAAAATGCAAGGACATTAAACTAACATTGACCAGTTGAGTCTTAATGTTCTAAGTGGAAATATCTGGAGAGTCCATCTGCATTGGCATGGTTACTCCCAGGTCTATGTTCCACTGTATAGTCCATCCCCTGTAGGGAAATGGACCACCTCAAAAGTTTGGGGTTTTCACCCTTCATCTGTCTGTTTTAGCCATAAGAGGGGCTTATGGTGTGTCTGAACAATGAAGTGAGTGCCAAACAGGTATGGCCTCAACTTCTTCAGATGCCAAACCACAGCAAAGGCTTCCCTCTCAATAGCTGACCAACGTTTCTCTCTGGGGGTCAGCCTTCTGCTTATGAAAGCTACTGGCTGATCCTGACCCTCTTCATTCAATTGTGATAACACCGCCCCTACCCCCAATTCAGATGCATCTGTTTGAACAATGAATTGTTTGGAATAATCAGGACTTTGCAGAATGGGAGCAGTGCACATGGCCTGCTTCAGGTCATCAAATGCCTTTTGACAGCTAACTGTCCACTGAACTTTCTTAGGCATTTTTTTAGAGGTAAGATCATTTAAGGGGTCACTATAGATCCATAACCCTTAACGAACCTCCTGTAGTATCCAGTCAGGCCCAAGAAAGCTCTGACCTGAGTCTGGGTAGTTGGAGCAATCCAATCCATGATGGTTTGGATTTTGCTCTGCAATGGTTGAACCTGGCCTCCACCCACAAGGTGGCCCAGGTACACAACCTTACTCTGCCCTATCTGGCACTTGGTGGCCTTGATAGTGAGGCCTGCTTTTTTGCAGGGACTCCAGAACATTTCTGAGGTGGACCAGGTGATCCTCCCAGGTGGAGCTAAAGACAGCAATATCATCCAGATAAGCTGCACTATAGGCTTCCAGGCCTGTGAGAACTTTATTCACCAGCCTCTGAAATGTGGCAGGTGCATTCTTCAATCCAAAAGGCATCACCACAAATTGGTAATGCCCACTAGGGGTTGAGAATGCTGTTTTTGGTTTAGCATCCTCAGCTAATCTGATTTGCCAGTAACCAGCTGTCAGGTCAAATGTACTTAGGAATTTGGCAGAGGCCAAAGTGTCAATAAGTTCATCTGCCCTTGTAATTGGATGAGCATCAGTCCTAGTGACTGCATTGAGTCCCCTGTAGTCAACACAGAACCTCATCTCTCTCTTACCACCCTGGGTGTGAGGTTTAGGTACCAAGACTACTGGGCTAGCCCAAGGGCTATCTGAGGGCTCAATCACTCCCAGTTCCAACATCTTCTGGACTTTAGTCCTGATACAGTCCCTGACATGATCAGGTTGCCTGTAAATCTTATTTTTAACAGGCAGACTGTCACTTGTGTCCACCTCATGTGTACACCAGGTAGTCTGACTTGGAGTCAGTGAAAACATGTGTCTGTACTGATTGAGGACCTTCCTACAATCAGTCTTTTGCTGTTCAGTGAGGCTGCCTGCCAAGGCTACACCATCAACTGAACCATCATCCGGGTTCTGTGAGAGGAGGTCGGGGAGTGGATCACTCTCTTCCTCCTGTCCCTCATCAGTAGCCATGAGCAAGCCCATGTCTGCCCTGTCCACATATGGCTTGAGCCTGTTCACATGGAACACCCTATGGGGGCTCCTGGGAGTTCCAAGGTCCACCAGGTAGGTAACCTCTCCCTTTTGCTCAAGAATGGTATGGGGCCCACTCCACTTGTCTTGGAGAGCTGCTGGGGCCACAGGCTCCAACACCCATACCTTCTGTCCTGGCTGATACACAGTCAAAACAGCCTTTTGGTCATGCCAGGCTTTCTGTAATTCCTGGCTAGCCTCAAGGTTTTTGGATGCCTTCTTCATATACTCAGCCATCCTGGAGCGGAGACCAAGTACATAGTCCACTATGTCCTGTTTAGGTGGTTTGAGAGGTAACTCCTATCCCTCCTTAACCAAACATAAGGGACCCCTAACTGGATGTCCAAACAGAAGTTCAAAAGGGCTGTAGCCAACCCCCTTCTGAGGAACCTCTCTGTAGGCAAAGAGAAGGCAGGGCAAAAGGATATCCCATCTACGCCTAAGCTTGTCAGGGAGACCTTTTATCATGCCCTTGAGGGTTTTGTTGAATCTTTCAACTAACCCATTGCATTGTGGGTGATAGGGTGTGGTGAATTTGTAATTTACTCCACACTCCTTCCACATAGCAGTAAGATAACCAGACATAAAGTTTGCATCTCTGTCTGATACTACCACCTTAGGGAAACCCACTCTGGAAAAGATTCCCAGGAGGGCCCTGGCCACAGCAGGAGCTGTGGTGGTCCTAAGGCGTCTTGCCTCTGGATACCTAGTGGCATGGTCCACCACCACTAGTATGAATCTGTGCCCAGATGCAGTTCGAGGATCCATGGGACCAACAATGTCAATCCTAACCCTCTCAAAGGGAACCCCCACCACAGGTAGTGGTATCAGGGGGCCTTTGTAGTACCACCTGCCTTACCACTGGCTTGGCAAGTGATACAGGAGCGACAAAACTCCTTGGTGTCTTCTGACATGTGAGGCCAGTGAAAGTGAGGGACAAGCCTGTCCCAGGTCTTGCTTTGGCCTAAGTGTCCTGCTAATGGGATGTCATGTGCCAGTGTTAATAGGAAACCTCTAAACTTCAGAGGTATAACCAACCTCCTGGTAGCACCAGGCTTGGGGTCTCTACCCTCTGAATATAGAAGTCCATCATCCCAGTAGATCCTGTGGGACCCACTGGCACTCCCAGCAGCCTCAGCAGCAGCTTGCTGTCTGAGGGGTTCAAGAGAGGGGCAGTTCAGTTGCTCCTGACTCAGATCTGCCCTGGAAGCGCCCCCTGTCCCCAAGAACTCAAGCTGGTCAGGTTCAAGTTCCTCTGAGACAGTTCCTTCATAGGGCCTGAGGTCATCTCCCTCAGGAGACTGATCCTCACTCTGAGGCAGGGGGGAAGACACTGCCTTACCCCTACTGCTCCTTCTCTTAGGAGGCACCTGGTCCATTCTTTCAGGATCCAGGGCCTGTCCAGTGGAAGACATTTTTGCCTGTGACCTAGTCATGGCAAACACATCTGCAGGGATGCCCAACATTTCTGCATGTGTCCTGAGTTCCACTTCAGCCCAGGCTGAAGTCTCCAAATCATTGCCCAACAAGCATTCCACAGGGAGGTCTGAGCTAACCACAACCTTCTTAGGGCCAGTTACCCCTCTCCAGGTGAAATTCACAACTGCCAAGGAATGGTCTGTCCTGACATTGCTAGCATTGGTCACTTGGTACATCTCTCCAAGTATGATCTGGTCAGGGCCCACAAGATCTTTTGTCACCATTGTGACACTTGCTCCTGTGTCCCTATATGCCATGGCCTCCTTTCCATTTATCAAAGGCTGTTGTCTGTACTTGCCCAGGTTACTGGGACTGACCAATAAGGAGGCAATAGCCATGCCTCCATCACAGACCAAAACAGCCTGAGTTGGAATTCTGACTAGGTCAGAACCCATCTCAGATCCCAGGGTTAACCCTACTATACCCTTGTTCCCAGTACCACCACTTGGAGCTGAACTAGGGGGAACAGTTGCCTTAGGGGCAGTGGTGGTGTTGATAGGAGGATCCTTGGCCCTTGAACAATTGGCATCCCTTGTCCAATGGGTTTTCTCCTTACACAGGAAGCACCAAGGTTTCTTTTTATTTTTACCCTTGTTAGATTGTGACTCCCCCCAGTTGCAGGTTTTTGGGGCCCTTGTGAAGACTTCTGGTCTTTACCCTTCTCCCCACCCTTATCTGGAGTTTTAGCATCTTGCTTCTTTTGGTCACCACCTTGATTCTGAGTTTTCTGCTTCACCCTGGTTCTGACCCATTTGTCTGCCTTTTTGCCCAATTCTTGGGGAGAGGTCAGATCAGAATTAACCAAGTACTGATGCAACAACTGGTTTTGGCAATTATTAAGGATCTGCTCCCTCATAATTAAATTGTACAATCCTTTAAAATCATTCATTTTACTGCCAAGTAACCAGCCTTCCAGAGCCTTAGTAGCACAATCTACAAAGTCAACCCAATCCTGAGTCTGTGTCTTCTGGGTGTCTCTGAACTTAATCCTGTACTGTTCAGTGGTTAAGCCAAACCCATCAATGAGAGCACTCTTCAGGACTGAATAATTGTCAGCATTCTCTTCTCTAACAGTGAGGAGCTTGTCTCTACCTTTGTCAGCAAAGGAGAGCCACAAGATAGCTGCCTACTGCTCCTGAGGGACCCTCTGTACCTTACAGGCCATCTCTAGTGCAGTTATCCATTTGTGGAGGTCATCTCCACTCTGGTAGGGAGGGACTATCTTGTTCAGGTTTCTATGATCATGAGTATACTCCTTAACCCTAGGGACATTGTTGCTGCCACCATGGGACTCTAGTCCCAATCTCTTTGTAGCCCTCTGGAGCTCTAGGGATTCCCTGTCTAGGGCTAACTGCTCCTTCTTGAGCCTAAGCTTGATTTTCTCAAGCTCCAGAAGTTGGCACTGTCTATCATAAGAGGATTCCTTCTTATTTGATATGGAAGTCCCTACAGAAGTTCCTGAGTGTCGAGATTCTACAGAGGGAGACCTGGATCTCCTAGGTAAACTCTGTACTCTTCCTGGTGGAGTAAAGAGAGGGCCACTGGGGCCTTCTCCCCCACCTAAAGGAAGATCTATGTTACCTTAATCGAACCGTTGAAGGTCGCTCTAAACCATGCTAGGCTAACGTCCACTATGGTTGACTTTTTCTTCCCAATTAAAAACATTAGAAATAACAGGATACCCCGCCATCCCTGGTATAATGAAAGTTGCCGGAAGGCCAAAATAGCTCTGATTTCTGCCATTAAGGCTAATGATAGACCTCTGATTAAAATCAATAGAGCGGCCTATCGATCGAGTATTGATGAGGCAAAAAAAAGGTTGGGAAAGCGATAAGTGGGAAACCTTGAGAAGCTCCTTGGGCACCCGTGACATGAAGACATTCTGGAATATGGTAAACACAGGTAGTTCCGAAGGAAAACTGGCGATAGAGCCAAATTTAGGGGCAGATGTGTGGAAGGACCATTTTGAGTCCCTCTACTCGAGGTTAGAGACAGAGGTCGAAGTAGTGGATAATGAACGTTATCCCCCACAGGCCGAATGCTCCAATGCACTCATGACCACCCCTAAAGCGGCAGTTGATACCCCGATGATAACACTCAAAGAGGTAACCGGTGCTTTAAGCCAAATAGCACCAGGTAAGGCACCAGAGTTAGATAAGATACCCGGGGACTTGTTCCGTAGTGAACCTACTATTTGGGCACCTTATTTCTGGATTTTATTTAACGCTGTCATGCAAGGCATGGCAATTCCCGCTAGCTGGGCCGGGGCAGAAATAATACCAGTTTATAAAAAGGGATCCCCGTTGTTACCCACAAATTATAGGCCCATAGGCCTTATTAATATTAGCCCAAAAAAAATTGCACGTGTGCTGTTGTCCCGCTTGCAGAGTTGGATGGAGGAGTATAAAGTTCTTAGCCCGTCCCAAGCAGGGTTCAGAGGAAAAATGTCCACACTGGACCAGATCTTCAGGCTACAATTATTACACTGGAAGACCATGTGTATGAAGGGTGGCAGCCTCTATCTAATATTTGTAGACCTGAAATCTGCATTTGATCTGGTGCCAAGAGACAAGTTGTGGGCAGTCCTGCTAGAGATGGGGGTCCCGGTATATTTGTGTCAAATTATGAGGCGGCTACACGAAGGAAACTACGCGCAAATAAGATTTGGCAAACACGGGGAACTCACCACACCCATCCCTGTAGGCAGAGGTGTTCGCCAGGGATGCGTCCTTGCCCCGACCCTTTTTAGTCTTTATATAAATGGGCTAGTTTACTTCTTAAACACTGAGAAGGATTTAGATGTACCCAAGTTGGCAGCACGTAATATCCCGGCCATGATGTTTGCCGATGATACTTTGTTATTATCAAAATCTCCTATGGGTATACAGAAAGTCCTAAATAAATTTGACGCCTTTTGTAAGGCAAGGAAGCTTGAGATTAACCTACAAAAAACAAAATTTATGGTGTTTAACTCAGCCAAAAGAACCCGACCAAACCCATGTTTGGATGGCAGACCCCTAGAGAGGGTATCTGTCTTTGATTATCTCGGCATTACAATCACACAAAAAATGGACTGGGGGGCACAAATCAAAAAAACTTGCCTGAAGCTAGCACAAACAACAGGGGGCTTGACCAAGGTATTTCGAAACTCTAGCCATAAACCGGTGGGCCCAGTATTAGAAATTTACAAGGTACAAGCTAGAGGTGCTGCTCTATATGGAGCAGAAATGTGGGGTCACTGTTGTCCTGATAGCCTTACACAAGCAGAAAATATCTTTGCTAGACAATTGTTTGGTCTCCCCCGTAGCTCCCCACTGTTACCGCTTCGACTAGATTTGGGGGTCAGGTCAATTGAGGAAGAAGTTTCTCTCAGACCCCTCTTATTCTGGAGACGCTTGTGAGTTACTCCAGAACTGGCTGAGTACAGGGAAGAACTAAGAGAGGTGATGAGTATACCTGGGGCGGGGAGATTACCATGGCTTACCCATATCCGGAACATCTTTATGACCATGGGACGGGGTAATCTGTGGGATAATCCAGAAATGACATGTCCCACAGTGTCAAGGAAAGAGCTAAAGGACTGTTATTGGGAGTACAAACTGGCCCAACTACAGGGGAACCATTCAATAGGCAAGCTTACTGTAGCCTTTTTGGAAATTAAAGAGCAGTACAGATTAGAGCCGGTACTTAACGACATCAAGCCGGTTGCTGAAAGGAAGCTCTATTTACAATTCAGGCACGGGGTACTGCCACTGCGTGTTTTTACGAATAAATGGGCGGGCTTACAAACTCTGGGTTGCCCGGCCTGTAATAGCGCAGAAGAATCCGAATACCACAGGTTTTTTTTGTGCACTGGATATAAGAAAGCGAGAAAACGATGGTTGATCCAAATATGCAGAAATTTGGGAACTAGGCAATGCTCAGAGGCTTTCAGGATACTGAAATACGATGCTAGCCTCCCTATAGCATTTTCGGTGGCAGGTTTCTTATTCTCTATGTGGTGTACCCATAGAGTATTCCTAAAATTGTCCCCCAAAGATGACGATTAAATCTGTGTACACTCCTTTTTAATTGTAGGTATTTTATATGAACCGTATGTGTTTTTTAGTACTATTTTAACATTGTATTTTTATTCTGATGTATACCGGCGTATAGGATTATTAAGAAGTAGAACTGCGGTCCAAGGGTCTATGAAATTGCTAACAGCCCTTTCATTGACTAATGCAAGTATTTTATATAAAAACAACATTTTATTTTATTTTTCCTGGATGGCTAATTTGAGAGATAGAACATGGGCTTATTAAATCTGGCATTGTAAATTGTACATTTATATATGGCATATGCACTTTAATGTAACCAGTGTTGACGTTAACAGTCTCCTCATTGACTGATACAAGCACTTTACACAAAAAATAGATATTCTCTGTTTGAATAGTTGATTTGAGTATTAGAGTACGAGTAAAAAAAAAATACGATATTGTAAAATGCATATATGCACTGCACACGCACTTTAATGTAGACTGTGATTTTGGGTTGATTGCAATATTGACGCCCGCAGGTGGCATTCTGTGTTTACTATACAATGTCATACGATGAATGTATTTTTTTTTATTTTTGGTTTATTATAAATCAAACAAAATGTAAGTTGTTGTTCAAATGCTTTTATGGTCAAATTGGCCGAAATAAAGTTTTATAAAGTAAGTAAAGAATCATCTTGATTCTCCTGGTCAGGGTTTGAGTCCAGGTCAAAGAAGGTTTCACTTCCTGGCCTTTCCTCATTCCCTGCCCCACCCACTCTATCTACCTCATCAGACCCTGGGGTCTTCCTAAGGTCATCCAAGAGCAAAATCTCAATGAGACGTTGGGTGTTTGCACTTCTCCCTGTCCTCAACTTCCTAGACACACACATGGCTTTCAATTCTTGAAATGAGAGGCCATTGTACCTAGTTGGCAGAGAGCCACTGGCTTCTCCTCTAGTAGACATACTAGTGTTATGTGGTGTAGGCACCTACCTAACCTAGTGGAGACTAAACTCTCTTGAGTTGGAGAAAGGGTGTGCTAGACCCTTGACTTACCCAACTCCAAGTTCAGTAGAACCTACTTATTCAATTCTTGATGTATTATATGTTCCTAATACTTAGTGGTTTTCAGTTAATCACTCAATGAAATTCATCTGGTAAAACAATAGCAAGCTTGAATCCCAACCGCTGCACACCAATGTGAGAAGGTGGCCTGGTATATGCTGTCCACTAATTAAAGTGGGCACCCTGTACCAGTCCACACGACCCTTATGATGTATGAGGTCAAAGATATCCTTTAGAAAGCTATCCTAGTGGTAGCTGTGGAGAGCAGCCTTCAGGCTTAATCTTGAAGGAATGTAAAGCAGCTTGTTTTACCAGAATATCACCTCCTGAATGACTAAATGAAAGGAGAACCACACAGTAGTTATATAAAAATATGTATTTATTAATATAACACTCTCTACTAGTCTCTACACGAGATTAGTGCACAAAGCACACAATACTGAATCAATAGAACATTCGTAAGTAGCACAATACACAGCGGGCTCCAGGGGGAGACCGACCCATATACTAACAAAATGGTATAACAATCACGACTTGACTAGACACAGTGCCTAGAGCACGTAGAATCGCTGGGACCCCAAGGAACCACCCAAGGCAGTGACACAGGGAGCCCACGGAGGACGGGTGCAGTGAGGAAACACGACCGCGTGCTCCGTACAACTCTATGGGAAAGTCGTGGTTGCAAAGTTATAGTTTAAGGACACTTCTACAAGGACTTCGAGCAAACCCTTTGGAACATAGGAGGTTCTAGAGCCAACCCACCAGTGAGTACCGAGGTACCCGTGTTACCTATCCCAGAGGAGCCGGGTGCATAGGGGTCAAGTGGTGTCGGAAACCTTCGTCATTTTCAATGGAGAGCTGCAAAGAAGTACTGCTGCCGGGAAGGCGAAGAGTGTCCGGTGGAATCCAAGCCTGGATTCTAGGTGAGAGGAACCTGAAAGCAGAGGGGACAGAGTCTGGGTCACTTCAGGTGACCAGGGGCTCGGTAGTCGAATGCCCACCGATGTCGGGTGCTTCAGGTGCGAAGAAGGGATGTTTGACTCTGCAGCCACGGGGACCAGGAGACGTCGAGGACGACCAGGATCCGGAGGTGAGTTGTCCCACGAAGGATGTCGAGTGCTGAGGGGTCGATGTCCGGCTGGAGCACCAACAAGCCTTGGCAAATGTAACCCACACAGGAAGGACAAACAGGTTACGGTGTGGACCAGCAAGGTCCAGGGGACTCTCCAAGCAATGGGGAGTCAGGGCACGTCTGGAGCAACCAGGGAAGCCCAAGAACAAACAAGGTGACCCTCGCCAGGACCCACAGGCCAACGGAACAGGGATCGCGAGGAGACCTCAAGCAAGTCTGCAAAGCACCAGCCCACGGAGCACTCAGTGCGAGGAGACCGGATTTCTTCGGTGCAAATAGTGCTCGGGTCAGGACTACTCGGAGTCCAATGCACAAGCTCAGGGGTCGCCAACAAGCATATGCACTTGCAAATGTACGCTGTGCACAGGGGTTCGGGTCACGCGGTCCCCATGAGGGATACTGGTCTCAGAATCGCTGAGAGGGCAGATTGACCTCAGGGACCTTCAGAAACCCACCTCCTGTGTTGCTGAAATCTTCGGAGTCCTCAGGAGCTCGGGAGATGCAAGCCGGTCAGATGTGCTTAGGTGCCTGCTAGTGCAGGGGAGTACTGCTTTACTCCAAGGGAGATTCTTCAGTCATCCAGCATATTGCAGATAGTCGAAGTACTTGGTTTCTTCTTAGTAGAATCTTGTCCAGGTAAAATCTAAAGTCCTGTAGCCAGGTAACCCACTTTATACCCACGGGAAAGAGTTGGACAGATTCAAGGGAACCTCCTCGGGGAGGGGCAGGACAGAGGGGTGGCTACACCCATGTCCTTTGTCCAGTTTCGCACCAGAGCAGGAGCCAATGGCTCCCAGAACTGGTTTGAGCTGGACTATGCACAGGGACACCAAATGTGCCCCCAGTGCAGACTTTCTGGCACTCTCAGAGTGCACCCACCCAGCCCCAATACACTAAACCCTGTCTGGGAGGTGGTCACACCTCCCTGTGACAGGATGCCTATTGTCATGCTTTCCTCTGCTCGAGCTTGGCTCAGCAGCAGGAGAGCAGAATCGTGTCTGTGGCTGGCAGCGTCCATTTTGTACTGCCCGGGTCGAGAAAGCTGGCACCGGGTAGACCGGTGACCCACAGTAGTGGTTTCAGATGGGTGGAATCATACAAGTGGAGGTATGATTCCAAGGTGTTTGACACCAAACACGACATGTTTCTAAGCAGCCGTTTTAAAGTTAGCATTTACCGCGAGGTTATAATGCAACTTAACCTATATATCTGGCTGCATCACAGACAACCCCGGAGAATGGTCTCCGAAGGCTGCAGAGGGGCTCTGCTCATGCAGGGGCACCCTCTCAAGTAAAACCCAGCACCCTGCCTTCAGGATTGATAAGGCCTGCCATAGGGGGGACTGATAGGTTTTTAAGTGTAGTGATTTAGATAGCTATAGTGAACCTATATCTAAGTAAGTGGTGCAAG
Organism: Calotriton arnoldi; assembly: GCA_963921515.1. Lineage (NCBI taxonomy): Eukaryota > Metazoa > Chordata > Amphibia > Caudata > Salamandridae > Calotriton > Calotriton arnoldi. Next base: position 2,483,161 of record CAWUFW010000455.1, on the reverse strand, counting down.
CACCAGCTTACACAGGTTGCTGTAGCAGACCTGTTGTGTCATTTTGAATGGCCTCTCATGGGTGGCATAATACATGCTTCAGCCCATGGGAGGCCTCTGGGGTACCTATGCCCTGGGTACATGGTGTACCATATACTAGGGACTAATAAGGGTACCCCAGTATCCAATCTGGAGTGTACCTAAAGTACATTCATAGCAATTTAAGGGAGAAAGCAGATAGAATGGGGTCCTGGATAGCAGGATCCCAGTCAGACTAGTCCAAAAACAGTGAGACATCAGCAAAAAGTGGGGGTAACCATAAGAAGCAGATACTACTTTCCTACAGTAACTCATTTAATGGAGAAAACACAAAGAAAGGAAAACAGAAGGTGAAAGTACCTACGGTGAAGCAAGATATGACCTCCGATGTTTCTAAAGTGTTAATGCAACCGATGTTACACTTTCTATAACATTAGCCCTAGGGTAAATGTTAAGCTGCGGCGCTCCCTTCAGGGAATTTCGGGACTCGCAGGTTTTTTTACTATAGTGTTTGTAAATCTTTATTTGATGCTCCAGTGAATGGGATAGAAGTGGCAGACGAAATTTAGGAGCTTTGTTGTGATACGTCTGATCCTCAGTGGCTCGGTGTAAGATGGGACAGCTCAGTGGGCTGAAGCTTAAGCTGATGAATTTCCTGTTTCGAAAAGATCCACGAACTTCAGAAAAAAAAACACCAACCAGACAACCATGTGCCCACCCAGTCCAGTCAGTGGTGCAGTCCGGGGTTCTTTTAGAGTCCATTTACAGGTCAGGAATGCCTTGGACAGTTTATTTTAAAACCCATATGAGCCCCATTTGGTTTGTTAGTCTTTGCAGAAAGGGAATATGACGTAGTGAATCAGTACATGCCAGGAAGTCTCCCGGGTCTACCTAGCTTTATGGGCCATATCTATGAAAATACTGGTAGGAGTTAAAATTTTCTGTTGGGGGCAGGGCACCCACTGGAAAGGCTTGCGCCTGTTGTCACTTGACATTGGACGTCAGGCTTAGTTATTTAACTCTGACTAGAAATAAAGGGTATTTCCTTATCTGTATAGGCTAGAAAGACGTTTCAGGTGGTTCCAGAATCAGGACGGCTGGATCCAGCCAACAGAAGCAGGTCTTGCACAGAGGATGGGGATGCAAGGCACCTCCAAGAAGCCTGGGACTGAAACACACTGATGCAGGTATACACCGGATATGGGTTGGGTTATAGGCAATGCTGGCTCACTAGTGAAGCTACTGCAGGTCCACTACCAAGACCATGTTGTCTTTACTTCTCTAAGCAAGCTCAGCCTTAGGGGCTTGAAGGCTCTTGGACAATCGTAGTTCTTTCACACACTTCATATTGTTCTGAGCTTTAAGCAGGTCTTCTCTGGATCTTGGTTGGCATCTTCTCTCATTGGTGGAGCAGTTTAGCTCCTCGTCTCTCCACAGATCACATCAGCAAGGCATCTTCCCAGAGTTCAGGCTTTGCCTCCGCATGCATGGTATAACTGTAGCCCAGCAGTGGTTCAGTTCCTGTTAATGCATTTGCTCTGGCCATCGTTTCCTGGCTATTCAAACATTATGCAAAATATTAGCTCAATGTTTACTGTACTTTGGTGGCCAAAGAGGGACACCTTTCCAACCAGAGTGCTGCCTTTTTTTAAACTTTCATGTCTTACTTCAATCCAGGAGAAATGCATCTTCTGCTTTTTGTTCTTTCATGTGCAGTCAGAGCGGAGTCGCCATTCAGATCACTTTAAACTGCTCAAAGTGTGCATTACTCTTTGGTGATGTTTGATAGAAGACCACTATTGTTGGGTGAAAGCGAGGAAAACAGGATAAAAGTGAAGGAATGAATTTACTCTAGCAGGCAGAAACCTTCAAAGGCAGGGGGTGGGGGGGGGGAAGTCTCCCACACCCAACGGGTAAGATTGGTTTTATAGGGAGGGATGGTCTACAAACATAGGAACATGAAAGCTGGCGTGTCCATGATGGATTAAAGACAGTCTGCACAGAATCCAACGTTCACCTGTACGTTGTAAAACACCATTCAAGATGGGGAAAAGACATTTACACGTAAGATCCAGTAGGCAGTCTCTCCACAGTGGAGCATGTAGAAAGAGCCTGTGCCAAAGGCAAAGTATCACACTGCCACCACCAGGGGTGAAGGCACAATAGCCATCCTCACTCAGGTTGGGGTTTCCCTTTGTTAAACTCCTATCAGGAGACCCAGGCTCTTCTGGAGAGTAGTATAGAAAAAACCTGGACCACCTCAATTGTGCTTGCAGATTATGTGGTTCAGTGGGGAAGAAACATTTCATGCCCATAAAGAACACAGAGCTGAGTGGCACAGTTTTTCCAAGCCGTGCTGGGAACACTCATACTAACACTCCACCTCTGCGACAGAACTAATCTAACACAGCCAAATATAAGTTAAATATGCTATACATATAGGTGGTTATTAATATGTTTTCTAATGTTTTCTGTGTTCTTCAGACAGGACGTCAATGTCGGGGCTCCATAGGGTAGTGACTCTGTAGCTCCATTTCCATACACCCTTTCTTGGTTGTACAAAGGCAGTGATCCTGGGGAATCAGTTTGGGATCACTTTCACTGAATCTTACAGTTGAAAATGGGTTCGGGAGAATTTGAATGGAGTAAGTGCGGCCAGATTCCCAACATTAGAGGTCGGATGCGTAGTCTAGTTCTGCAGGTGACCAGATTCTGACGACACTGTGATGCAGGTGCGATCATGTATTGTCAAGTTAAATATATTGAAATGTCGAATAAAAATACCATTATCCATAAAAAGGCAAAAAATAAAATTATTCACATCAAAATTTATTAAAAATATTTTACAGTAGTAATATCTCAGTAGTTGTAAACAATATACGATATAAATCAAATGCAGTGATCAGAAATTAAGAATAGGCTTAAAATAGAGAAAGTAAAAAGAATTTGCTCTGATAAACTCTGCCAAAAATATAAATAGAAAATTGTCCAAAATCAAATACTTAGTTTGCGGTCGCCTTTTTGTAAAATGCACCCCATTAGTGAAAATGCAAGGCTTTCTTGACCGTATTGATTGCAAAAATAATCTTTTTCTAGAACTTCCCCATAAGCTTATGAATGCACGACAAAAACATTGCAATACTCAGTTGAACAAGTATGGTGCTAATGTCCGACCTTGCTTAAGCAGATTTTTATTCCACAAACCTGCTTGTCAGACCCCATTATGTAAGTGATAGGTAAGTGGATGTACCCACACCCAAGTTATCCCTTGCAGGGACATCATTGGGCCTAGAAAGTTCAGATCAAACTTCTAAGGAGGCCAATTTCATCCAAAGGGACCTCCTGTTTAGTTTATCAAATGCAGCATCATAACCCATATAGCACTAGGGCAATTTGATCTGTTTGGCTGCTTGGGATGTATGAGCTCCTGTCAACAAGGGCATGGCGGTATCCTATTCCAGGACACCAACGGTTTTGGCATCATGTTCCGGTTGTGAGCAGACCCGGTCCTCAAGAAGATCACGTAAATGCATAGCGAATATTTTTCCTTTTGTGTCCAGTAAGACTAAGAAAATAAGTTGTCATTATCTACTTGTTCATCCCACCAAGATTTGGGTATCATTCCTTTGTCTAAAACGTGATTATGGGGATCAGGGTATCTAGAGGGTCAGGCCATCAATCAACGTTTTAATGAAGTCAGAAGAAATTCGGAACTAGTCAGATTACCAATTCATTTCTGGAGATGCCACATCCTTTGAGAATCATATAACTCAGATATATTGCTGGACCGAAATAGTTCTAGAATTACAAACTCTGCACCAGACAACACATCAAGCAGTGATGTTCCCTGATGTCAACCCCAGAAGCTCCCATGACATCTACGTTATGCAGAGGTTAACTCAGTTACCACCAGAGACTCACAAGTGAGAAAAAGGGAAGTTGGAGAAAGAGAGAGAGAAAAATATCCTTGCAGGGACTCCTTTCAGATGGAGGGGTTTGTTTTGACAGGGGCGCGTGCACAGTTTCTATAGTATTGGTAACCCCCATAAGTATGTAGTTTGCAAAGTAATAGCAGTAGATAAAGAAATATATGCCAGAGTCTTACCGAGCATTCACCCAAAGGAGCAGTAAAGATCTCCGGAGTTGACCAGGAACCAACCTCCCAAAAAACGGGAGAACATAGCTGCCAAGGTTCCAGATTGGCATGTGTGACATTTTCATAATTTCTGTGTAATTATGAGTGACATTTCAACGACTATGAGTGACACTTTCTCACGAGCAAAATCAAACAATGAAGACGAGGAAAACATATCATATATGTACTATAGCACATAAACAGGTAAGAGCTGTCAGCCAGACCGTCAATCACAGAGAGAGAATCAAAGAGAGCAGCACTCGAGAGACAGTGAGTTCAGGTACCTGCAGGTCTGTGGACTGATGCTGGGGGATAAAATATAATGTGCACTGTTTTAAATAGTTTCTTGTGCATGTATTTAGCAAGAATTACCTTTCAAATTATATTGCTAAATGACTAATGCAGGTTACGATTTTCACTGCTACAGTGCTTCGGGATTGTGAATGCAAAAGCAGAAGAGCTAATAAAATATAATACAGATCTTGCTTTAAACTAATTTAAGAAACAGTCACTGTACTTGGGACCTCTATTCAGGAAAAACACCAACCTTTCCCTCGCAAAGCTCGAGGTTAGCACATCTCACTATGCACGTCACAATATCAACTGAAGAAAAAACAATCTTACCATCATCCAGGTATGCATGTCAAATGCCTGCTCAAGAGTCCCCTGGACACCTTCAGAAGCAGCAGATTGGTTCCGGGCTACTATAACTTCTTAAACCAATTCTGGCCTTGCGCCTTTGGCGCTCTTTAATTGCAGGTAGACTCTGGTCTACAGCTGGCTGAAGGCAGGCTCAGGCCTGAGCCACTGCGGGCCGTGGCAATTCAAGTTGGCCCCTAGGCCTGCCTCCAGTGAAAGCCATCCAGGCCGCTGTACTGTCCTGACTCCTGTGAGCCCCGGGCGTGGCCGTATAGTCTTCGTCTCCCTCTGCTGCCGTAAAATATTGAATTCAGCAGGGCGGGTGGGGGGTAAAATAACAGCAGCTGATAGCACACGGCGGCCCGGGTCGGTGCGAGCATCACAGCCGTGTGCCATGATTATCTGTGGCGCTCTGGCCGTGATTATTTGTAGCGCTCCGGCCACGGTTATTTGTAGCGCTCCGGCCACAGTAATATGCTGCGCTCCCTCCGGCCACGGTAATATGCTGCGCTCCCTCTAGCCATGATCATAGGCAGCTCTCCCTCCGGCCATGATAAACTAGCCAGCCGCCTTTTAGCTCTCTTAACAAACTCCCCGCGCTCCAGTAGCAGAATGTGACGTCCCCCGCAATGACGTCAGGCTGACAGTGAGAGCCGCGCCGCGGGATTGGAATCACCATCATGATACACTGTAACAGTTGAGTGAGGCTGCCAGCAGCCTTAGCTCAGCTGAGAGTCTCAAGCCTGCTGGAGCAGCGCGCGCAAGTTACGGGCAATCCACAGACTCTAAGTTTTGTTCAGTGCTTTCTGTGACAGCCGAGACACAGTGCATTTCAGTGCGGTAATGCGGAGTACCACACTGAAATGCGTTAGTCTAACGCCTGATGCGTGATACTTGGCAGGACTGGGAAAAACTGTCATTACCAGACAGTCAGGAAGCTAATGTACAAAGAGGAGCAACTCAACTAGTGACTCAAAGGTCAGGGAAATCGTAATCTTTAACCAAGGAAGCTGAAAAGGAAGAAAATAACAAAGGTGGGGGAATTACACAAAAGACCATGTCAAACTGAAAATGACTTCACATTACCTTAACAAACACAACAGTTACCAGGAAATGTTATTGCATCAGACTCATGGTAAGTCTGGCCTCTGTCTGTTCCATCTCAGAAGTGCAGCTGGGTGACCCAGAAGTGATTACTCTGAAAACCTCAAGCAAGACTAGACCATTCTTAGTCTTTTCCTAATCTGCTGAGTCCCTGTCATCCATAGGTGTCGTGTTCTGGGAAATTGTACTCGCTTCTTTAGTCTTTCACTTCTCTTCAACGCTTCTGGCGTCTTGTCCGTTTGTGTGTTGCTTGTATCTATATCCTTCTGACTCCATTAATCCTACGTTACCACCTGCCTAAACTGTTACTTTCTAAAGCAGTCTATCAAACTTCACTTGGGTGGCATTAAGCAAAATATCTTGGACCTGATCTACCATTATCAGGCCATGATTTTATGTCTCTCTTTTTCAGAATGTCACAGTAGGCCCTTCCACCCTCGACCTCCTTTTGGAGTAAGTAGGATAGTGACCTAGGGTAAGCGGCGAGAAACATGTTTTTTCCTGCCATGATAAGTGCTGACACGTATGAGTGACAAGTGTTTCACTTAGAATCCACCTCACGCGCTTTATAAGTGTGGGGATGTATGTAATGCAATATTACAATCAGGATACTTACACATTCGGTATGTATTTGTTGTTTTTTTGTTTTTCTACAGGTTTCACGAGTGAGCATTAGGCTTGCGGGGCAGTTGATCCTTACAACCCCCGGTTTTTAGTGGTTGATCCTTTATACAAAGTGTAAAAGGCGGGGCCCTCTATTAATATCTGGTCCTGACGAATGCTATGTACCCTTCGGGGACCCTAAGCAGAAACATGTTGACCTTTTCTAGCACGGTGATGGGATAATTAGTTCCCAAATCACCGCCCACTTCTTTTTAATACCATGCAGTTGTCCTTCTATATAAAATTTATTAAATCAGTCACTGACAACTGGAATGGTTTTTAGATCACTATTTCACAAACTCACGGGCCACCACTTCGTTTTAGAAGTGCATCCCTGTCGTCAGGTGTATGCCCGCCCTCTATCAAACGAAGTTTTTAGAGGGCGAGGACGGCCTATGATGAAGCATGACACCAGGTGGTGTGTGAGGCCAGTCCTTCACTTTTTGTGAGATGCCCCTACTCGACACGCATCTCTAAAAAATCCTGTAGAATTTCTAACTAGGGACAGCCCCATTTGTGTTTACATTAAGCAAAATTTATCAGAATCTTTCTTGATAGTAGCTTTTTCCCAGCGGAAGAGCAAGCTCTGTCCTTGCTCCAACATTCGCTCAATTCAGGATCTAGACTACTATTAGTCTGAGCGTACTATTCTTACAGATTGAAGTGAACCAAGTTTGAGTATTATCAATATTCGTGTCAAACCTGACTGGTCAAATTAGATTTCCTAACCACATGCCTTCCATTAAGTGACAGTTGACGGACCAAACCACAGAGCATTTTTTTCAATAAAGAGTCTGAATTATATACTTCTTAACTGTGTGCTACATCCATCTTTCTATGCCACCCATTCAACAGGTCCAAATAGGAACTCGACCACTTAATTGTAGACTTCCTCTAATTCCCCTCCCACCCAAAGTTCCCTGATTCTCTTATAATGCACCAAACACTTTCTCAAGTTGAACTTGCTATTTTCTTTTAGAAAGTGATCACTCAGGTCTTGGATATTAAAAAAATAGACTGCTCACAAGATAAAAATGAGCCATTTCAACCCAAGTATAATTTCATATAGTGAGTCTGCGAGTTTGTGCAATCTGAATAATATGCGCTGGCTGACCTTAGAAAAGCAAATTTTGAAACTGCACGTTTGCAAAGCCAGCAGAAAATCACCAGGCCTCTTCCCCCAGTTACTTAACATCTTTGGTATGTATAGTGTTGCTGTGGAACTCACTACAGTTCATTGCAATGTGTATGCCAAGGGTCTTTATTTCAATAACCAAAATGAAAACAACTAAAGTAGACTGCAATGGTTATCACGTTAGAAGGGTCCATGTACATGGCTTTCTGAAATAAGCATATGAAAAAGTACAAAGTTAAATTCTTCTACCCACTCACGAAGGTAAATAAACATTAAATATCAAAATATTTGAGTTAGTAAAGCAAAGAGCGAGAAATTTGCACATTATCACTGTCATTTGATACAATTGCTCCATATAATCCACTTGCTACTTACCCTATTATTGCCAGGACTAATTTTGGTCTGCCTTATTTAGCTTTCCTATCCTTTCCTTCAAAGATGGGAAAGTCACCTAGAGCAAACACGTGACTCTAACCACGTATTTTGCAAGCAATGTCATGGATTATTTGAAAATTAAAAGCACCAGCTATTTTACCCCTATAAATCCCCATGCATATTCCATACAAGATAGAGAAACAGAGTTTTTACGAGAGCACTGAAGTCCAGTCAGTGTCATTTAAATTTCTGCTTTCACCTACCTGTCACTGCACAGTTCAAATGGTACTGTGAATTGATGGGTTAGTACTATTTAAAAAAATCTCTACAAAATCGATTGCGCGGACTGACAATTATTCATTATCCTCTTTCTGTCAAGGGAGCTCAGTCTGATCATAATTCAGTCATGATTATATCATTCTCATACAAATGGGGCAGTGGTGGAGGGACTTAATGTCCTAGGGTATGCGTTATGTAGCGGATGCTTGGAGTGCCTTTCTTGTCCGATGACTTTGTTGAGTAGCTGCATATTATTGCTTATTCATTCAGGTTTCTGTTGCTTAGTCTTGTGAAGACTGATATTTATGAGATCCACAGAGTTGTCCGTACACCATTTCGATGATGCCACCCCTTACCATTGCGTCTCTTTTGTCCTGGCTATGCAGGTGAAAAAGTATGAAGTAGGGCCACATACCCGCTGTCTTTATATCATCCATGTATAGCTTTTTGTGTTACCGTTTAAGCTGTGTGCATCCTAAAAAAAGCAAAATGTAAACTTGAACATTTTAAAACGCTCTGTAAATGTGAAAGAATTTGAAATTGAAATCTAAAACTTAAGTTGGTATCCATAGCTTGATTTGTGAGAGCAGCATAAGTACAGCAAACAGTAGTGTGGACGATTGGTCAACACGATTGAAGAACTAGTATGTTTTGACAAAATATAGTACACGAGGAGCAAAAAGACAAAGTTATATGCTAGAGTCTAGAATATTGCTTGTTTTTTTAGAAATAAAGCCAGATTTTGAAAAGCTCTATTCTTACCATCAAAATTATAATTTCTACGTGTAGTTTTGTTTGTGAATTAAAGGAAATATTCCATTATTTATATGTTTGCTTGATGTATACTTGTTTCTGTGGTTCTGTTTATTTTTTTGAGGTTCAAATGATAGAAGTTGCTTAGGCTGGGGTCCCCAGCTTCCTAAAGTTATTCAGCAAGGGTTCACAGAAGTCAAAAAGTTAAGAACTAGTGTACTAGACTATACCTGACGGAGAACAGCCACTTGATTTCTTAAAGGGTTTGTGGCATCCTGTGCTCATGAACAAGGGATGATCATGAGAAAATGTGTGGAATTATTCTTAAAACTCCTGCAGCTTGGCGTAGAGTTGCCAGGACCAAAATGAGATTTCTACAGCCAGACTGCCTGTAGTGTGGAAGACATGCATCCTGGGCCTATACTACAGGATGTGGTGCGGTGTCAGATGCAGAATGCAGGTACATTGTCTGAGATCATCAAGAATGAGGAGTGGGACCAAAGTGAGGAGTCTGCACTCTGAATCGATGGAGATGAGCGCATGTGTGCATGGTCAGGAGAGACTGGTGGGGTCTGCGAACCTGTCAGATAAAGTAAAATACAGTTGGATAGCTATAAAAGTGTGAACACAGAGCAAGATAAATGCGTTCCTGTATGGGGTTGTTAGAAATGGGGGTCTCTAGTTGGCAATGGTTTGCACCTTGTCTAAGTAGGGACCCTTCCTTCTAGTCAGGATAAGGGAGTTACACTCCCTTGGTAGCTTGGAACGAGCAGTCAGGCTTATCTTAGAGGCAGTGTGTAGAGCATTTGCACATAACCAACAGTAATACAGTGTAAGCACTACAAAAGGACACCACACCAGTTTAGAAAAATATCCAATATTTTTAGATACTTAAGACAAGACCAAAAATGATAAAAAATCCACAATACAGTATTTAGAAATCTTCAGTTATCAAAATAACCTTGAAATAAAGTTCCTTGAAGTCGATAGCTCCGTCCGGGGCTATCACGGCGTCGTGAACAAACAAATCCAAACAATTCTGGCTGACAGCGGCGTCGTGACCCAGCTACGGTGTCGGGAAGGCCCGCAAAACAGTACCTTTAGAAATGCAAGGCGTCGGAGACCTCTCGTTGAGCTTCTGAAAGCACGGCGTCTGCAGGCACCGGTTCCGGAGGTCGGTGCTGGAGTCGTCGGGCCCTCGAAGTCACACGCGTTGCAGATCGAACTCCTCGCGGTTGAAGTCAGGAGCGCTGGCGTCGAGTGCTGCTGTGCGAAGTGCAGCAGTGCGGCGTGCGATGCCTTCAGGTCGCGGTGCGAGCAGCGGCTAGGTTGCGGCGGCAGATGGCGGCGTCAGTGAGACCAGGGTCGCGGTGCGAAGTGATGCGGTGCTCGTCGCGGTGCTGGCAGGTCATGGTGCAGGCAGCGTCGTCGTCGTTGCTGAAGCGCTGTCGTAGGCTGATGAACTGGAGTCGATGGCGTCGGTAGGCCAAGGCTGCGGTGCGGGATGAGGGCGGTGCGACGTGTAGCTTTACGAGCGGTGCCCTCGAACCACGGTGCAGGCAGCGGCGTCGATTTTGGCGTGAAGCAGCATCGTCGGGGATACCAAGGTGACGTCGTGAAGCGAGGCGGTGCGGAGTGCGGTCCCCACAGGTCGCGGTGCGTCAGCGGCACGGTGACGGCGTCAGATGGCCGCGTCGGTGAGACCAGGGTCGCGGTGCGGCAGTGCCCTCTGCGGTGCCTTCAGGACACGGAGTCGGCAGTGGCGTCGTAGATGGCGTTGGGTTGCTTTTTCTTCTGTTGCAGCACAAAACACACAGTCCCCAGTGCTGAGGGCAGAAGAACTTGAAGTCTTTGCTGTTCCTGAGACTTTTTGAACAGGGGGCAAGCTCTACCTCAAGCCCTTGGAGATACTCAAAGAAAGAAGAAGTTGTAGAAAGTTCAGTCCAGTCCTTTCACTGCCCAAGACAGAAGCAGCCACTGCAGGCCAACACAGCAAAGCACTCAGCAAAGTGGTAGTTCCTCCACACAGCTTCTCCAGCTCTTCTTCTTGGCAGTCTTCTTGGTCCAAAAGAGTTCTAAAGTTCAGAGGTTTGGGCCCCACTTTTTATAGCCCAAAATCCTTTGTCCTCTCAGGCAGAGAGTGTCTGTGCCCAGCCAGAACCAGTTCTGCCCTCTCTGGTGTGGCTTCCTGGCAGGAGGTGGAAACGGCATTGTCAAAGGCAGACCAGGCCCATTCAGGTGAAAGGAAATCTCCTCCCCCTACTCTAAATGCAGCCCAGGTCTATTCAGCCCTTTCCTGACCCACCTAGACTACCTGGAGCCACTGCTCCTCCCCAGCCCCTGTCACCCAAAACCCAGACAGTCAATCCACAACCCCAGCAGAGGCCTACTGGATGGCTGAGCAAGAAAATACCTACTTTCTAAAAGTGGTATTTTCAAACACAGAATGTAAAAATCACCTTCACTAAAAGATGCATCTTTAGGTGCTGAGTTCAGGCATACTAAACTTTATTTTTCTACCTAGATCCTAGGGTCAGTTATGTTTAAAAGATGTTATAAACAAACTCCCCATTCTGTCCTACGGGAACAGGTAGCCTTGCAATAGTGAAAAACGAAATTGGCAGTAATTCACTATCAGGACATGCCACACACACCAGGGCATGTCCTACCTTTCACATACACTGCACCCTGCCCACAGGGGTACCTTGGGCCTACCTTAGGGGTGACTCACATATAAGAAATGGGTGCACTTGCCAAGTCGATATGGCAGTTACAAACTGCGCGCAGACTCTGCAGTGGCAGGTCTGAGTTACCTTTTCAGGGCTACTCATGTGGGTGGCACAATCAGTGCTGCAGGCCCACTAGTAGCATTTGATTTACAGTCCCTGGCACACTCAGTGCACTTTACTAGGGACTGACAAGTAAATCAAATATGCCAATCATGGAAACAGCAAACCATAACACAATTTACCCAGAGAGCATATGCACTTTAGCACTGATCAGCAGTGAGAAAGTGCCCAGAGTCCTAAAACCAACAAAGACAGGTCAGAAAAAAATAGGAGGAAGAAGCAAAAGGTTTGGGGATAACCCTGCAAAAAGGGCCATTTCCAACACAACCCCCTTCCAGCCTAAAGCCAGTGTAGACCAATCCATACATCTATGGGCTTCCCTGCTTGGGGCGATAGAACATGCAACCTGGCCCGCAACAGCAGGGGTCTATTCCCGTTCTATGCCTTCCTGAACCTAGTTGCATCCCTCTATCCATACCCTCAGGGCCCACTAAGCTGACCCATGGGGAACCCTTCTCCTCATCTGTGGACCCCATCTGTGCAGCACCTAAACTTACTTTGCTCACAGATGTATCCCAACAGGCAGACAGTACCCAATGGCCAACACAGTGGTGTGACTCCTGTCCCCCTCCCAGGGGCAACTCTGTCTATCAGGACAGCAAGCCACAGTGGCCACTGACAGATGTCAGTGATGAGAGCCAGGCCTTATGCCTTTTAGGCCTCTTTACCCTCTGTGGCGTCAGAGAGTGGGGGGCGGTAGCCCTAGGTGCCTGGCTCCCTATCTCCACTCTCCCTCCTGCCAAGTCAGGTATGGCATCCTGACACTGGACCACCAGCCCAGGGTCTGTACCCTGTGGCTGGACAGGAGACGGGGGTGGGCTCTCCCCCACCCTGTCCCCCTCCCCGGGGCTCTGTATCCCCCCACCGGGAGCAGTCACCCTCGACTCCAGAATTGTCAGGGCACCTGTGGCAGGTGTTCTGCACAATTCTCCCACCAGTTCAGGGGTGCTATCCTGCAACTGGCCCACCAGCCCAGGGTCTGTACCCTGAGGCTGGACACAGGACTGGGGTGGTCTCTCCCACACCCGGTCCTCCTCCCTGGGGCTATGTACCCTCCCACCTGGAGCGGCACTCCCAGAAGACAAATCGGTAGGGGCACTGTTAGCAGCCGCCCCTTCTTCCAGGTCAGGGGGGAACACCCTGAACCTGGTCCTCCAAGTCAGGGTCTGTACCCTTAGGATGGACCTGCGCCTGGCAACCCAGGACTTCCGGGGGAGTACACCAACCCCCCCCAAGGGAAACACACTCATGAGCTGTGCAAGAGTCTACCTGACGCAGGTCTCCAGCCTCCTGTCCACCTGACAGAGCATGAAGACCTCCCAGGCCAGAAGTGGCCTCACCAGGATCAGTCCTGGGGACCACTGGTCCGTCCACTGGGGACTGCGTCCCCCCCTCACCCCTCTCTCTGGACTCATGCACCCTCCCTACTGGAGCAGTGCTGCCAGACACCAGAACTGGTGGGATGCTGGTTACAGCCATATCCCCCCCAGCTCACCTGACACCATGGGATCCCCCTCAGGGAATGGCCACTGGTTACAGACTAGGCCCCCCTCCTGGTGTTCCCTCATGGAACCAACCAGGCTCTGGGATGGGGTCTCGGGCACCTTGGGACTCAACCCACCCCCACTCCCTCTTCTCAGAGACAGGACGTGGGACCCCTCACCCATCCCACTACACTGGGACCTATCTGGGTCACTAACAACCTCCCCTACCTCACCTGGTTGGGGACAACCCAAGCCACCTCCTTCAGGATCACCCCAGATGCTTCTCTAGACCCTCTGGAATCTACCAAAAGGTCTGCCTCCAGTGCAAGCTCCCTGGGGTCAGAGAACTCACACTCCACCGGGTATTGGCATAGCTCTGGAAAACAGGGACTTAAAATATGCTCCCCAACAATTGAATCACAGCCCCACACAGGTGTTAACCAAACTACCCTTCACCCAACCATCCAGTGCCTCAGAAAAGCACCCCACATCCTTCTCCTGAGACTGGCAAGACAGTGTCTGACTGTTTCTGTCACACAACCCACACTCTTCTGGGCAGTCTCCATACTCACATACCAAGGCTTCTACCATGGGGGAACCCCTCTCCCTGCTCCTCTCATCTAGAGTCAGTAGAGCGTCCCTCCCACCACTAGGAATATGATCCCCTGTGCCAGTTCCCCAATCCATCTCAGGGACACTGGGCACCACTGGAGTAACCTCACAATCCTGAACCCCTTGGTGTATGTCAACCCCCTCCCTCAAGTCAGGTGCCACATCTCTGGGTGTGTGTACTTCTCCCTCAGTACTAGACACTGCATTTTTGCTGCCACCATCTGAGCTGGACTTCACCTCCAACCCAGCCAAGCTCACTTCCTGAGCTGCACACTTTTTCTCTTCAGCTAAGGCTCGCTCCATCTCCTCGCACTCCCGGTCTAGCTGCCTCAACCTCTGGTCACGAGCACGATTCCGATTCCTCTCCTCACGAGCCACTCTTTCCCAGAATGTTTCCTCCTCAGGGCCACTGCCCTCTTGGTATTCTGGCTGGGGACCCTCCCCCTCAGATTCCTCCTCAGAGTCCTCTGATAGTGTTGCCTCCCATCGTGGCACCTCATAGCTATGCAGGGCTGCCTCAAGATCCTGCCTTGTGGATCTCCTCTTCACAGGTAGCCCCCTCTCTTTGCAAAAGACTTTTAGTTCCCTCGTCTTGTAGATGTGCAGGTGCAAAAAGTTGATTTCCATTTTGCCAAGGCCAAACAGGTGCAACAACTAACCAGAGTTCCACAACCAAATTCCGAAGGGAAACAGGGAAAAACAGTATGCGGTATGTAATGGTCTGTGATATGGTAGTAGTGCACACCAATCACTGTAAGTCAAGTGCAAACGCAAGTCCTTTCCTCACCGCTGACAACCAATGTTAGAAATGGGGGTCTCTAGTTGGCAATGGTTTGCACCTTGTCCAAGTAGGGGCCCTTCCTTCTAGTCAGGATAAGGGAGTTACACTCCTAAAATAACCCCTGCTCACCCCCTTGGTAGCTTGGCACGAGCAGTTAGGCTTATCTTAGAGGCAGTGTGTAAAGCATTTGCACATAACCAACAGTAATACAGTGTAAGCACTACAAAAGGACTCCACACCAGTTTAGAAAAATATCCAATACTTTTATATACTTAAGACAAGACCAAAAACGATAATAATCCACCGTACAGTATTTCGAAATCTTCAGTTATCAAAATAACCTTGAAATAAAGTTCCTTGAAGTCGATAGCTCCGTCCGGGGCTATCACGGCGTCATGAACAAACAAATCCTAACAGTTCTGGCTGACCTCGGTGTCGGGGGCCAGCTACGGTGTTGGGAAGACCCGCAAAACAGTACCTTTAGAAATGCAGGGCGTCAGCGACCTCTCGTTGAGCTTCTGAAAGCACGGTGTCCGCAGGCGCCGGTTGCGGAGGTCGGTTCCGGAGTCGTCGGGCCCTCGAAGTCACACGCGTTGCAGATCGAACTCCTCGCGGTTGAAGTCAGGAGCGCTGGTGTCGGCAGGCGTCGGGTGCTGCGGTGCGAAGTGCAGCAGTGCCGCGTGCGATGTTCTCAGGTCGTGGTGCGAGCAGCGGCTCGGTGGCGGCGTCAGATAGCGGCGTCAGAGAGACCAGGGTTGCGGTATGAAGTGATGCGGTGCTCGTCGCGGTGCTGGCAGGTCACGGTGCAGGCAGTGGCGTTGTCGTTGCTGAAGCGCTGTTGTCGGCTGAGGAACTGGAGTCGATGGTGTTGGTAGTCCTAGTCTGCGGTGCGGGATGAGGGCGGTGCGTCGTGTAGCTTTACGAGCGGTGCCCTCGAACCACGGTGCAGGCAGCGGCGTCAATGTCGGCGTGAAGCGGCTTCATCGGGGATACCAAGGCGGCGTCGTGAAGCGAGGCGGTGCGGAGTGCGGTGCCCACAGGTCGCGGTGCGAGCAGCGGCTCGGTGGCGGTGTCAGATGGGGTAGTCGGTGAGACCAGGGTCGCGGTGCGGCGTTGCGGCGGTGCCCTCTGCGGTGCCTTCAGGACACCGAGTCGGCAGCGGCTTCATAGACGGCGTCGGGTTGCTTTTTCTTCTGTTGCAGCACAAAATACACAGTCCCCAGTGCTGAGGGCAGAAGAACTTGAAGTCTTTGCTGTTCCTGAGACTTCTTGAACCGGGGGCAAGCTCTACCTCAAGCCCTTGGAGATACTCAAAGAAAGAAGAAGTTGTAGAAAGTTCAGTCCAGTCCTTTCACTGCCCAAGACAGAAGCAGCCACTGCAGGCCAACACAGCAAAGCACTCAGCAAAGTGGTAGTTCCTCCTCACAGCTTCTCCAGCTCTTCTTCTTGGCAGTCTTCTTGGTCCAAAAGAGTTCTAAAGTTCAGAGGTTTGGGCCCCACTTTTTATAGCCCAAAATCCTTTGTCCTCTCAGGCAGAGAGTGTCTGTGCCCAGCCAGAACCAGTTCTGCCCTCTCTGGTGTGGCTTCCTGGAAGGAGGTGGAGACGGCATTGTCAGAGGCAGACCAGGCCCATTCAGGTGAAAGGAAATCTCCTCCCCCTACTCTAAATGCAGCCCAGGTCTATTCAGCCCTTTCCTGACCCACCTAGACTACCTGGAGCCACTGCTCCTCCCCAGCCCCTGTCACCCAAAACCCAGACAGTCAATCCACAACCCCAGCAGAGGCCTACTGGATGGCTGAGCAAGAAAATACCTACTTTCTAAAAGTGGTATTTTCAAACACAGAATGTAAAAATCACCTTCACTAAAAGATGCATCTTTAGATTCTGAGTTCAGGCATACTAAACTGTATTTTTCTACCTAGTTCCTAAGGCCAGTTATGTCTATACGATGGTATAAACAAACTCCCCATTCTGTCCTATGGGAACAGGTAGCCTTGCAATAGTGAAAAAAAGAAATTGGCAGTAATTCACTATCAGGACATGCGACACACACCAGGGCATGTCCTACCTTTCACATACACTGCACCCTGCCCACAGGGGTACCTTGGTCCTACCTTAGGGGTGACTCACATGTAAGAAAAGGGAAGGTTAGGGCCTGGCAAGTGGGTGCACTTGCCAAGTCGATATGGCAGTTACAAACTGCGCGCAGACCCTGCAGTGGCAGGCCTGAGTTACCTTTTCAGGGCTACTCATGTGGGTGGCACAATCAGTGCTGCAGGCCCACTAGTAGCATTTGATTTACAGGCCCTGGCACACTCAGTGCACTTTACTAGGGACTGACAAGTAAATCAAATATGCCAATCATGGAAACGCCAATCCATAACACAATTTACCCAGAGAGCATATACACTTTAGCACTGATCAGCAGTGAGAAAGTGCCCAGAGTCCTAAAACCAACAAAGACAGGTCAGGAAAAAATAGGAAGAAGCAAAAAGTTTGGGGATAACCCTGCAAAAAGGGCCATTTCCAACAGGGGTTATGTCTCATTCTCTGTGAAGAAATTTTAAGAGGCCAATGGGTAGCCCTGGGAAGCTTTTGAAGAGCAGTGGGCTGAGGTGTAAGTACTAGAAGCATTGGTATCCTCACCACCAAGGGGCTTCAAGCATTGGATGCCAATATGCCATGCCCCTATTCCTATTTGGGATACTCTGTATTTCTTCAAGCACTTCAGGAGCCACCTTTAAACACTTAAACAGGCTTCATGTGCATTATTATTAACTATGGTATACTTGTGAGTTGCTATTACTTCATCCAGAAGAAGAGTTAAGTTGAGGACTCTGCTAAATTGTCCTCATTATTGAAAGTTCTCTAAGACAGTGTTTCTTGGGCCATATTCAGCTTTCCATCCAAGGTACATTCTTATGCATATAGGTCTTATTGTAATGATCAATGAAGTGCCCAGTTAATTTCTTTGTGATAACTGTATTGAAACAATATGAAATACTTAATTCATGCATTCTCTTTTCTTTAAAGATCCTTCACTGAGCGTGTTTCTGTAGAGGGCAGTCCTCTAGAGGAACTGTGAAATATGACTGAAGATCAACAAAGGGTTAAAAAAGGATTAGGTTCCATATGACTTCTTTCCACCAGAGCCAGAAAATTGGCCATAATTTTTTCCGTATTGTACAACCTGGGAACTAGTTGCATTGCACAATTTAGATGGAAAAGAGCACTGTCACATTATCTTGCTCACTTTGCCACTGGATTCAAGCTAGCCTGGCTGATGAAGGGTGTTACCCAAAAACTGGTCCCAGGATGCTTGTTTCCGGTTCAGGAAAGACCTGGCTTGGCAGTTCGGGCTGGACTGTTCCCATGAGGCACAGGGTCAAGACTGATTTGCAGATAGCTGTGTCTGAACTGGGGTGGCGACGTGAGCTAAAGAATGATGATGGATTCAACCCAGATCTGTGACTGGGGGTGAGTGTCTGAAAAGTTTAAGCGTTCCTTCCATCATTTCCTTGCGTTTGCCTCGCTGCAACATTATCTTGAATTACCTTCAAAGCAGTGCACAGAATTCTTTTGTTTTCATTTTTGGTATGGCAGAAAGGGGGCACGTTAAGCTACGGGAGCCGCTGTCAGCAGACAGCTCGGTCTGGCAACTTCTGTAGCATAAGAATCTGCTGTCTTCCTGGTTCCCGAAATGCGTGTCGGGTAGATCGATAAGAAGTATGGTTACTTCCTGGATCAGAGGCTAAGAGTGTGACTTTGGAAGGCATCCAAAAGGCCAAACACAAGTTTGTAGCAGTGGGTGGCCCCACTTCATTAATGTGTGGTTCCAGTGTTTTGTCATTTGTTTCGTGCTAACAATCTGACTCGTAGGTCAAACGAGTGCACATGAACATTGCAGTATCCCAAGTGTATGTTTTTTCTTCATTGTGTTTGATCCACACACTGCTTGGTATAGATTAATTTCTATAGTGTTATATAACCCTGTCGAAACCACAAAGCACTTTCAGGATGGTCGAACAAGTGTGCTAGCATGTTACTTGTGCATGGTTAATGCAGTGGGGGTTATAGTGTGGCATTTTTAGAATGTATTGTGTGTCACACATGAGGCACCCGAGTTGTGACAACTTTGAAATTGTATTTCAGCATGGAGTGGGGCAGAAACATACTTTTTGTTAGATCTAAACACAGATAATGTGTTTTCAAACAATCAGTATTTATTTTACAGCTGTGTGGAATTTGAATTGGTTGTAGAATCTTATTTTTGAAAGATAGGCATTCCAGTGCTTGTCATCTCGTCAGAGGATGACCATTCAGTAACTCAAAACTTTCTGAAAGAAGCGATGGTCAGGAGCTAGATCTTTCTGGGTTGGAGCTGCCATTTTAGGTGCAATGTTTAAGCAGTAGGAAGAGTGGCCAGTGTCATGCTCAAGAGGGTGGGCATTGCAGACAGCTTTGAAAGCAATACTTCTTCCCTAGACTGTCAATGTAGGTCTTGAAGGACCAGAGTGATGTGGCTGCACTTGCCTAGGTGGAGAAGTTGTCTAGCGGCCGCATTGTAGGTTCACTGGAGCCTGTGGAGAAGGTAAATAGAGGCCCAAAGTACCGTCCATTGGCTTAATGAAGTTATGACAGATCCAAAATGATTGTTGTCTGCATCCTGTGTGGGAAAACTGGATATGGAATAAAGCAGCTTAAGGGTCAAATTGTGCTGAAGGTAACCTTACTGACTTGAATAAAATGAGATATGTCTAATATGATATAGTATAAGTTACAGGTCTTACTCCCCTGGAGAGGTGCTTAAGCACTTTGAGGACAGTTAGCATACTGCTCCATGGGATCCAAGTGTCAGTCCTCCATAAAGAGTTACTATTTGTCATGCCGTTGTCATGTTGTGCCATGCATTTTGTAGTAAGCATCTCATTGATATTTATTGTGCAATTCCTTATGTACGCGGCGGTTAGTGTTGTTGTGTGTTTAAATTATATGAGATGCTTCACACCATTAGGAATTCTGACATTCTGTTGTATTGCCCTGAAGATCTGGTGCTGATTGGCCCTCACAGTGACGGACCTATATTTTGTGACTTTGAGAAAAGATGCCCCAACGGTGATGGTTCCCAATAGGCAAGAAGCAAAATACATTACAGGAAAAGGTGAACTATATACATTCAAATTCTCGACTTGAAGAGACACATGAGAGGGTCTGGCGAACCTGAAATTAGATTGTCCCATGCTGAATCACCGATTATGGCAGTACTTAGGGACTTGCAAGGCCCCACTTGGAGGACAGAATCTAAAGTCTCTCTGTCGGAGAGGTCGCTTGATTCGCTAAAGACACATTTACTAGGCACTAAAAGTGGTGGGATCCCTGTAGCAAAGGATCCTGGCTATGGGAAAATCATTGCTGAAGATTCTAGAGAAGGAGCCAATAAAAGTTAGAAATTCGAGGAGCTTTGTACTCCTTGATTTGTCAACCTTGAATCAAAAGTAGAGATAATGAACACAGCTAAAGCTATAAGTATCCATATTCTGTCCTTGCTTGTAGTTGCTGTTGTTGAGGATTAATCTGAGAAGGTTCAGCACCTTCTAAACATGAAATTACTCGGTGATGATACTGGACAGTGGTGACTGGTAAAACTCCTAAGGGCCAGATGGCCATTATTTAGCTTGTTGTGTAGCATTCAGTGGCCTATTGTTGGGTGCATTGTGCTAAGGCATAGGTGTCCAGACCTGAGTGATTTTCTAGCACTACTCTGACTTGTGTCCTCATCATAGTTGTAACATGAAAGGATACATAAATAAACACAAAGTTTGGGATACTTTCAGTAATTTGTCATCTTGGTGCTATGCCTTATCAGTGTAAACAATAATAAAACTTGTCAAGATATGAGCCGTTATTTAGTAAGAAATAAGGGAATTGTAAATTTGCTGGTCTCATTTTTTTATTCTTGTTTCGTTTTTACAAGAGAGCCACATCCACACGTTTTGCCCACTGAATCCAGAGGCCCCGTGCTCGTCGCTATACGAATGAAAGGATACATGATTTGATGAGAGCCTAGAGAGGGGTGAAGTATGCTTTGAATAGGAGGCAGTTCTGGCGGATCTTAGTAGTATGCTGGGGAACATGGGTAAAATGTGCAGAAGGGAAAGATGGAAGTTAAATAATGTAGGATCTTTTGGTACAGTAGAAAGAGATGCAGTCAAGGATGGTGGACCATGTCAAAGGCAGGCGAGAGGCCCACTAACAAGAGGGCAGCAACTCAGTTTGTGTTGACAGTCGTCTTGGCGCCATTCCTGGTAGTACTCAAGTCAAGTTATTTGTAAGGCGCCTTAACTCTTAGTTCTCCAGGTGCCTCCAATGCATCTTGACAACCTAATCAAGACCAAACCAGATTCATTACCTCTGTGCAGGTGAAATCTTCTTTGTTGCCTAGAGTGGAGGATGTAATTTTCAATGAAGGCAGAGGTGTGGATAAAGACTGATCCTCTATTGAAGCTGTCCATGAATGCTCTTTTAGATGAGCTTGCTTCTTCAGGATAGGTGGTCTAGGGGCCTTGAGGCGACTGGGAAAATTACTGGGCTTCAGGGAGGGATTGATGATGACTCCGGCCATAGGAGGGGCTGAGGTAGAGAGGAGAACGTTCTTGAATGCCTGTTGGAGGGAACCGCTTTCAATCACAAGGTATTGGCATTGACCACTACCTTTATATGAAGTATGATGCCGGTGCATCTATATAAGATAGAGCTCCTATAAAACAAACATACGAGTGCTGAATGCAGGCACTTCTAAAGCTGTCACTCACGGTTTCTCATTCCACACCAGAGAAAAAATATAAGTGATGACATTCTTATTCAGAAATAGAAAAGATTGTTTATTGTTCAAAATGCACCTTGAAAGTGCAAGTGCATGTGCTAGAAAATTCCAATTCAATAAAGAACCAATAGTGTTAGTGGACATGCTTGAGTTATGGGCTGAGATGCAAAGAGAGCGAGGGGAACATTGATATGGAACGGTCAAGCAGACTGGCCATGGGCTCTTTGAGGCCCAAACAGGGGCATTTTCTTTGGAAGATGCCCTGAGCCTCTCCACTCTTCACCTGGACGCCAAGGCTGGACCCCCTGGGGAGAAGAGTTTTGGCAGGTAAGCGTGGAGGAGTGGGAAATCAGGGCTAGGGGCAGGGCACGTGATTGTATGGGGCAAAGGCAACAAACAAACTACAGAGAAGAGGGAACACCCAGCCAAATGCATCAGATGTAGGAGGGGGGAGCGAAAAGAATGCAGTGCGCCCATACAATAACTAAGTGAAACAACAAGCAATAATTCATTTTTCTAACTTTGCTAGACTTCACCAGCATAAGTTTTCACTTCGCCCGAACATACTGAGTACGTGGTTGTTCCATAGCTTAGGCTGTACTTCCAGTTCATTGTCCCAATTTAAAGTCCAAAGCTTCCCACAGAGGGGCCGATGTCACACTTTCAAAGGGCAATATTTATAGGTAGTCAGGGTATTTTAAAAAGATTAGTAGTGCTAATTGGGCAACGTATATCTTGGGTCCTACACTAATATCTATCATAAATCTGCTAACATGATTTTTTACATCTATAAAGTTGTCCTGCTTTATGGAGTTTTATAGATTATAGCCATTAAACTGTATACATTGCTCATAGCTTATGGAATTGTATGAATATTTTATTCCTTTAAGTTATCTATTGTGCGTAACTGCAATGATTTGTTTGTGATTATTTACATACACTATTTTCATAACAAACACATGAAATGAATGGAAGGTATTTCCTATTCAATCATTTCATGTGTATATTTTGAAATACGGGTACATTTAAGAAAGGGAAAATGCAAATATATGTATAGTTTAGACACTTTTTACGGTATCCTGGGCCCTTGCAGCAAGGTCGCATGGTTCGTTTTACAGAATGCAATTGCTTTGTGTACAGAAAGACAAAGAATACATCCAAGGCCAAATATTTCTGGGTTTTCCTACGTAATGTAGTCTGCACAATCAATTGTGTACCATTAGGTCGGATATCAAAATTGAGGCAAAATGACTAATTTTGATGCACTGTTAAATTGATGAGTGATGTCAAACTCAGGCAGGCCCGGTTCTAGAGGGTGGGCCGGGTGGGCAAGGCCAACCCAAACATCACTTCGGCCTTCCCAGTCACGGCATAAAACCAATTGCAAAATGCACGTTAATTTCCTCTTTCTCTGGGTCATCGGGCCGACGATCTTAAGCTGCTGTGGGCTCGGCTGGGCAGTGTCTGGCGTCCTATATCAGCCACACCCAAGTTTTTCACAAGTCTTTAAAAGACCATTTACATGTCATTGTGAATTGATTAATGAGGCTTTGGTTTCTTTTCACTGGTTCCAGTACCCACTGGGCCCTCACTCTGCCTATTCCTTGCATTTGTATTTTACTTTAATCCATTTCGTGAAAAGGTATATCAGGAGTAGGGTTGCCACCTTTCCAAGAGAAAAATATCGGCCATTTGTTGTTTAAGGAGTCTGCAAAGACCTGGGTGTGATACAAAATAGGGCTGTAAATAAATATGTATGTATTTATTTTTAACATGACTTTTCTGTCTTTGTTTCCTTTAATTATTTGTTATGGATCATTAATGCAACTCTGGAACACATTTAAAAGTACTTTCTATTTATATGTGCTGTTTGATGTATGCACAGATAAGGGCTAAAAATGCCGGCTTTAGGTGCTTTTCGTACTGGCCTGAACATCAAAATACCAGTGGTGCCAATAGAAATACGGTCAGCTGGCAACCCTAATCACGAGATTTTGTTTGTTGCAGGATCAGCAAATTATTTATTTCCTCCATTCCCATCACTGATTGATGCCATAATAGCAACAGTTTAACTTCTATCTGAAACCCTACTCGCCAACCGTCAATAACATGCTGATTACTCCAAGTGTTTGGGAATACAACCTGCATTCAGACAACTCACTCCTCATTCTCACCACTCACGCTCACCCTGCTCTCACAGCGATCATTCTTCACTCACACTGCTCACCATGCACTCATGCTGTTATCCTGCTATCCTGCACTCACATCGTTCATCCTCCTCTTACCCTGCACTCACACGAGCACACTGGTCACCCTGCACTCACAGTGACCACACTGCACTCACACCACTCACCATGCACTCATACTGTTCACCCTGCACTCACCCTGCAGTCACACGGGCACACTACTCACCCTGCACTCATGTGACATTCACTCTCTTGCCACTCTCACTGCTCACCCTGCAATCTCACTCAAACAAGCACAAAACGTACCATGCATTCATTCCTCCCACTCTGCACAAACTCATATGGTCACATCACTCACCCTGCAATCACTCCTCTCACCCTACTCTCACACTGGCACATCGCTCACCATACATTCACATAAGCACTCCCACAGCTAACCTTTCATTCATTATGGGCACACCACTCACCCTGCACTCACACCACGCAAACAAGCAAATCACTCACCCTGGAGTCACAGCACCCACCCTACACTCCCTCCTCTCACCCTGTACTATTACGGACACATCTCTCAGCCTGCACTCATACAGGCACTCCGTTCACCCTGCCTGAGAACAGGCACAATAGTCTGCCGGAACTCATAGGGACACACCACTCAGCCTGCACTAATAACTCCTCTCAGCACGCACTCACTAGTCACTCTTTATTTTGATAATCAATTTTTTATTATCATTCTGGAAAGCAAACAAACAAAATGACAGCACATAGCATATAGGGTAAAGCAAATTCTGTCCCCAACCGGCAATAAAACCCACAGCCGTGGTAGGAATATTCAGGCAAGCCACCCAAACTGGAAAGCAGTACATTGTTACATAGGAGAGCCAGTACAAGGAGTTTAAAACAGTAAGTTCAACCATTTGCCCCATACCTTGTGGAACCTCGCTGGACAGCCACGTGCCTCGAAGAGGGGTTCCTCCTGGGCCGCGCACCAGTCCACCCCTCAGCGCCATTTTCGCAGGGTAGGGGGGTTGGCCTGATCCCAGGCCGCCGCGATATCCCGCTTGGCCACCGCGACCGCCGTCCCCAGAAAGTGTTTATCCGCTCTAGAGCCATCCAAGCCATCAAACACGCCCAGGAGAAGACGCAGGGGGTCGTGGGGGACCTGCCAACCCAATGTCTGTGTGAGCTCGGACTCCACCCCCGACCAGAACGGGGCGAGGTCCGGGCACAGCCAGACCATATGGTAAAAATCAGCCGGAGTCCGGCCGCATCGTGTGCAATCCGGGGAGGAGCGCAGCCCCGCCCTGTGTAGGCGCGCCGGAGTAAGATAGGCCATATGGAGATAATAGAGTTGAATGAGGCGGAGTTTAGAGGAGGTCGTGAGCGTTTTGGGAGCCATAAGGGCGTCGCGCCAGTCCGCGTCCTCTAGGGGACCCAGCCATCCCTCCCAGCGAGCCGGCAGCGAGGCTAAAGTGGTTGGGCCATTGTTCACCAGGGAGAGGTATATCCGAGACACCCCTCCTCTTCCCAGATTTCCCATCATAACCTGTGCCTCCAACGGGCTAAACTCGGGTAGTGATGTACCTGGTGGGACATGGACAGTGAGGGCGTGGTGGGGCTGCAAGTACTTGTAGAATTGGGAGGTGTGAAGGGAGTGACGCTGCTGTAGATCGGGGAAGGCCCTAATGTGATTCCCCCACCCACACATCCCCAAGGAGAGAAATCCCGACATGGTCCCACTGCCGGAAGCCTGTAAGGGTCGTCGCCTCTCGCAACCACGTGCCCTGCAAGAGAGGTCTGTGTTGAGCGAGTCGCTTGTCCCAGCGCGTGTGTCGCAGGGCGGAGCGCCAGGCCACCAGGACCGCTCTGGTGATTGGTGGTATCGCCTGTGGTATGGGAGCCCCGTATAAGTAAGCTTGAATTTGCGGGAAGTCCATGTCTCTAAGTTCAGTCCGATAGGCCGGGTCAGACCACTCCCCAGTGAACCAGTCATGGACAACGAGGAGTCTGGGAGCCAGATAGGAGAGGTGGAGATTCGTCATACCCATGCCTCCATCAAAGGGCGGGATCCTGCAGCGGGCCAAGGCGATACGCGGCCTCCCCCCCCCCCCCCCCAGAAACCTCGTGATCACTCCATCAGATTCTCGGAATCAACTTCCCAGGAAGTGAAAGGTGGTATTCTGAATGATATATAGGAAGCGGGGGAGGATCATCATTTTAAAAAGTGCCCCTATTCCAAGGGGGTTCAGTGGTAGGGTTTGCCAGCGCTTAAGGTCATTTTTAGCTTTTGTGACCAGGGGGGTAATGTTGAGCGCCCATTCCAGCTCCGGGAGCAGGGCCACCCAAATCCCAAGGTACTTGAACGACTGTCTCCTGATGGGGATATTCGATTGCCAATCAAAGCAAGCCCTTGAGTGATGGAGGGGGATCAGGGTAGATTTAGCTGGGTTGAGTCGCAGGCCCGAGACGATCTCAAAGGCCTGGAGCACCTCCAGGCAGCGGGGACCAGAGCTCTCTGGATCCGCCAAGAAGAGCAGGACATCATCCGCATATAGAGCGATTTTGTCCACGTGGTGGGAATCCCAGGACCAGCCCCGGATTTGGGGATCGCTTCGTATGAGGCAGGCCAGGGGCTCCATCGCCAGTGCGAACAGGATGGGTGAGAGGGGGCACCCCTGGCGCGTGCCTCTCCGGATTGGAAATGCCTCTGAGATGGCACCGTTGGTAAGAACCCTGGCTTTGGGATTGGAATACAGGACACGGACAAGGCGTCAGAAATGGGGGCCAAACCCCATCGTCACGAGGACGTCCTCCAGATACCTCCAGTCCACCGTGTCAAAAGCCTTCTCAAAATCTATAAGTAAAAGTGCCAGGTACGGTGTTAGACAGTGGAGGTGGGCCAAAGCGAGGTGGAGGCGCTGTATGCAGTGTCTGGTACCGCGTGCTGGCATGAAGCCGCACTGATCCGTGTGGACCAGCTTGTGCAAGAGGGGATGGAGACGCTGGGCCAGGGCTGTGGCAAAGATCTTCATTTCAGTGTTGATTAAAGAGATCAGACGGTAGTCCGCACAGGTGGCAGAGGGTGGTTGGGTCTTCGGGATTACAACGATGGTGGCCACGTCGGTCTCGGGGGGGGGGGAGCCCATTTCGGCAACATGTTGAAAGAGGTCCACCAGTTGGGGCACCAACAAGTCTCTATAAGCCGGATAGTATTCCTGTGGGAAGCCATCCGGCCCGGGCGTCTTCCCTGGGTTCAACAAAGAAATGGCCCCCTGTATCTCCTCCGGGGTAAAGGGGAGATCTTGATCCGTTACCTCTGCCTTGGTGAGGCAGGGGAGTTGGACAGCCACTCGTCCCAACAAATCCACAAGAGTAGCCTCAGGGGGGCGAGCAGAGTACAGCTGGGCATAATGACCCGCGAAAGCCTGCGCGATGGCCCGAGAGGTGTGGTGGTGGGTTCCGGCGGCGTCCCAGATTACAGGGATTATCCTGTTGGCCATGGGGTAAGAAACCAAGTTGTGCAGCAACTTCCCGTTTTTGTTTCCCCAGCCATAAATACGGGCCACGGAGGCGCGCCACAGCATCTTGGCAGAATCAAGGGAGAGCTGTCGGATTTCATCTCGAATCACTGCCAGGTGCCTAGCAGGTTGGGCTTCAGCAGCGTCAGAGAGGCTCAGTTCCAGCCGCGTGGCCTGAGCCTCGAGCTGAGCCAGGCGAACGTACTGCGCCGCTCGCTTCGCGTGCACCAGGCCCTGGCCACGCCTCGGATGGTGGCCTTACCGGCCTCCCAGAGTGTGCCCGGAGAGGGGACCGAGACCCGATTAGTAAGAAAATAGTGCCCCAACTCCACCTCTATCGTGTCCTTGACCTCCTTATCCTGCAAAAACCACGCGTTGAGTCGCCAGACCGTCCGTGTCCCATCCGCGGCGCCCCCTAGGTATAGTGACATGGCCGAGTGATCAGAGATCCCCCGGGGGAGAATAGAAATATTGGAGACGCTTTGACAGTCGGTGGCGGGTAGGAGGAACAAATCGATGCGAGAGTGTGTGTGGTGGGCCGCCGAGGTATGGGTGTATCGCGTCCCTCGGGGGTTCCAAACCCTCCAAACGTCGCACAAACAAAGAGCAGCCGACCAATCCGACAGCTTCTTAGCGGGCCAGTCGTACTGGGGAGGGCGCGCCGGTTGTGTCAAGTGACGGTTGCGTTGAAGTCGCCCCCAATTATCGTCTGACCCAGGGGCAAGGCGGAGATTATGGCTGTGAGGTAATGGAGAGTGGAAGGGAGCGTCGCGGGCGGGACATACACAGAGACTAGGCTCAGGGCATGCCCCTCGAGCCTACCAGACACGGTCACATAGCGGCCCTGTGTGTCGGTCGATACATGTTCAGGGGTGAAGGGGAGCCCCCTTCGCACTAGCACAGCCGCCCCCCCCCCGAGAGCCCCGTGTGAAGCCGGAGTGCCACACCCTGTCAAACCTGTATCTCGCTAGACAGGGGCAACGGGTTCCCAGGAGGTGCGTCTCCTGAAGGAGAAGAACGTCGGGCGCGTGGCGCTGGGCATATTTAAGGACCGCTGTGCGTTTGATGCGGTCTAGCAATCCGTTCACGTTCCAGGACAGGACGTGGAGGGGCCTACTGCTGGCAGACATCCGGATCGTAGGTGATACGTGGACGGAGTGGGCCGAGGGGGCCCGGGCCCCAAGGGGAACTATGCTCTGCAGCCAGGACGTAGAGGTGTGGCTCGCGCAATGTGATGTTCTGTCTGTCGGTGGCAGTGTGCTATGTAGATGTCAAAGTGCTGTAAACAACATAAGACAATGTCTCAAACGGAGCCAGGTCAAGAACAACCCTGAGGACAACGGTCCCTCCCCCCAAACCCCCCCACCCTATACTTCCGGAACCGAAGCATCTGTCGCCCTGAAACGAAAGATAAGTTAACAATAACAAAGGGCTAAGCTAAAACGCCTAGCAGGGCAGTTCGTGGCAATGGTGGACCCCTCCACAGTGACAGATATAGTGGTGTCATCAGCATGCCTTTAAGTGAGCAGTGTTCGTGGGAGTTCTACCCCTATACTGGTCCGGTGGGGCTTCTGCTAATCAGACTTCAGCCTCCCCACTGAGGCCCTGAGGTGCGGGGCTTCTAGAAAGATCCGAATCTGATGAGGTGGGGCGTAGGGCCCCAGATGGGTCCGGACCGCAGCTTAGATCATCCATGGAGCTGGCGCGGCTCCGATCACAGAGAGTTGGGGGGCCCCGCTGGTGTCCGACATCCGGGCCCCATGGCCTGGTGACTTCAACGCCTCTCCCCGCCGACCCCTTCTCCTGCGGGACTGGGTGCGCCTCCGTTGCTGCCTGGGAGGAGGCAGGTCTGTTTGCTGAGAGTCTGACAGGATGGCGGGGGGAGCAGGTTGGACCCGTAGGGGTCGCTCCTCAGTGAGCCAGATCCAGGCGGCTTGTGGGGTGTCGAAGAAGATTGTCTTGCCCTAGAAGACAACTCGGAGGCGGGCCGGGAAGAGGAGACCATACCTCAATCCCAGATTGCGAACCTTTTGCTTGACATCAGCATAAGAGCGGCGCTGGGCCTGCACCTCCCTCGTGTAGTCCGGGAAGAGCATGATGGTGCTGTTTTGGTACCTCAGGGGACCCTGGGCCCGGGCCGCGCTGAGGATGGCATCCCTGTCCCGGAAGTTGAGGATCCTCACGATGATGGGGCAGTGTGGAGCACCGGGAGGCGGCTTAAGCACCAGGGAACGGTGAGCGCCCTCAACCGCAAACCAAACTGAGAGTGCATCTTTGGGCATCCAGGATTTCAGCCACGCCTCAACGAAGGTGTCGGAGTGGCCTTGCTCGACCCCCTCTGGAAAACCTACCAGGCGCAGATTGTTTTGTCACGAGCGGTATTCTGCATCTTCTGCTCTACGGTGCAGCTCCGAGGTGCGGGTTTGCAGGTGTGCCACCTGGGTCTTCAACTGCCCAAGCTCGTCCTCGACCGTGGATAGGTGGGACTCCGCCTCCGAGATTCGCGCCGTGGCGTTACAAAGGTCCTGACGTATAAGGGCCATGTCCACCCGGACCTCGCCTATCTTGCTCTCCACTGAGGCCTGGGAGGTGCCGATAGCCTGTAGGATGGTCGAAAGGTCAGTCCCCGGGAGGGAGGAATCCCCCGGCGTCCCCTCCGCCGGGTTCCGCTCGGTGGTGGTGTATTGGTTCATTTTAGTTTGAGTTTGTGGCGTGGGTGACTTAGGGGCGCGGTCCTTACCCATTGCGGCCTTGGGAGGAGGGCCACAGACGCCCGAGCAGCAGGGAGGGCACAGGCTTGCGGGGCAGATGGTCCCCTGTGTGAGAAGATCAACGCGCGAGTCGTCCGCAATCGGACCCGGTCGCTGCAGTCAGCCCCGCTCAGGCCCGTCGGTGCTGGAGCGCAGGCTCAAGCAGTTCCGGACGCTCAGCCCCTGCCGCCCGAGATGACGACCGATCCGCCCCCTCCCCCGATGCCCCGCCGGAGCTGAAGGGCAGATCTCGTTTGACCCAGCCCCGCCACCGCTGGGGGCCCGGTCCAGGGCGCAGGGAGGGCGTAACTGCGGGACAGAGGGAGGAGGGCCGCAGGCAGCCACGTGGGCCCAGAAGGATGAAGTCCAGCCCGGCCCAGAGAGAGCACCACAGGGGCAGAGGGAGGAGGGGGGGAACGGCGGAGGGAGTCCGTGCCCCAGACCCCACGCTGCACGATTGATGCGGCCGATTCCGCCCAACCCCCACAGGTGGCTTGCCAGGATGGGAGTGCTGCACGGGCTGGAGCTTTAATGCGAGCAGCGTGGGCCCGGCGACCAAGGCCTGTAGGGCCCGAGCAGGGCACCCCAGGAGCAGCACAGATGTGAGGAAGTGGTGGGGGGGCCGTCACAGAGGATCTCACGCCGCTCGATAAATGCGGCCGGTACCGCCCCTCCCGTCGGCGCCCTACTGTGGCGGGCAAGCATTGCGGGCCCCGGTGGCAGAGGCCTGCAGTGTCTTATCCGGGCGTCTCAGGAGCAAGGCAGAGAAGAGGGAGCGGTGGAGGGGGCCCTCACCCAGGACCCCACGCCGCTCGATGGATGCGGCCGGTTCCACCCTCCCAGTAAGCGGCCCACAACGCCGGGCGTGCCACACCAGCCGGGGCTACAAGGCCAGCAGCATGGACCCAGGCGACTGGGCCCCGCAGGAGCCGAGCAGATGAAGGGAGGCGGCGGAGGGGGCCCCAGGCCCGACGCTGCCCAAAAAAGCAGCCGGTTCCACCCCACAACAGATATCCCACAGCGTGCGGGGGGCGCTATGCAAGCCGGTCCCAGCACCCCCGGCCGCCGTCCGCCCACTCGCCGGAGCCTCAGGACTCTGGACCGCAGGCCGTTCCGCTGGAAAGTATGTGCGCCGCTGGTCCTCAATCCCACGCAGATCTGGCCAAGCCCATGAGAGAGGAGGCCGGCAGCTCCCCCGCTGCGCTCAATCTCTGCCGCCCGAAGTGGCGGCCGACGCCACAGCTCTGCTGCAACGCAGTCCGCAGCCCAGCCCTCACAGCCCCGGTCGCCCCAATGCCCAGGGGCCGACAGCGCCCAGCACAAACCTCGGTCCTCAGTCTGAGAGCCCCGCCATAGAGAGGTTGGGCCCCGGACAAGGAGCAGGGCGGGGAGACTCAGGCGGAAGTCCACGGGATGTTCAATCCCAGTCAGTCGGAAGAGAAGGCCTCCTCCAGGCATCGTACCGCGGGCAGCCCGTCGGGTCACCCGGGAGAGGCCGGCGTTCCACCGCCCACGGATGCCTCACTGCGCCTTCTCAAGCCTCCTCCGCAGTCTCAGGCCACGGCGGTATGGATGCGGGCCACACGCCCCTGGCCCCAAGGTGTGTTAGTGTGTGACGGTCCCGGGCTCGGGAGCCGCCATCTTAAGGAGCGCGGGCACCACGTTGGTACTGGCTGGCCCTGAATGCGGGGTCCCGAGGGGGTCTGCGGCTGGAAATATGCGCCCGCAGGTGTGGCGATGCGTTGGCAGCGGGGCAGATAGGTGGATGGCTGCAGCTACCGGCCGATCGTGGCGCTGATGACGGAGGGGTCCAGGAGCACTCTTAGAGTGCGACCGCCATCTTGACGCGCCAAGCCACGCCCCCTCACTAGTCACTCTTACAGTTCACCCTTCACTCTTGCCGCTAACTTTTCACTCACACCCTGGAACACTACTCACACTGCGTTTACACTGCTCACACCACCCTGCACTCACTCTGCACACACTCCTCTCACCTGACACTCACCTGGGCCCTCCTCTCATATCGTATTCATGCACCTCACTCGACACTTAAATCGGCACAGTTCTGACCCTACACTCGCACCACTCACTCTGCTCTCTGTCACACTATTCATCATCACCCAGCAGAAGACAAGAGATACCAGGGTGCAGCAGGTGTAGTGGCACCAGGGCCCAGAGGCCTGGAGGGGGCTATTGAAACCGGATTAATGCTGTATTTCACAGTTCAAACAGGGGACCAGTTTTGTTTCTTGCACTGGGGCCTAAGACACACTGGCAATGCCACTGATAGCAGCCAGAGATGAAGGCCCTGGGAGGTGAGGCTTTTTACATTTGTGTTTCGAGTTTAGTATTATAGCCGAATACTGTAACTTCTTCCTCAACTGTTGGAGGTCTCGTGACATGAGAACACAGTGCACCTTTCTTAAGACCGCAGTGGGGTCGGCAGATTGGTGTGGTTGGATCGCCTGGACTCTGATGGAGCCAGATCATTCCCAGTGGCATAACCTAAAAAGATTGGGGTTCCTTGCAGAATGTGATGAGCGGCCCCTGAGCTGCCCATATCTCACAGATATTCATTGGCTTTGGGATGACGGGGGGCCCCCTGAAGGGTTGAGGTTCCCCCTAGAGGGTCAGGGGGCCCCCCTGCACCGAAAGGCTACAGAGGCCTGGTTACACCCCTGAGCATTCTATTCTAAACTATAACTAGTGTAGAAATATGCAGAATTAAGGTGCTCTGGGACACAGCTCTCAAATGTAAATTACAAAAAGAAAATTGGAGTTTATCAATGAAAGGTTTAACATACCGTCATAAGTAGAACATACATATTTTAATCAGCTTTTTAGGACTTTGATTGGTGGAAATGCACAGATCATTTAATGCATTATCTGTGGTCACCATTTGTACTTAATTGTGTATTGGGGGTGGTTGTGAACCTGGAAGAAGGAGCCTAGTTCCTGCTTAGGGACATAGGGTTTGATCTCCCGCATTAAGTGGCAACCAACTCTTGTGAAAGAGGCAAACACATTAAAGCTGATGTAGGCTGACCTGTGAGCCAATTGCAGGCCTGGTGCTTGTGTTGTTGAGTTGCTGTTGCTGTTGCTCTACCCCACAGCCAGCATCACTGCAAAGTGTTTTGTGTAGTTGCACTAATAGACCAAATGAGAGATTAGCCCAGAGAGAGCTACCATGAATCAGATGGCTGTGTGCTACGCTGCCCGCAACCAGCTTCCATTCTGTCTGGGATGAAAGGTGGCATCTTGTTGAAGGGCCTCATTTTGAAATTATCATTAAATGGCATCCTGAATCACTTTTTGAGTCTCCTCTGCTTTGCCACCAATTCTTGTAGATTTCTGTTATGTTAACCTACTCTTGCTTATCTTCCTTACTCTTCTTACTCAGTTGTCTGAGATGGTGGAACTGTAGTTTTAACAGTTCCATGTAATATGGCATCCCCAAACTCCTGTGCAAAGGACATGAGGATTGCAGCCTGGAGAGTTGGTGATTTCAATCCAAATTCCAGCAGTTCTGTCTAGGCGTCATTCCATTTAAAAAGCTTTCTGGAGGTACAAGAACCATTCGCCTGTGTGTGTAGGATGACAACTTCCCTCCATGTTAACACGGACATTGTTTTCAGTCATACACTTCAAACTCACAAATCATTTGTATTCAATGTTTGTCTAATTAATTTGATAGAAGCAAACTAAGACTACAACACAAAAACTGCTTACATCCCTGTATCACTGCCTACCCCTAAACCCTAAAATGAACCTTAGCTCAATTTACCATTACTCTACCCTCTATATGCTCTGTATATACACAGAATTTGCAGTTTGTATCGTGGTGCCTGTTTGGAAGCAGATATGATGTAATCTAAGACTTGTAGGCTACCTCCAGAAGGACCAAAAATAGGGCCCGTTGTGGCCCACCCAAAGGCACCCTTGGCCCATCCAGATGAAAATTCCTGGAGCTGGGCCTGAACTCTGGCCTATATGGAAAGTTTAAAAATGATGTATCTTATGGCTCACCAGTACTCTGCTGTTTGTCAGATTTTTAGAAATTGTTTTCCAAAACATGGTAATACACTTCTAGTCTCCCACATGCGGGAACAGATCCCCGCCAAGGCTTGCCCCCCAACTTTCTTCCTCTGGGTCTCCTGAACATGGGGACCTAAGGATAACCTGTCTTTTGGCCTCTGATATAACCCCAGGCCTGTGTGGAAACATACCACAGCCATATATTTTTAACATTCATTCATCCAAAGATTTATATTGTGTAGTGCTAGACCTTCCTCATCCTGCCTAGCTGACTGTGAGCTTGTCCAGCAATTGACCTTAGTAAGATTTGTAGCACCTTTTTCCCCAAAACGTGGTCATTCCCTCCAGTCTCACTCACACTGGAACATATCCCTGTCACACGTAATGTGATCGCTAGCTTTGTTCTTCTGGGTTCCCAGAACATGTGGCTGTCAGCCACGCATGGATTTTCTATGGGTTCACTGTGCCAACCAGTGATAAACTGGGTCCAGGGCATTTTGGCAATTTTAAGAGATGCCACAAGCAAAACGCTGGTTTAGGGTACCTGTCTTTTGGTCACAGACATCTCCCCAGGGCTTTGTGGAAACATACCACAACCATATAAGACTTGTATTACTGTTACTGGGTTCTATACCTCTATCCTCACTGGCTGGCCAATAGATTGAGCTGAACATTAAGTGTATCCAATTTTTAGGATTTGTTTGCCAGACCATTGTAATTCTCTCCAGTCTCTCTCGTGCAGGAACATATCCCTGCCAATGCTTCACATCCATCTTTGTACCTTTAGGTCTCTTTAGCGTGGGGGTAACCATCATGTATATGGGGTTGGATGTAGCCCATTTAAAAAATTTAGAAAGTGGCTGCAAGCAAAATTTCAGTTTAGGGTACTTGTCTTATGGCCACATATATCACCTACAGGGCTGTATGGAAACATGACACAGACATATATTTTTTATTACATCTACACATCCTACAGTTTCTGTCACTGGGTGCCATACCTTCCTCACCCTGATTGGCTGACTTCCAGATTGCTAAAAATCGGACAATTGTTGCATTAAGCGCATTTGTTTGTCAAAACATGGTGATTCCTTACAGTTTCCCTCATGCAGCAACATAGCCAAGGTTTGACCATCCAGCTTTGTTACTCAGGTCTTCTGCATGTGGTGATACCAGACATATATGGGTTTTCTGTGAAAAGAAATTATCTTGGTGAGATGTATTTTGGAAATTTGGACAGCAGCAGCAAGTGAAATGTTAGTTTCACTAGTCTTCTGGTTGCAGGTTTCAGACCTGGACTGTATGGAAACACACTACAACAATATGTTTTTATTATCTGCACATCTTAAGATTTCGTTTGATGGGTGCCAGACTACCGTCACCCTCTCTTGTCCTGGACAACGTGCTGTAGAAAACATATGTCAGATTTTCAGCATTGTTTCTCCAGAACATGATAATTTCCTTTAGTTTTCCTCACACTGAAACATGCTCCCCCCAAAGCTTGACCCACGTCTGTGTTCCCCAGTTCTTCTGAGCTTGGGGTTATCAGACATAGGTGGGTTTCCATGGGTCTGACCAGGGATCCACAGTCTACACGTCAAGGTATGTTTTTGATGGAGGCAACACCATTTAGGAGGTGTGCAATGTTTGGGTGCAGGGTCGGCCAGCACAGCGAGGAAGGTATCAACCTTAGACTTTTCTTAAAACTAGAGGTACAATGGATTCACTGTGGTGTAGTTTTCATGAACACCCAACACACTTTATTACCCAGTTTCCTCTGCATATGCTAAAGTATGGTTAAAAAAAATCACAATTAACAAATAATTCATAAACGTCAGGCAAAAGCCATACCATCCAGTGTTCCCACTCTTTCGTGAACACAGTACCCCCCATGTATAAATTCATAAACGTCAGGCAAAAGCCATACCATCCAGTGTTCCCACTCTTTCGTGAACACAGTACCCCCCATGTATAGGTGGGCCTATTGTACAGGGATAGAATAGCCAACAATTGTGACAGTGTTGAAAACCACAGTAACACTATGTTTACTTACATGGCCACTTATTTGGCGTGTTCTTATCAGTTACATAGGCATACCCAGACATGTGGTACTGTTTTTATTGGTTGTTGTGTGGGAACACTGTAGTGGAAATGTTGCTGTTTTCCCACACATTCACAAACTTTACATCACAGAAATGTAAGGAAATCCTTTTTCTTAACCAATGTATAACCTGTGTAGAGAATTCTGGGTAAGAAATAGTTCTGAACAAGCATTGGCAAAGCCAATAGGTCTCGCCTATGCAAGAACTATTGGCTTTGCCAACATGTTTTAGCCATTTGTACACCAGCTTTGCGGCTGTTCACCATGGCCAAAAGTTAGATGTGTAAAAGAGAGTGGCATGAAGTGGAGTGTCATAAATTACAGTGTCATGAAGTAGAGTGGGGTGTTATGGAGTGTTGTAGAGAGTCGTGGAGTGGTGTAAATTGGAGTGGAGTGTCATGGAGTGGTGTAGAGTGGAGTGGCATACTGTTGTGGCGGGAGGAGAGTGGAGTAGAGCCTCGGAGAGTGGAGTAGAGCTTCGGAGAGTGGAGTGGAGTAGAGTGTCAGAGTGGAGCAGAGTGCCATAGAGTGTTGTGAAGTGGTGTAGAGCAGAGTGGAGTGGTGTAGATGGTATTGCATAGAGTGTTGTAGAGTAGAGTGGAGTAGATTATCGTAGAGTGGAATGGCATAGAGTGGTGTAGAGTGGAGTAGAGTGTCAGAGTGGAGGAGTGAAGTAGTGTGTTGTGGAATAGAGTAGAGTAAAGGGGCATGGAGTAGCATAGTGGGAGTTGCATAGAGTGTCGTAGAGTGGAGTAGTGCCATAGAGTGGAGGAGAGTTTAATGGAGTAGGGCTTCATAGAGTGGAGTGTTGTAGAGTGGTCTAGAGCGAAGTGGCATGATCTACAGTGGTGCAGAGTAGACTGGCATAGAATGCATTGGTTTTGAGTAAAGTGGTGTCGAGTTATGTTATTTTAACTTTATAAAGCACAATGAATCATACCGAAGATATATCTCGGCGCTCAGCCAGCACATAACCAACACCCTTAAGCTAAAACAGCCAAGGTTTCAGCATTTTCTTAAATTTGGTGAAGTCTGAGCAACAGTGTAGCTGGAGAGGAAGTTGATCCCAGGCAGTGGGGGCCGTGAAGGAAAAGTCTCTGCTATTGTATCTAGATGTATGGGTGCGGGGGACAATCAGTAGCTCCTTATCGCTAGATCTTAAAGTACGTGAAGGACAATAGCGATGCAGTTTATCCTTTAGGTACAAAGAAGCTCTACCCATCAAGGATTTGTGGGTAAGGCAACATATCTTAAAAACGGTGCGCTTCCTAATAGGAAGCCAATGAAGAGCTCTGAGAGTAGGTACCAAAGGCGAGCCTCCTGGGAAATTACAGACCAGGCGGGCAACTGTATTTTGCACCACCTGGAGCTTGGACAGTAAGGTGTCATTGACTGCCATGAACAATACATTACTTTAGTCAATGTGGCTTATGTCCAGGGCCTAGACCAACATTTTTCTAGCAAATGATGGTAGCCAAGGAAACACCCTCCTCAGTAGCCTCAGATCGCAAAGCAGGAAATGCAGGTTGCAACTATGTGACTCTTCATGGATAGCTCCTGGTCTAGTTTGAAGACCAGATGTTTTGCAGCGTGACTTGGGTGTAGAGTGGAGTGGCATAGAGTAGAATGGTGCAAAGTAGAGTGGAGTGGCGCGGGTAGATATCAGTGGCATAGAGTGCAATGGCTTAGAGCGGAATGGCACAGGGTGGAGTGGCGCAGAGTAGAGTGGCATAGAGTGCAGGGTAGAGTAGATTGTTTCAGAGTAGAGGGAAGAGGTTCAGGGTAAAGTGCAGAGGTGTAGAGTAGAGTGAAGTGGCAAAGAGTAGCACAGAGTTCAGTGGCTGAGAGTGCAGTCTTGCAGAGTGGAGTGTCTTAGAGTGTAATGGCGTAGAGTGCAGTGGTGTAGATTGCAATGGCGTAGAGTGTTGCATAGTAGAGTGCTGTAGAGAGCAGTAGCATACAGTACAATAGAGTGGCTTAGAGTGCAGTGATGTAGAGTGCAATGGTGTAGATTGCTGTAGAGTACAGTGGCGTAGAGTGAAGTGGTGCAGAGTAGTTTCCGTAGAGTGCAGTGGCATAGAGTGCATTGGTTTTGAGTAAAGTGGTGTGGAGTACAATGGGTAGAGTGCAGTGGTTTAGTGTAGAGTAGCGTAGTGAAGTAGAGTAGAGTGGTGTAGAGTGGTGCAGCATAGAGTAGAGTGGCATAGAGTGCAGTGGTGTAGAGTAGATTGTTTCAGAGTAGAGTGAAGTGGCATAGAGTGGAGTGCTGCAGTGTAGAGTGGGGTGGTGCAGGATAGAGTGGAGTGGCATATAGTAGTCCTGTAGAATGCATTGACGTAGGGTGCAGTGGTGCAGAGAGTAGTGGAGTGGCCTAGACCGCAGTGGTGTAGAATGCAGGGGCAAAGAGTGCAGTGGTGCATAGTAGAGTAGAGTGCATTGGCTAAGAGTAGAGTGGTGCAGAGTAGAGTACAGAGGTGTAGAGTGAAGTGGCATAGAGTGCACAGTAGATTAGAGTGACGTAGAGTAGAGTGGTGCAGTGACGCAGAGTAGAGTGGTGGAGAGTTCAGTGGCAGACAGTGCTGTGTAGCAGAGTAGAGTGTAATAGAGTGCAGTGCTGTAGAGTAGAGTGGCTTAGAGTGCGGTGCCACAGAATGCAGTATTGTAGAGTAGAGTGGTGCAGAGTAAAGTGACATAGAGAGCAGTGGTGTAGAGTACATTGGTGCAGAAGAGAATAGAGTGGCTTAGAGTTCAGTGGCTTAGAGGGCGGTGACATACAGTGCATTGCCATAAAGTGCAGCGGCATAGAATGCAGTGGTGTAAAGTAGAATGGCTTAAAGAGTAGGGCGCTGCAGTGTAAAGTGGCATAGAGAGCAGTGGTGCAGAGAGAATAGAGTGGCTTAGAGTGTAGTGGCATAGAGTAGAATGTTGCAGAGTAGTGTATAGTGGCGTACAGTGCAGAGGTACAGAGTGTATTGGTTTTGAGTAAAGTTGTGTATAGTGCATTGGCGTAGAGTGCAGTGGTGTAGAGTGCAGTGGCGTAAAGAGGAGTGGAAAAGCACAGAGTGAAATATAGTGACATAGAGTGCAGTGGAATAGAGTAGAGTGCAGTAGTGCAGAGTAGATGAGTGGATTAGCATAAAGTGCAGAGGCGGTGAGTGGAGTAGTGCAGGGTAGAGTGCAGTGCTATAGAGTTTAGTGATGCAGAGCAGAGTGGCATAGAGTGGTACAGAGTAGACTGCAGTGGCATAGACGAGTGGTGTAGAGTTCAGTGGCAGAGTGCAGTGTTGCATATAGAGTGGCATACGGTGCATTGGTATAGAGTGTAGTGGAGTCGAGTAGTGTAGAGAACAGTGGTGCAGAGTAGGACAGAGTGGCGTAGAGTGCAGTGATGTAGAGTACAATGGTTTAGAGTGCAGTGGCATTGAGTGTTGCAGAGTAAAGTATAGTGCAGTGGTGCAGAGTCGATTGGTGTAGAGCACAGTGGCGTAGAGTGCATTGGTTAGAGTTGAGTGCCGTGGCGTAGAGTTGTACTGAGTAAAGTACAGTGTGGCAGAGTGGAGTGGTACAGCATAGATTGCAGTGGCATAGAGTGGAGTGGCACAGAGTAGATTGTTTCAGAGTTGAGTGAAGTGCCGTACAGTGGAATGGTGCAAGGTAGAGTGGAGTGGTGCGGGGTGGAGTGCATTGGCATAGAGTGCAGTGGTGCAGAGTAGATTCGATTGTCGTAGTGAGGATGGCTTAGAGTGCACTGGCGTAGAGTGGAGTGGCACAGAGTAGATTGGAGTGGTGAAGAGTGCAGTGGTGCTTAGTAGAGTGCATTGGCATACAGTGATGCAGAGTAGAGACGCGTAGACTGAAGTAGTGTAGAGTGGAATGGTGTAGAGTGCAGTGCCGCAGTGTGGAGTAGCATAGAGTGGAGTGGCGTAAAGTGAACGGTGCAGAGTAGAGTGCAGTGACGTGAAGTTGTGCAGAGTGGAGTGGGGTAAAGTGGAGTATGTATGGAGTGGTGGTGCACTGCCATTACAGACAACACATCTTCAATTGAAATGACCATTACATTTGCACTAATAAAAGTATACAGCGCAGAAAATGTAATGTGTGGACATGTCAACACCTAGTTTATTGATTTGTTTTGATGATATTAAAATATTTGTTTCCCCCACACTTCAGAATTACCCCCAATAGTCAGCATGATTGTCACATAATTCCTTTCACTTTGAAGTCGGAGAAAGAAAAGTAAACACCTAGCTCAGTAGGGAGACAGAGCCTGACATTTGACCTCTGTCTTTGAATGCACAGCAAATGTGACCAGATAGGAACAAGATTTAAAGGCCTGTTTACAGAAAGGGAGCACTCGGAAGGATACTGTAAATATGGTTTGGGCAACCGGAGGGACGAACTCAAGCTGGACAGCCTAAAACAAAATAAGCCAGCAAACAGAGATCCAGATAATGTGAGTTACAAACCACAAAGCCACTGGTAAGCAATGGGCGGAATGCATTCCTAGGTCAGCTTTCTGTATGTCCCCAAGATGTCTTTAGCAAACTAGACCACTGCGCTCTCTGGTAGGCTGCGACCTAAAAAGAAATGGAAGACCCAGTGTTAGAAATGGGATTTTTGGTAGGCTAGGGCATGCGCCAAAGCCAGGCAGAAACCACCACTCTAGTCAGGATAAGGGAGTTACACTCCTAAAATAACCCCTGCCCACCCCCTTGGTAGCTTGGCACGAGCAGTCAGGCTTATCTTAGAGGTAGTGTGTAAAGCATTTGCACATAACCAACAGTAATACAGTGTAAGCACTACAAAAGGACACCACACCAGTTTAGAAAAATATCCAATATTTTTATATACTTAAGACAAGACCAAAAACGATAAAAAATCCACAATACAGTACTTAGAAATCTTCAGTTATCAAAATATGCTTGAAAAACAGTTCCTGGATGTCGATAGCTCCGTCCGGGGCTATCACGGCGTCGTGAACAAACAAATCCAAACAGTTCTGGCTGACTGCGGCATTGCGGGCCAGCTACGGTGTCGGGAAGACCCGCAAACAGTACCTTTAGAGATGCAAGGCGTCGGCGACCTCTCGTTGAGCTTCCGAAAGCACGGCGTCCACTGGCGTCGGTTCCAGAGGTTGGTGCAGGAGTCGTCTGGCCCTTGAAGTCACATGCGTTGCAGATCGAACTCCTCTCTGTTGAAGTCAGGAGCGCTGGCGTCGGCAGGCAGCGGGTGCTGCGGTGCGAGGTGCGGCGTGCGGTGCCCTCAGGTCGCGGTGCGAGCAGCGGCTCGGTGGTGGCGTCAGATGGCGTCGTTGGTGAGACCAGGGTCGCGGTGCGAAGTGATGCGGTGCTCGTCGCGGTGCTGGCAGGTCACGGTGCAAGCAGCGGCGTCGTCGTTGCTGAAGCGATGTCGTCGGCTGATGAACTGGAGTCGATGGCACCGGCGTCGGTAGGCCAAGTCTGCGGTGCGGGATGAGAGCGGTGCGTCGTGTAACTTTACGAGCGGTGCCCTTGAACCACGGTGCAAGCAGCGGCGTCGATTTTGGCGTGGAGCGTCATCGTCTGGGATACCAAGACGTCGTCGTGAAGCGAGGCGGTGCGGAGTGCGGGGCTCACAGGTCGCGGTGCGAGCAGCGGCTCGGTGGCGGCGTCAGCAGGCGTCGTCGGTGAGACCAGGGTCGCGTTGCGGCGGTTCCCTCTGCGGTGCCTTCAGGACACGAGTCGGCAGCTGCATTGTAGACGGCGTCGGGTTGCTTTTTCTTCTGTTGCAGCACAAAACACACAGTCCCCTGTGCTGAGGGCAGAAGAACTTGAAGTCTTTGCTGTTCCTGAGACTTCTTGAACAGGGGGCAAGCTCTACCTCAAGCCCTTGGAGAAACTCACAAAAGTAGATTGCAGAAAGTTCAGTCCAGTCCTTTCACTGCCCAAGACAGAAGCAGCCACTGCAGGCCAACACAGCAAAGCACACAGCAAAGTGGTAGTTTCTCCTCACAGCTTCTCCAGCTCTACTTCTTGGCAGTCTTCTTGGTCCAAAAGAGTTCTAAAGTTCAGGGGTTTGGGCCCCAATATTTATACCACCAAATCCTTTGTTCTCTGAAGGCAGAGAGTGTCTGTACCCAGCCCAAACCAGTTCTGTCCTCTCTGGTGCAGCTTCCTGGCAGGAGGTGGAGACAGCATTGTCGAAGGCAGACAGGGCCCATTCAGGTGCAAGGGAAATCTCCTCCCACCACTCTAATTGCAGACTTGGCCTATTCAGGTGCTAGTGACAACTCCTCCCACTACTCTGAATGCAGCCCAGGTCTATTCAGACCAGCCCTAACTCATTCAGAAAAGGCAGGACACACATCAACCCCCCCCCCCCGGTGGCCGTCTGAGAGAATGCACCTCCCCAACTCCTGTCACTCCAAAGCCAGACAGTCAATACACATCCTAGCAGAGGTACACAGGATGGCTAAGCAAGAAAATACATACTTTCTAAAAGTGGTATTTTCAAACACAGAATGTAAAAATCACCTTTACTAAAAGATGCATCTTTAGATTCTGAGTTCAGGCATACTAAACTTTATTTTCCTATCTGGTCCCAATGGGATGTTATATTTATAAGATGTTATAAATTAACTCCCATGCTTTCCAATGGGCCAGATAGCCTTTCAATAGTGAAAAACGAAATTGGCAGTAGTTCACTATCAGGTCATGCCACACACACCAGGGCATGTCCTACCTTTCACATACACTGCACCCTGCCCACAGGGGTACCTTGGGCCTACCTTAGGGGTGACTGACAGGTAAGAAAAGGGATGGTTAGGGCCTGGCAAGTTGGTACACTTGCCAAGTCGACATGGCCAGGGCCGGAATGGGAAACGAAACCGGCCCTGGCAAACAGCTCGGCCGGCCAGTTACAAACTGCGTGCAGACTCTGCAGTGGCAGGTCTGAGTTACCTTTTCAGGGCTATTCATGTGGGTGGCACAATCAGTGCTGCAGGCTCACTAGTAGCATTTGATTTACAGGCCCTGGCACACTCAGTGCACTTTACTAGGGACTGACAAGTAAACCAAATATGCCAATGATGGAAACACCAATCCATAACACAATTTACACAGAGAGCATATGCACTTTAGCACTGATCAGCAGTGGTAAAGTGCCCAGAGTCCTAAAACCAACAACAACAGGTCAGGAAAAAATAGGAAGAAGCAAAAAGTTTGGGGGATAACCCTGCAAAAAGGGCCATTTCCAACACCCAGTTATCCCTTGCGAGCTTGGGTATAAAACGAAATAAAGGTGCTATGCTAACAAGGGAATCTTTTTATATGAATCCAAGGAATCAGCTGAATTGTATGTCCCTAGAATGGTGACAATATGAATTAATCGAAAGGGAATTAATCAAATGAAATGTTGTTAGCATATCACCTTTATTTAAGAAATCACCAAGGACTCCTCCAAGTGTCTAGTGTTCAGAAATATCTGGTGTTGGTAGGTTTCCCTATGCCTCGGAGGACCTCTGGCCCTGATGTGTGGATCTGTGCCCAAACTTGATAGTCAAATGCTCTATGGATTTTTAATTAGGGTTAAAAAGAAAACCCAAACAGCGTCCGTACTTCTAGCTGGGGTGCAGACGTGTGTCTGTGTGGTTCATGCCACAGCAAGGAGCCAGTACGGTTTGGATTTA
The DNA here is from genome assembly GCA_963921515.1 of Calotriton arnoldi. Classification (NCBI taxonomy): domain Eukaryota; kingdom Metazoa; phylum Chordata; class Amphibia; order Caudata; family Salamandridae; genus Calotriton; species Calotriton arnoldi. The sequence goes on along the minus strand of CAWUFW010000455.1, from coordinate 2,439,260 downwards.
TTCTGAGACTAAAAAAGAATGCAAATGGTATCCAGACTCCTTGGTGGGGGCACAGATGTTTGTGTACGTGTGTGTGCGCCTAATGAGGAGCCACCGGCTGTTTGGATTTATTGTGAGGCCAAGAAGAAACAAACCAAACAGCACATGAGGTCCTCGCTGGGGCGCAGACATTTGTGTGTCAGCGTTCCTTGCGAGGGTCAGACGTGTGTGTGCCTGCAGTCCAACAAACAGCAAGGCGCTGTATGGGTTTTTCTGCGGCCTAACAGCGCCTGGATCCTTGCTGGACTCTCTTTGGGGAAAAAAACAATCCAAACAGCCTTCTGGCTCCTCACTGGGGTGCAGATGTGTGTGTGTCTGCAGCCCAGTGAGGAGTCAGGCTCTGTAAGTGTTTTTCTGAGGCTAAAAAAAATAAGCCGGTGTTTTATTTTTTAGACTAGAAAAAAAGCCAAATAGCATCTGTGTGCACAGATTTGTGGGTGTCTCCACCTTAGTAAGGAGCCATGTGCAGCTTTGATTTTTTCTGAGTCTAAGAAATAATCTATACAACGTCCTGGTTACTTGCTGGGGGGCAGCTGATTGTGTGTGTCTGTACCCCAGCAAGGAGCCGTTAGAATTTATTCTGAGGCTAGAAAAAAGAAAAACAGCACCGAGGGTCCTTGCTGGGGTGTAGACGTGTGTGTCTGCCCATTAGTAAGGAGCCAGGGTGGATTTGGATTTTTTCTGAGTCTAAGAAGAAATCCAAGCAGCGTCCTTGCTCCTCACTGAGGCACAGATTTTTGTGTCTCTGCTCCCGCGAGGGGCCATGTAATGGTTGGATTTCCAAAGAGCATCTGTCTTCTTGCTGGTGTGTAACACTGTGTGGCCGTGCCCCATAAAGGAGTCAGACACTGGATTTTTAGGCAAACGAGAATTCAGATAGATCTAGCTCCATGAAGGCGCACACAGACACACATCTCTGTTCTCTCCCAATGCTTCTCTTGGACAGTGAATCACTGGGTCACAAAGGAGCTGTCTAAAAATGAATAAAGAAGTGAGGATTGGAAGGGAAGGGACTAGGAACAATCCTTGTTCACCCTTCTAATCCCCACTTCCTGATTCGTTTTTTTCTGTTGGTGAGGTCATAGGGGTGAGGGAGGAAGTGGGCTGCTCTTCCTACCGTTTCTCCCCCTTCCCTCCCTACCACCAACAGAAAACATTGTCTCAAGCTGGTGGGCATGGAAAAGGAAGAGCTGATGAAAGTAATAGCTGCCCTTTTCCCTTCCAGTAGCCCTGCCCACCAACTTGATCCTTGGATGGAGCCGGGAGGGACTAAGGAATCCTAGGAAAATCTAGGAAGGAATGAGTGTTTGGAGATTCTTTGTGCTTGAAAGATAGGACCTAATTCAAAAATACTCCAGATTTACATGCGGAGATTTAATGAATTCATTTTTTTGCCGTTCACAAACAGTCCTAGAAGTAACACTAGAAAACAGAGCAAGGCGCAGGTTTTGAGGCATATTACTGGAAATGTCACGTGGTATGTTCGCAGAGATTTTCTTCTTTTTTTTTTCTCTGTTGGGAAATTTTTTTCCCGGTGGAGAAACACCTACGCCTACATCTTTTCAAGTTTCAAGGAGAGACGTTCCTCTTCCCATCATGGAAGGGCAGTTAGTCAGCTCTTTACTGGAATAAAACTCCAAGCATTTCCTGGGTGTGAAAATGAGCTTGTGAAGGGCTGCAGACTCACCCGTGTTTGACATTCAAAGACTGAAAGGGGAAACCAAGCCCTTTCTACCCACTCCTCACCACTTGCATGGGCTGAACTACTGTGTAATTCTACATTGTCAGGGAGAGTTATTCAGTAGTAAATTCATTTCTGTGAATTCCTGACAGAAATAAATGAACACCTTTTTGGCCGTAAACATACTTGTACGATCAGAAATGTCTTTCTGATTCAGACCGGTGAACATACAGTTATGACAAAAATGACTTTGCGTATTAAGTCCTGAGGCAAATTCGGTGAGGGAGTATTCACAAGTAATAACAAAAGGAAGGAGTACAGACACAACACACACTCAGCAGACACACTGTATATCTGAGCAGCACACATACACAGTTACCGTCCCCACTCTCATTGTATCTGAAAATATGACCCTTGTGTATTTTCTTATGCTTGCTAACTTCTCTTGCTGAGGTCAGATGGGTTACTGCTGTCTTTGCTGTTCTCAATGTATTTATAGTGGTTCCATCAGATTGCAGAGTGTTTTTGTCCCCTTTCAAATAACCCCTATATTTTTCTTTTCTAGTGTCCAGAATGTGCGCTTCTTGTTCTCCCGCAACTGGTTGACTTCAGGCCCCACATCTCAGCCCATCCAGGCACTGCGGCTTTATGCTCTGCTCCGCAAAGCTGTGCAATACGCTCCTCGTCAATTCTGGCGTCCCTTCCAGGTGGGCAGGGCAGTGTCCTTTCTGGTGGGACCTGCCCTGGTGACCTTTGGTGGAAGAGTGGTCTACTGCCAAATGGACTTCAACAACCACCATCTCGTAGTCGAACCAGAGAAGAAACATCAGGAAGTGGACCCTGAATTTAACTGGGCTGAGTTCTTCAAGTTCCTACGACCTGAGACATTTGCTCTTGTGGCTGCTGTGGTGGTATGTTTGTTCATCCTATTTGTTTCTCCTCTTTATCCCTTTCTGCTCTCTCTGCCTTTTCAATCCCCTTCTTCTCTCTTTTCTTTCGTCATTGTATCTCCCCATCTTTGCCTCGTCCTCTCCTCCTTTCTCCTTACCATCTTCATCTAACTAACCTCCTTGTGACGTAAAAATTATTCCATCAAAGTATCTAACCAAGTGAACCGTCCCTCACCACCTCACTGCCTAACTGTAAAAAGTTTCTCATTTCCTGAACGAGAGAGACTTCCCGCCTTGCCTTTTATTGCGAGAAGCTCATCTCACTGCTTCAGATTGACTGAGAGGCGCTTCTAACTCTTTTGCCAAGAAAACCTTCACTGATCCAATAGCCTGAGGACAAACTGAACAAGCATTGGCATAGCCAGTAGGTCTCTCCTTTGGAATCTTTGGGGTCAGGGTAGAGGTACCTTGATCCTATGAATGTATTATAGAGGTCGCAGTGAAAGATGAAGAAATTGATTTAAAATCGTTTTTTTACACATGCGGGTATTCGGGGATCCACGGCGCCCCTGTGTGGATCTGTGAATCCTTCCATAACTTAAAAGTAAGTTCTGTTGTGCATGGGAATTTTCGGGGTGATCCGTTAAGTGGGGGCTGAGAAAAAGGGGTTTAAAAAAAAGTGAATTTTCCCATTTTAATTCCCATAGGAACGCATTGTCGAACCTACAGCCCGAACTGCTGTACGGAAATTACACCAAATTTGGCAGAAAGGTAGATGTTCTTACGCAGATTGTGCGTTTTGTTATTTGGTGCAAATCTGTTCAGTAGTTTTGCAGAAATTTAAGTTGAAAATTATAGTGGTCTCTATGGTTGGAAAGCATTCGCGAAAAAAGACTAGCTCGTGCAGGGAAATGCACAGCTCTGATTGGCTGCCAACACTTCAACAAGGAAGTGTTTGCAGCTATCGTGAGACTGCTTCAACGAGTCCTAAAAAAAAATGAAAATAAAGAAAAGGGGGAGCGTAGGAAAACCCTGGCCCCCAATCCATGGTCTTGGGGTCCCGTACGGACCCAGCCACGGCATAAAAGCATTTTTTCTAAAATTAAACAGTTGCCGCAATATTCGCGAATTTGCTGCTTTTAAATAACCCCTGGGTGGGCCAGGTCTCGGGGGCATATCATAAATATAAGAGGGGCGCACGGCCCCCCTCCTAGGGCTTAGCAAAACCTCAGGGACCGCCAACTCCCTGGGGCTAATATGGGGGGCCTCGCGGACCCCCCTGCCTTGGGGACTGCTACCTCCCCGGGGCTAATTACAATAATATGGGTGGGCCTCGTGGACCCCTCCTGCCCCGGGGACTGCCACCTCCCTGGAGCTTTTTATATTTGGCTTGGAGGGCCTCATGGACTCCCCCAAGCCCCGGGGACCACCACCTCCCTGGAGCCAGACTCTAAAATGTGAGGGGAGCTGCGTGGCCCTTCCTCCCGGGCTTTTCACGGCCCCGGGGAACGCCACCTTCCCGGGACAGGCCCTCAAAGAAGAAAGGAGGGGGGGCTTGTGGCCCTCCTTGGGGATGGCCCTGGAGGGAGGCAGTCCCCAGGTCCATCCCTGGGGACCGCCACCCTCCAGGGCCGGCTCCAGCAATGTCCCGTGGTGCCGACCTTAGGGGATGAAGTCCCCTTGGCTGCTAAGGGTCCTAGGGGCCAACATGACCTCCTGTTACCTCCAGTAAGCTCCACACAGTGGGATTACTGAGAGGTGATCGGAGGCCACGCTCCCTTTCTCCACCACTCTGCAGAAGCGCCTCTTGGCGCACTGCTAGTGGGGGGATGAGGTCCCCTTGTCTCCTAAGGGCCTCAAGACTAAAGTGGACTTCTTCGCCCAAGCAGCAGTGTGCCAGGAGGCGCATTTGCAGAGTGATGGAGAGAAGGGGGGTGGCCTCTGACAACCTCTCAGTAATCCAGCTGTGTGGTTCTTACTGGATGTAACAGGAGGGCTAGTTAGCCCCCAAGGACCCTCAAGAGCCAAGGGGACTTAATCCCCCCAACTAGTAGTGCACTAGGGGGCACGTTTGCAGAGTGGTGGAGAAAGGGGGCATGGCTACTGAAAACCTCTAAGTAAACCCACTGTGTGGGACTTGCTGGAGGTAACAAGAGGGGTAGTTGCCCCCCAAGGACCTTCAATAGCCAAGGGGACTTAGGAGGCAAGGGGACCTCTAAGCAAACCCACTGTGTGGGACTTGCTGGAGGTAACAAGAGGGGTAGTTGGCCCCCAAGGACCTTCAATAGCCAAGGGGATTTCATCCCTCTACTAGTAGTGCGCCAGGAGGAACGTTTGCAGAGTGGTTGAGAAAGGGGGCGTGGCCTCCTACCAGGTCTCAGCAATCCTGCTGTGTGGGACTTACTTGAGGTAACAGTAGGGGAAGTTGGCCCCAAGGACGTCCTTGTGGGCCAACAACCACTCCTGTTATCTCCAATAAGTCCCACACAGCGGGATTGCTAAGAGGTCTTTGGAGGCCATGCCCCCTTTCTCCACCACTCTGCAAACGCGGCTCGTGGTGCACTACTGGTTGGGGAATGAAGTCCACTTTACTTCTGAGGGACCTTGCGGGCCAAAAAGCCCTCCTGGCACCTCTTGTATGTCCTACACAGTGGGGTTCCGGAGAGCTGGTCGGAGGCCCAGCCCCCTTTCTCCACCACTCTGCAAACGGGACTACTAGTTAAGCAAGCATTAGTAAATGCATTAGGTTTTGCCTATGTAATTATTAATACATTTTTTGGTAAGTTTTTAAGTTGGTGAGCAGTTGTGCAATATGAGTTAAAAAAACTCAGTAAAAGTGTTATGACTTTTTTTCCAGAAAGCATTTTGCTTGCGTACATACACCTCTGTCATGTCAGAAATAAAGACACAATAGCCGCAAACATATCACTGCCCTATTTAAATGCGTTAGGTAAACTAGACTTCTGCGACACAGAGGTGGTTCTTTGGCAACATTGATTAAATATTAAGTACTGCAGTATGAGTATTTCAATTAAGCCATGTAACAAGCAAGTCATCTTGACAAAGGAACAGTAAATGCCTCTGCTCAGCCTTGTTTAGGAGAGGAGAGAGGGTTTTATCGCTGACAGTGACCCCTTCTGTAAACATTTTAAGTCTGCACATTTGAGTGAAGACTACCCTGTAAATGCATACAGCAAGACACTTTAAATGGTGTTGATGTGGCTGCAGCCGTAATTTTATAGGCTGGGCACATCCAAATACTAGAGCGCTGCCTCAATAGAATGGCGACTCTAGAAAGCCCAGACAAGTAACCAGAAAATAAAATCAAGTGGCTAAAATCACGAGCAATTTTTTAAAAAGATGAAAGTTGTACCCTGCACACAACAGGGACTAAAAAGTGCAAAAGTGCAGTAAACCTATGCCCCCAAACAGAGTGTCAGCAGAATGGCTCCCACCAGCAGCCAAACACAGTTACCTCCTCCGTGCCATGGCCGTAATTTTATGGTCTCGGCTCCTGATACCTTCAGGTTGCATTCGCGCTTTCTAAAATTGCTTTATAAAAAGAACAAACATTGGGAGGAGGAGAAGATAGGGAGCACAAGCAGTGGGGAAGGGTAAAGCAGCCTGTGGGTTCCAGAGGGCAGGGAGAGTTCAACCCAAAACAAAAAGCCCAGCGGAATGAAGACAACAGAACTAGTGCTCGTCTGAAGTGCAGAGAAGAAAGTATAATGCTCACCGCTTTTGGCTTGCGGAATTTGGAGGTCCTGTGAATTCTGCTGACGCTGCACCACACGCGCCGCCTGCTTTCCACCACTGCAGAATTTAGCGTATGTGAATGCAGCTTTGAGCAACTTGACAAGATTATACCAATGTGGTAAGAGTGTGGATGTGGGGAGGGGCAGAGTCTGTTTCTGTTCCCTTACATACAAAACCTTAAAAAATAGTTCCACAAAAGCGGATGGAAACAGTACTTAGAGAGTACTGCATGATTTCATTAGTGCTTTGAGGAACATTTGTTTTATTTACAAATGAATGCGAGTATTGTGATAAAATGTGGGAGAATAGAGAGCGATAGAGAAAGGGCGTTGACGGCTCGATGGCAAAAAAATTGTTTTGTGAAAAAAGCGCTGTGCAGGTGATACCTAAAAATGGGTTGTGGGCTTTTCAGTCATTTAGGCTGTGGCTGTGCAGGGCAAAAGCGCAGCACCTTCTTTCCAAATTCAGTACATTGAGTTCATTACATGAAGTAATTGTAACACCTTTTAGTAATAGTGCTCCGAAATAAGAAAACCACTGTAGCCTGCTTTGTTATAAGAAAAGCAAAGCACGACTTTACAGTAACAGTCTCTTATGTTTCGAGTCACAATGAAAGTTCGTCTAACAGATCCACAGAAATTGTAGCACTGATTGTTTGAGCTGACCGAATGTACTGTGGGTTAGTGTTTGCAGTAATTCTCAGCACGATACAGAAGGGGGCAGCATTGTTTTACAACTGTATTGGTTCACTTTAGAACACGTTTCAACATGTCTTTCCGAGTTTTGAAACGATATCCAAATAAGGCTTCCAGCAAATGTTTATCTAGTTCTGGCAGTGAGGCGAGGCGACCTGGTATATACCCTCCAATCTGTGAACACCAGTAAAAGTAACTTGAAATTAATGCGATGCAGCAGTATCGGGGCGGGTTTCTTTTCTGAAACATTTTTCAAAATAGTGCCAAATCATGCATTTAGAAACAAACTTTAATGCGGGCACCTGATACTAAAACCTAGCCTACCCACAGAAGAATACAACATTTTCCAGCTATCGCGACAAGAATTTTAGATTCTATTAAGGACACGGAGGCGAGGATTATACTGTCTCAATTTCTTTACTGATCTCACAGCAGCCAATGAAAAACGTAGTACCACAATAAAAACTTCATTTCCCATGAGGCTTTGAACCACGCCTCCTCACACACAACCAATAGTAACAGTTTGCATAGCACAAAACAATGAGGCACCATCTTGGCTTCCTCTTTCTTTGCCAAACCAGTCCATAAGTGTCCATTAGAACAGAGCACAGTCCAACTCTCAACGGAGAGTATCAAACCGAAGAAGAAGTCTCAACGGAGACTACGGTCCGCATATCCGGGGAACCACAGTATCCACCGATCAGGAAAGGGACCACCACAGGAGCCGTCCAGTCGTTAATTCTGCTTAGAATCAGTTCCTGAAACAGAAACATTCATGAGAAAAAGAAACCCAAAAAAGGGTCAGCATATAAGGGCGGGAATCATAGAAATTATACAGTGTACAACCTGACAGTTGACCTGACACAATTTCCCACCGGGTGGGATAATCCTCGCCTCCGTGTCCTTAATAGAATCTAAAATTCTTGTCGCGATAGCTGGAAAATTTTGTATTCTATAGCAGGACCGGAGGCTTCTGATTATGCTGGTTCAAAGCTCACCCACAACCAGCGATGCCACATGAACAATTGGTTTATAGTAAAACACTTTAAACATAGAGTCAGAAGACCAATCTGCGGCCTTGAGAATGTCTTCTAGTCTAGAACCCATTACATATGCCTTCGAGGCCATAGCACCCCGGGCGGAATGCGCCCCATAAACAGAGACATCAATCCCAGACTCAGACATGACCCACCGAACCCACCGGGCCAAGGTGGCCGCGGAAACCGGCCGGAAGGGCTTCTGAATAGCTATTAACAACTGCCCCAATGGGTCCGCCCTATGCGCCAAAGTGCTCTCCGTATACATTTTTAAACATTGCAAAACACATAACTTATGATTATGAGGAAAAGCAGGATACTCAAACGAACGTGACATAGTCTTGGTTCGTCTAGAGATGATGAAGGAGACACCCTGCGGGGAAAACATCCTGCCTGCCAGATCTAGAGGTCGGACATCAGAAACTCTACAGCAGGAGATCAAACACAAAAGCATAGTGAGCTTGGCCGAAATTTGCTTTAAGGACAAGTCCTTATTATCAGGCCACGACTCCAACAAAGACAGGACTTTAGACACGTCCCAAAGAGTGGAATATCTGGGTCGCGGTGGCCTAGCCACCCTAATACCTTTGAGCAACTTACACACCAGGGGATGCATCCCCACAGACTTCCCATCAATGAGATCATGTCCAGCTGAAAGCGCAGACCTAAAATTATTCACAGACCTATAGGACAAACCAGATTCAGCACACTCAGATAAAAAGTTCAATACTTCCTTTACATCTGCTCCCACGGGATCCACCTGTCGTTGAAGGCACCAACCCACCCAACGCTTCCATGAAGCTGAATACCGTTTGCGGGTGGATGGAGCCCAAGCCTGTTGCATAAAATCGGCAGCCGCCGCTGAAAGTCCCTCAATTTGTTCGTGTCGCCCGAGAGCGTCCACACCATGAGGGTTAGTTGGTTCTGGAGGACCAAGGGGTGAGGGCACCCGACTGAGTCCTGGAGAAGCAACGGAAAGACCGGGAGCTGGAACGGTAGATCCACTGACAACTCCAATAGTGTCGGAAACCAAGACTGCGTCTTCCACAAGGGTGTGACCAACACTATTGACGCCATCTGTCGACGAACATGCACCGCCACCCTCGGGATCAGAGAAAAGGGTGGAAAAGCATAAGACCTCTGAGGTCCCCACTGGTGGAGGAAAGCATCCGTCCCCTTCGCCAAGGGGTCTGGCCTCCAGCTGAAGAACAGGGGAAGGTGCACATTGAGGCGGGAGGCAAAAAGGTCCATCAAGCAAGGACCGCGCATACGCATGATCTCCACAAACAAAGAGGTATGGAGCCTCCAATCGCTGTAATCTCTCAGGAACGTGGAGTTCCAATCCGCCACTCGATTGAGCTTGCCCGGAAGGTATTCTGCTATGACATTGATCTTGCGATCCAGGCAGAAATGCCAGAACTCCCTCACAATGTTGGCCAGCAATCTGGATCTCGTCCCCCCTAGGCGATTGATATATCGCACCGCCGACACATTGTCCATCCTGAGAAGAATGCAACAATTGCTTTTGAGGGGAGAGATGGACTTTATGGCGAAGGAGCCCGCCAGGAGCTCCAGACAGTTGATGTGCAAGCGTAATTCGTCGGTGAACCAGCGTCCGCCGGTGGCGAAATCTCCACACCGCGCGCCCCAGCCCCATCGACTTGCATCGGACTCTATGATGACGTCCGGCGAGGCGCCAAAAATAGCTCTTCCGTTCCAGGCCGCCATGTGCTCCAACCACCACCGGAGTTCCTCTCGAGCCTCCGGGGATAGGGGGATCAGATGGTCGTAGGAAAGTCTCTTCTGGAGATAGTGAATTTTGAGTCGCTGCAGCGCCCTGTAATGGAGAGGGCCAGGGAAGATGGCCTGAATGGAGGATGCCAGGAGGCCGACAATCCTCGCGAGGACCCTCAAAGATATGAGCTGTTTGGATAGGGTGGATGTTATCTCCCGTTTGATGGATCTGATCTTCGACATAGGAAGAAGCAGCTGCGCAGTGATCGAGTCTATCTGAAATCCCAAGAACTCTATCTGCTGACTCGGAACAATCATAGATTTCTTGATATTTATCACAAACCCCAGATCTTGCAACAGGGTCATCGTCCACTCCAAATGGCGGAGGAGAAGATGGGGGTCCTGTGCCAGGAGTAGCATATCGTCGAGGTAGACGATCATGCGCACTCCCATTTCTCTCAAGCGGGTGACCACAGGCTTTAGAAGTTTGGTAAACACCCAAGGAGCCGACGACAGGCCGAAGGGAAGGGTTTGATACCGGTACCATTGCCCCTTCCACTGGAATTGCAGAAACTTCTGGTGAGACGGGCAGATGGGAGCGGTAAGGTATGCGTCTTTGAGGTCCAGCCGGACCATCCAGTCTTTCTCCAACAGGAGGTCTCTCAACAGATGGATCCCTTCCATTTTGAAGTGCCTGTACACTACAAAAGGGTTGAAGTCCCTGAGGTTGAGAACTAACATCTGACCGCCTCCTCTTTTTTGAACCAGGAAGACGTTGCTGCAAAACCCTTTGGGAATGAAGGGCCCCACGGCAATGGCCTTCTTGGTCAAAAGCTCTTGCAGTTCGGAGTCTATAAAAATTTGCTCTTGTAGGGAAAAAAGGAGTGGGCGAGGAGGGGTTGTCTGCTTTGGGGTGTGAAACAGTTCTATTTGATACCCCTGAACTGTATGGAGAATCCATGTATCTGAGGTCAGGGACGTCCAATTCATGACAAAATGCAATAGTCTGCCCCCGAGGGGGATATGAGGAAGGAATTGGGCACTTACCAGATGACTGGGCGTCAAAGTTTTTGTAGCCTCTGTTGACCCCTCTATTAAATCGGCCTCTAAAGCCGCGTGACCTGGAGGGGTAGAAGCCAGCCTGCTCCGGTTCCTGTGTATACCCTCTGTGACAGGGTGCAAAACCTCTTTGAGGACTAGGGTTGGAGTAGCGACCGGTCGGGCATCCTCTGCCGCGACCGGCCCTTTTCAGACACCTGATGGAATACACGTTTCAAGGACGACTGAGATTTGTCCAAAGAGGCAAAAGTGCTCACGAACTTCGCAATGTCTTTGATGAATTAATCACCGAAAAGCTGGCCTTCAGCCAGAGGGCCTGGTTCGGCCATTGCCAAATCCACCAGCTGCGGGTCTATGCGCAAGAGGACAGATTTGCGTCGTTCCGAGGATAGCGCGCAGTTGGCATTACCAAGGAGGCAGATGGCTCTCTGGGTCCACCCCGCCAGGACCTCCGGGTGGATCGCCGCACCCGTTTCCTGCGCTTGAAGCGCTAACTCAAGGATTTTTGCCAGTGGGCCGGCCACGTCTAGCACTTTATCCTGGCACGCCCTTAGGGCGCGATCAATCCCCTTCTTAGGGTCCTTTTTATATTTCTTCAGGAATGTGGTCATGGAGGAGTCTATCTCGGGTGTAGCGGCTACCTTGTGTGCCAGATCGGGACGGGGACATTCAGACTTCAGTCTGGCTCTCACCTCCTTATCGAAACTCTTCCTAAGGTGTGCCTGCATGTAATCGGCAACAGCAGGGGGTGGGGCCCAGTCTGCGGAACGGGGATGAACAATATCAGAAGGGTCAAAGGAGAAGAGGGAAAGAGGGATGGGCGAGGAAGAATGCTTACGCTTTTTGGCGCGTTTACGCAGCTTGGACTCCTGGGAAGAGTCAGTATCAGTGCCCGCGTCTGTGGTCGTGACCAGAATTGGCGTCGGGGGAGGGGATTGGGAATCTTCTTGGGCCTGCTCCTTGGATTTGTACAGAGAGGAGTAAGTGGAAGCGTGAGGCCAGGGGCGCCCAACCGGCTCCGGGGGGGGGAAGGGCCGGAGAAGGGTTACCAGAAGGCGGGGGAAGGGGTTTACCAGTGGCAAGCTGCTCAAGACGCTGTGAAATGGGCAAAAGGGCAGAGGACAGAACTTTGTCTAATTTAGCGTCCAATTTTTTATCTATTATCTCTTCCATAGATTGCTCGTAATAATAATCCTCCCCACCGGGGTCATTACACGCCTCCACCTCCTCTTCATAGACATCGCAGTCTGACATAATGGCCACACAAGGGAAGCACTCTCAATTCACCCAGAGGGTAGCTTATTAATTAGTATTCAGCCCAAGTCCCCAGGGAACCGGGCGTCGGTTGGGAGCAAGCTGGTGCAGGCAGGGAGCCACTAAGGTACCATTCAACCCCTCGTCGATAGGACTGACAGAGGGTATAAAACCCTGATAGCCTATCAAGACTCAGGGTTCCAAAAATTATGTAAAGAGCCAATGACTCGAGGTAAAGCAGGGGTTAATGCCTCTTAAGGGTCGCTTTCAGCGTGATGCGCGCCGTAAGAAAATTGGCCCGGTACCGGCTTCAGACACTGCCGCTGCGTGTAAGACTCCAGAATCTAGCCAGGAGAGGCGTCAGAACCAGCGTTAGTAAACGGGGCTGCACGCGTGCACTACTCGCATACCTACTCACTCGCCCATAGTCAATCACACAGCCACTTACTCGCCTATACAGCTATACACACACCCACACACTTATTCATACAGATACTAACACATACTCAATCACCTATACAGTCACTGACACAAGCACACACTCACCCATACAGCCACTCTTACAATCCCTCACTTGCACATACAGTCACTCATATACTCCAACACTCACCTATACTGCTTTTCACATATGCAGTTACTCATCCATATACTACTGTCACATCCATCCATTCACTCACAGACACAGCCATACACACACTCAGTCACCCCTACAGTCCCTCACAGATTTACTCACTAACCCATGCAGCCACTGATTCACCCACCCACTCACTCATTCATGCAGGCAGTAACACACCCCCTCAACCACCCACACAGACACTCATACGCCCATACAGGTACTCAGACAACCAATCAAGCACTCATACAGCCACTCATGTACCCAGTAACCAACCCATACAGCTACTTAGACACCAACTGTCAGACTTATACAAACATTCACTCAACCTAGTCACTCACCCATACATTCACTGATACACCTAATCAGTCACTTACACAGTCAGTCACGCACCCACTGAATCATCCATACACCTTGGTATATATATTTAACACTCATAAACTTTTCAAAACCACTCACAGTTGCCGGATGATGTCATCAGTGATGTCATTTGAGATGTAATATGTGAGGTCATAAGCAGTGCATTACAGGGGCGCAAGTTACATTTAGCTCAGCTAACTATAACTGCTGAATTTCTCTGGTTTTGTACGAATGAAACCTGAGCCTAACTATAACATCTCTGTAGCCTTTGGTTTTTTCAGTGAATATATATATATATATATATATATTCACTGAAAAAACCATACGTTTTAGGGACAGTTATAGTTAGTTGGACATTGCACTCGTACAAAACCCGTGAAATTCCCCTGTTATAGTTAGTTCAGCTAACTATAACTCGCGCCCCCGCAATGCACTGCTGATGACGTCACATATTACATCACTCATGACATGGTCAGTGACATCACTGATGACATCACTGATGACATCTCAAATGACATCACTGATGACATCATCCAGTGACTGTGTTTCTGTAAAGTTTAAATATGTTTAATATATATAGGGAAAGGCGTATTGAAGAATGAGTGGGTGTATAAGTGTCTGAATGGATGATTTAGTACGTGAGTGACTGACTCTACAAGTGAGTGATTAAACGTATCTTACTGAATGCATGGGTTAGTGACTAAACTGTGTGAATGTCTGTATCCGTCTGTTTATTGGTGTGTAAGTGGATGCATGGATTTGCGAATAGCTACATGAGTGTCTATATGGGTTATTGATTGGTTCTCTGAGTATCTGTATGGCTGCCTGAGTGTTTGTGTGGGTGGGGTGTGTGTGACTCTATACATAGATGTGTGAGTGGGTGATTCACTGGGTGCATGATTTCAAGAGTGCATCTGTGATGGACTGCTTGGGTGGGTGAGTGTGTGTATGGGTGTGTTAGTGAGTGAATGTATATCTCAGTGGTACATGTGCGAGTAACTACATATGTAAAAGGCAGTATATATGTGTGTTAGAGTATTTAAATGGCTATAAGTGAGAGTGTGTTATTGTGAGAGTGGCTGTATGGATGCGTGTGTGCTTGTATCAGTTATTGTATAAGAGCGTAAGAATGTGCTATTATTTGTATGAGTAAGTGAGCTGGTGTGTGTATAACTGTATAGGTGAGTAAATGGGTGTGTGATGAATTTTTGCATCACTGACTAGGTGTGTGAGTACCTCTATGGATGAGTGGCGGTGTGTGAGTGTTTATATAGGTGTATGAGTGCATATGATAGTCCTGTACTGAGTGACTGTAAGTATGAGTGACTGTACAGGTGAGTGAGTGGATGTGTGTGTAGACCTAAGAATCAGTGAGTGGGTATGTCGTTTTTGGTGTTGGAGTGTCTATGGTTTTGAGAATGGCAGTCTGTAATTTAGAGTGGGTGTATCAAAAGTTATATTAGGGTGTGAGAAGATGCATGAAATTATCACATGGATGATGTCATCAGTGATGTCATTTGAGATGTCATCAGTGATGTCATCAGTGATGTCACTGACCATGTCATGAGTGATGTAATATGTGACGTCATCAGCAGTGCATTGCGGGGCGCGAGTTATAGTTAGCTGAACTAACTATAACAGGGGAATTTCACGGGTTTTGTACGAGTGCAATGTCCAACTAACTATAACTGTCCCTAAAACGTATGGTTTTTTCAGTGAATTTCAAAGGTTTTTTAAATGCTAATTTCTAACTATAATGTGTCTGAAACCTATGGTTTTTTCAGTGAATTTCAAAGGTTTTTTAAATGCTAATTTCTAACTATAACGTGCCTGAAACCTATGGTTTTTTCAGTGAATTTCAAAGGTTTTTTAAATGCTAATTTCTAACTATAACGTGCCTGAAACCTATGGTTTTTTCAGTGAATTTCAAAGGTTTTTTAAATGCTAATTTCTAACTATAACGTGCCTGAAACCTATGATTTTTAAGTGAATTTCAAAGGTTTTTTAAATGCTAGTTTCTAACTATGCCAACAGAGGTAGGACATGTGAAGAAAGAAGAAAAAACGCACAGAAAGAAGCAAAAGATGTGCAGAAAGAACCAACAGAGGAGCAGAAAGAGGCCTTGTTGCAAAATCATCCTGTGCCCACAACTTTTTCAGACGGGTACTGGTGGTAACTGACTCTGACTAACCAGAGCCAGTGCGCGTTTGCACAGTGGTGAAGGGAGGGGGCCTGAGGTGACATGTGTGCAAACGCGCCCCGTGGCGCGTTTTAAGTTGCGGGATTAAGTCCCCTTGAATCCTGAGGGTCCCTGGGGCCCAACTAGCCCCCCAGGTACCTACAGTTAGGACCACAGAGCTGAGTTGCAGAGAGGCGTTCCGAGGCCACGCACCTTTTTCACCTCTCTGCAACGCAACTCTGTTGTGCTTACTGAAGGTACCTGGTGGGCTAGTTGGCCCCCAGGATTCAAAGGAATTAACTCCCCAACTTAAAACGCACCACAGGGCGTGTTTGCGCACATGTCACTGAGGCCCCGCCCCCTCCCTTCACCACTGTGCAAACGCGCCCCGTGGCGCGTTTTAAGTTGGGGGATTAGGTCACCTTGAATCCTGAGAGTCCCTGGGGCCCAACTAGCCCACCAGGTACTTCCAGTAAGCACCACAGGCCTGCGTTGCAACGCCTGTAACAAATTGTGCAGTTGTGTTTAGGTAGTGAAGAGGGTCGTGCTGGGGGTAGTGTTTTAGGGTTTAGGGTTGTGCAGTGGTGTTTGTGTAGTGTAGGGGGTCATGCTGGGGGTAGATTTAGGGTTTAGGGTAGTGCAGTGGTGTTTGGGTAGTGTAGGGAGTCGTGCTGGGGGGAGTGTTTTAGGGTTTAGGGTAGTACAGTGGTGTTTGGGTAGTGTAGGGGGTCGTGCTGGGGGTAGTGTTTTAGGGTTTTAGGGTTTAGGGTAGTGCAGTGGTGTTTGGGTAGTGTAGGGGATACTGCTGGGGGTAGTGTTTTAGGGTTTAGGGTAGTGCAATGGTGTTTGGGTAGTGTAGGGGGTCCTGCTGGGGGTAGTGTTTTATGGTTTAGGGTAGTGCAGTGGTGTTTGGGTAGTGTAGGGGTTCGTGCTGGGGTAGTTTTTTAGGGTTTAGGGTAGTGCAGTGGTGTTTGTGTAGTGTAGGAGGTCGTGTTTTAGGGTTTAGGGTAGTGCAGTGGTCTTTGGGTAGTGTAGGGAGTCGTGCGGGGTATTGTTTTAGAGTTTAGGGTAGTGCAGTGGTCTTTGGGTAGTGTAGGGGGTAGTGCAGGGGTAGTGTTTTAGGGATTAGGGTAGTGCATTGGTATTTGGGTAGTGTAGGGGTCATGCGGGGGTAGTGTTTTAGGGTTTAGGGCAGTGCAGTGGTGTTTAGGTAGTGTAGGGGGTCGTGCTGGGGGAGTGTTTTAGGGTTTAGGGCAGTGCAGTAGTTTTCGGGCAGTGTAGGCGGTTGTGCTGGGGCTGGTGTTTCAGGGTTTAGGGCAGTGCAGTGGTGTTCGGGCAGTGTACGGGGTTGTGCTGGGCCTGGTGTTTCAGGGTTTAGGGCAGTGCAGTGGTGTGCGGGCAGTGTACGGGGTCGTGCTGGGGCTGGTGTTTTAGGGTTTAGGGCAGTGCAGTGGTGTTCGGGCAGTGTAGGGGGTCGTGCTGGGGCTGGTGTTTTAGGGTTTAGGGCAGTGCAGTGGTGTTCGGGCAGTGTAGGGGGTCGTGCTGGGGGTGGTGTTTCAGGGTTTAGGGCAGTGCAGTGGTGTTCGGGCAGTGTAGGGGTCGTGCTGGCGCTGGTGTTTCAGGGTTTTGGGCAGTGCAGTGGTGTTTGGGCAGTATAGGGGGTCGTGCTGTGGCTGGTGTTTCAGGGTTTTGGGCAGAGCAGTGGTGTTCGGGCAGTGTAGGGGGTCGTGCTGGGGGTGGTGTTTCAGGGTTTAGAGCAGTGCAGTGGTGTTCGGGCGTCTTGCTGGGGGTGGTGTTTCAGGGTTTAGGGCAGTGCAGTGGTGTTCGGGCAGTGTAGGGGGTCGTGCTGGGGCTGGTGTTTCAGGGTTTTGGGCAGAGCAGTGGTGTTCGGGCAGTGTAGGGGGTCGTGCTGGGGGTGGTGTTTCAGGGTTTAGAGCAGTGCAGTGGTGTTCGGGCAGTGTAGGGGGTCTTGCTGGGGGTGGTGTTTCAGGGTTTAGGGCAGTGCAGTGGTGTTCGGGCAGTGTAGGGGGTCTTGCTGGGGGTGGTGTTTCAGGGTTTAGGGCAGTGGTGTTCGGGCAGTGTAGGGGGTCTTGCTGGGGGTGATGTTTCAGGGTTTAGGGCAGTGCAGTGGTGTTCGGGCAGTGTAGGGGGTCTTGCTGGGGGTAGTGTTTCAGGGTTTAGGGCGGTGCAGTGGTGTTCGTGCAGTGTAGGGGGTCGTGCTGGGGGTGGTGTTTCAGGGTTTAGGGCAGTGCAGTAGTGTTCGGGCAGTGTAGGATGTCGTGCAGGGGGTGGTGTTTCAGGGTTTAGGGCAGTGCAGTGGTGTTCTGGCAGTGTAGGGGGTCGGGTTTAGGGCAGTACAGTGGTGTTCGGGCAGTGTAGGGGGTCGTGCAGGGGGTGGTGTTTCAGGGTAGTGCAGTGGTGTTCGGGCAGTGTAGGGGGTCGTGCTGGGCCTGGTGTTTCGGGGTTTAGGGCAGTGCAGTGGTGTTCGGGCAGTGTAGGGGGTCTTGCTGGGGGTGATGTTTCAGGGTTTAGGGCAGTGGTGTTCGGGCAGTGTAGGGGGTCTTGCTGGGGGTGATGTTTCAGGGTTTAGGGCAGTGCAGTGGTGTTCGGGCAGTGTAGGGGGTCTTGCTGGGGGTAGTGTTTCAGGGTTTAGGGCAGTGCAGTGGTGTTCGTGCAGTATAGGGGGTCGTGCTGGGGATGGTGTTTCTGGGTTTAGGGCAGTGCAGTAGTGTTCGAGCAGTGTAGGGGGTTGTGCAGGGGGTGGTGTTTCAGGGTTTAGGGCAGTGCAGTGGTGTTCGGGCAGTGTAGGGGGTCGCGCTGGGGGTGGTGTTTCAGGGTTTAGGGCAGTGCAGTGGTGTTCGGGCAGTGTAGGGGGTCATGCACGGGGTGGTGTTTCAGGGTTTAGGGCAGTGCAGTGGTGTTCGGGCAGTGTAGGGTGTTGTGCTGGGGCTGGTGTTTCAGGGTTCAGGGCAGTGCAGTGGTGTTCAGGCAGTGTAGGGGGTCGTGCTGAGGCTGGTGTTTCACGGTTTAGGGCAGTGCAGTGGTGTTCGGGCAGTGTAGGGGGTCATGCTGGGGCTGGTGTTTCAGGGTTTAGGGCAGTGCAGTGGTGTTCGGGCACTGTAGGCGGTCGTGCTGGGGCTGGTGTTTCAGGGTTTAGGGCAGTGCAGTGGTGTTCGGGCAGTGTAGGGGGTCGTGCTGTGGCTGGTGTTTCAGGGTTTAGGGCAGTGCAGTGGTGCTCGGGCAGTGTAGGGGGTCGTGCTGGGGGTGATGTTTCAGGGTTTAGGGTAGTGCAGTGGTGTTCGGGCAGTGTAGGGGGTCGTGCAGGGGCTGGTGTTTCAAGGTTTAGGGCAGTGCAGTGGTGTTCGGGCAGTGTAGGGGGTCGTGCTGGGGCTGGTGTTTCAGGGTTTTGGGCAGAGCAGTGGTGTTCGGGCAGTGTAGGGGATCATGCTGGGGGTAGTGTTTCAGGGTTTAGGGCAGTGCAGGGGTGTTCGGGCAGTGTAGGGGGTCGTGCTGGGGGTGGTGTTTCAGGGTTTAGGTCAGTGGTGTTCGGGCAGTGTAGGGGGTCTTGCTGGGGGTGATGTTTCAGGGTTTAGGGCAGTGCAGTGGTGTTCGGGCAGTGTAGGGGGTCTTGCTGGGGATAGTGTTTCAGGGTTTAGGGCAGTGCAGTGGTGTTCGGGCAGTGTAGGGGGTCATGCTGGGGGTGGTGTTTCAGGGTTTAGGGCAGTGCAGTGGTGTTCGGGCAGTGTAGGGGGTGGTGAAGGGGTGGTGTTTCAGGGTTTAGGGCAGTGCAGTGGTGTTCGGGCAGTGTAGGGGGTCATGCTAGGGGTGGTGTTTCAGGGTTTAGGGCAGTGCAGTGGTGTTCGGGCAGTGTAGGGGGTCATGCAGGGGCTGGTGTTTCAGGGTTTAGGGCAGTGCAGTGGTGTTCGGGCAGTGTAGGGGGTCGTGCTGGGGATAGTGTTTTAGGGTAGTGCAGTGGTGTTTGGGTAGTGTAGGGGGTCGTGCTGGGGGTAGTGTTTTAGGGTTTAGGATAGTGCAGTGGTGCTTGTGTAGTGTAGGGGGTCGTGCTGGGGTAGTGTTTTAGGGTTTAAGGTAGTGCAGTGGTGTTTTTGTAGTGTAGGGGGTCATGTTTTAAGATGCAATGCTCCAATACCTGACCAGTCTGCACTACATAAAACTGCAAAAAACTAAAAATAAAAAGTGTTTTGCACACTTTTGTCATTGGGCTATATGTGGGCTACATCTGGGTAATATTTGTGCTACATTTGGGCTCTTTTTTCACTGGTGGCCATCTTGGAAGACTTCTTTGTTATGAAGTTTCCTAATTTCTTCATTTACTGCAGTCTTCTCAGTAGGACATGCTTTCAGTTTTTTACTTTGATTCCATCAAGAAGGCATTCAGATGTGTCTCACATCTGCCATAAATTCAGAATGTTAGCACTCTAGTTGCTCATTAGATCACTGGAGTAAAGCTACTGCTCACCAGGGAGTTAACTGGTAGTCTGCTGCTGGTATTGAAAGTGATTGTTTCAGTCTGCATGTCAGAATTTTCTAATGAAATAGAAGAGGATATGAGATCTCACTTAAAACATGCCCTAATTTTTCTTTCTGCAGCACTAACCATAATTTCTATTTCAAAAAGAACCCCTCATTTTGTTCCTTTTTAAATTAAATGTTTTAAGTGTTACTGGTTTATTCCAATCAAGATGGCTTCAGGTGTGCCATACTTTTGTCATAAGTAAGGCTGTTAGCGCTCTAGTTGTTCTTTAGAACACTCTGGGAAGCTGCAGTAGAACACAAAGGCATCAACTGGCAGGCTGCTCCTGTTGAAATATAACAGGAAGATATTTGAGATCACACTTGAAATATGTCCTAATTTTTCTTTCTACAGCACTAACCATAATTTCTATGACAAAATGAACCCCCTCATTTTGTTCCTTTTTAAATTAAATGTTTTAAGTGTTACCAGTTTATTCCAATCAAGATGGCTTCAGGTGTGCCATACTTTTGTCATAAGTAAGGCTGTTAGCGCTCTAGTTGTTCTTTAGAACACTCTGGGAAGCTGCAGTAGAGCACAAAGGCATCAACTGACAGGCTGCTCCTGTTGAAATATAACAGGAAGATATTTGAGATCACACTTGAAACATGTCCTAATTTTTCTTTCTACAGCACTAACCATAATTTCTATGACAAAATGAACCCCATCATTTTGTTCCTTTTTAAATTAAATGTTTTAAGTGTTACCAGTTTATTCCAATCAAGATGGCTTCAGGTGTGCCATACTTTTGTCATAAGTAAGGCTGTTAGCACTCTAGTTGTTCTTTAGAACACTCTGGGAAGCTGCAGTAGAACACAAAGGAATCAACTGACAGTCTCTGCCCTTGTTGGATGTACATGTTTTACTGAGAATGTCAGACTTCATTCTCACATGAGTGAGAAAGATAATGTGAATTTACAGAAAATATGCTCTCATTTTAGCTTCTGGAGCACCTTCCAAACCTCCATGGGACAAGCATGAGAAAATAGTGTTCTCTCAAACATGATTCATGATATCCCAGCAGAAGGTTTTTCACATGGTAAAATCACCTTAGAATACACCACAATTCCTAAAATTAGTATGGTACCATCAACAAATAAATTCTAATGTAACTAAAGCCTGTTAACACCCTTTA
Source organism: Calotriton arnoldi (assembly GCA_963921515.1). Lineage (NCBI taxonomy): Eukaryota > Metazoa > Chordata > Amphibia > Caudata > Salamandridae > Calotriton > Calotriton arnoldi. The sequence continues at coordinate 2,418,294 of CAWUFW010000455.1, read as the reverse complement.
TAATTCTCCTTTTGGTGACCCTCAAAATCTTCTATTCACTACAATGCATTTCAATGAGGTACTATCATTTATATTGGTCCCAAGATGGCTGCCAGCAATTCCAGGATGAAGTGCTGACAGCCAATCAGATCTCACGATGACATGTGTGGTTAGGCTCCGCCCAGATATATATGTGACTTTACTTTTGATTTTCTCAGGAACTACTGAACGGATTTACACCATTTAAGCAAAAGGCACGACATTGAACCAAGGGCTACCTCTTTGCCAAATTTGGTGTAATTCCGTTCAGCAGTTCGGGCTGTAGCTGCGACTAAAGGCTCCTATGGAAAAATGAATGGGGAAAACGCGTTTTGGGACCCCCTTTTTCTCGGCCCCCGCTTGACGTATCACCCCGAGACTTTCAGGATAGGAGCGGACCGGAGCGCCCCAACAAGTTGGAAACTTTCGCGAAGATTCGTCAACCGGCGCCAACGTTATTTCAAATAGAATGTCGCGGATTTCCTATGGATAATAGGTTTTAACTATAACTATCTACTGGCGACCGCCAGTAGATAATATATATATATATATATATATATATATATATATATATATATATATATATATATATATATATATATATATATATATATATATATATATATATATATATCCAAGTAAACGTGAAACTCCCGCAACCTCCAAACGGCGAAGAAGGAGAGACGGACCAACTCGGAATCTTCAGGCAAGTTCTTTATTCGACCATTTTTCACATAAAATGACGCGTTTCGGGCTCGAGAGCCCTTGATCACATTATATATATATATATATCCAGAAAACTCCGCTACGTTTTGATTCCTCTTCAAAAACGGAGCACGGACCACATAGTCTTTGCAATGTCTTTTTATTTTTATATATATACTCAATGCATTCATAACCAATAATAGTATGATGGCCTTGAGACATTGGTAGTCTGTTTATAATGTTCATTGCACGTTTGAAGCCCTTGTCACTTTAAAAACTTTGGTCCCACAATGCAGTGGCGTCATGTGATCAAGGCCTGTTTAGGCCGAAATGCGTCATGGCGGATTGTTGGCAATAAACATACAGCACCAGTCTTCAGGGTCCGTGTCCGTCTTTTCCACTGGCATGGAATTTTATGAACGTAGTTACTTGGATATATATGGGAGGGAGAGGAGGATGATCTGAAGGATTTTCTATCATCACTTAACAACAATTCCCTCAACCTACAGTTTACATACACATATAGTAGGAACTCTGTCGATTATCTAGACATACGGATCTACATTGAGAATGAGCAAATATGCACCACCCTCTTCCGTAAGACCACATCTTGCATCTGCATTCTATCAGCAAACAGCGCACACCCAAAAGCCCTAAAGTGGAGCATTCCGTACGGAGAGTTCCTGCGGGCTCGCAGGAATTGCTCCGAGGAGGGGGAGTACACAAGACAAGTAGACATGTTGTTTGACCGATTCTTGAGGAGAGAATATCCAGTCACGGTCTTGGAAAATGCACGGTTAAGGGCCACCAACGTGAAGAGAGAGGATTTATTGTTGCCTAAAAGTACTGCAACGCCAACTGAATCCACTGCTGAAACAACGAGGTTCATTACGGATTTTAATAGATCCAATACCAAAGTCAAACAAGTAATAAACAAACATTGGGATATTTTAAAGAAAGATCAAGATCTTAAATCGTTTATTACAGAGCATGCAAATATTACTTACAGAAAGGTACCATCGTTGAGTGACTTGCTGACACAGAGTTATTTTACCAACAGAAATGCCCAAAAAAACACTTCGCTATCTCACCAGGGGTTCGTTAAATGCCCCAAATGTAAAGCTTGCAACTATGGCCGCAATATGGCGGAAATAACTATCCAAGGCTTCAAGAAACCCATCAAAGAGAGGATCACATGTGAAACCACACATGTGGTTTACCTGCTGGAGTGTGGATGCGGTCAACGTTATGTTGGAAATACTGTGAACAAACTAAAATTACGCATCCTCCAGCATCTGCGGGCAGTGACCAACAAGGACTTTATGTATGTGATGGCCAAGCACATTTGGAAAGAACATGAAGGCATCCTGGACAAAAACAACTTCTTTTACTCTGGCATTGAACATATCCCAATAAAGATCAGAGGAGGGGATAGAGAATTGGCCCTGAGGCGCGCAGAATCAAGATGGATAGTGACTCTGGGCACAGAGAATCCGTGGGGCCTGAACACGGACGCTGAACTATATACCTTTCTGTAAGACTATTCAATGAGATGTTTGAAAGAATTCTGGTAATATTGGATCAGAACCGATAGCAGCAGTAGGTTTCTTGTTTCTCTTCCTTGTACATGTTTTCTCAATTACATCAAAGTTGATTTCATGATCTGGCTTTTAGAGGAATGTCTGTTAGAATATGGAAAGTATCTCATTGGTGTTTTAAGATTGCACAAGCCACTTTCTCTTTAATAGAGCACTATTGCATTACGCACTTTATCATCTCTGAGGGAAAGGATGAGATGGTAGAAACCAAATGCTGACTGATAAGTCATGGGTATTAATGTATTTTTGTCTAATTGGTTAGCCTCCTTTCTTTGTCCTCTCAGGATGACAATTATACCGAACACTTTATACGCTTAGACTCAACGTTTATAAACAGAACTGAGAGGAACTTTTCCCCGGTTTGTCTATACGTTACAGGAATTATGCACAATGTACTTTGTTCAGAATGTTTACGTTAGCATGAGTCACTTTATGAGCAGTTATTTGCACCTTGAAACCTCGTTTCTTTCTGTAAATATGCAGATGTATGATTAAGTGAACTAGGAGTTTTGTCTGTATTTGACAGGAAACATGCATGGTGCACTTTAACATATCATAAACATGTATTTAATATTTATCATACATATCTGACCATGAGTTTGAACTAATCTGCTGTTTTGTGCATTTCAATAAGTTATAAGTATGTGCCCAATATACATCCGGTATATCTAGTTAAGAGCATGAACCAACTTGTTGTCCAACAATATCTCTGGCTACAGATGAGCTATTCTGTTTTGAGGTAGAGATGGATACTTTATCCCCAAAATGATTTACTTCTGTTTTGAGGCAGAGATGGTTACTTTATCCCCAAAATGATTTACTTTAAATGTTGGGGTTACACCTCTATCCTTGTTATATGTGCAATGCCAATATATTTTATATTGGTTACTGACACCATAATGTTGCATAACTTTCTGTTTAATTTTAGCACACTCCTCTTGGCAGACGAAACTACAGAAAAGTCTCTATTTTAAATATCTTGATTTTGAGGTCCTGGACTTTGTGTACTTTACAAGGTTGAAATGTTTAGTATATATTTGTTTGCAATGCTGCTGACATATTCTCTATGAAATTTATTCCCTTTGGGACTAACATGAACCAACTGAGATATTTTGTGGTTGTGTCCCCTTTAAAACTGATGTTGTTTTTAATTGGTGGTGGTGAAAGGGCAGTGTTTTCCCTTTAAATTGACACTTTTGACTTCACTTTATGACCCAGTAGAAGGCGCAAGCCGAAATGCGTAGGTCATCTTTGTTTATCTGTATGCACCCCTGCACTTTGCTGGTTATGGCCCCGTGACGAATGGAGGCTGATTGAATTCTGAAAAAATAAATAAACTACCTCGTTGTTAAGGATTTGTCTGTGCCGTTCTTCTGCTCGCCCTCGGGACGTGTGGTGAATTGGAGGGCGTTTCTGCATGAAGGCTGAGAGGAAATATATACATATACATATATATATATATATATATATATATATATATATATTTATATATATATATATATATATATATATATTCACTGAAAAAACCATAGGTTTCAGGCACGTTATAGTTAGAAATTAGCATTTAAAAAACCTTAGAAATTCACTGAAAAAACCATAGGTTTCAGGGGCGTTATAGTTAGTTGGACATTTCACTCGTACAAAACCATAGAAATTCCCCCGTTATAGTTAGTTCAGCTAACTATAACTCGCGCGCCCGCAATGCACTGCTGATGACGTCACATATTACTGATGACATCATCCTTGTGATAGAGTGGCAGACCTCCTCTCACCCTAATATAACCTTTGATACACACACTCAAAAATACAAACTAACATTTTCAAAACAATGGACATACCAATACCAGTTACAACACACCTATTCAGTAATTCCAAGATCTACACACACATCCACTCATTCACCAACGGTCCCTATACAGTCACTCATACATGTACTCACTCATCATATGTACTCATACACCTATACATCCTATTACACACCGGCACTCATCCATAGAGTTACTCACACACATAGTCACACATGCAAACAAAGTATCAAACATCCATTTACTTGCATATACAGTTATACACACACTACCACACTTCTACAGAAACTTACACATACTTACTCTCTTAAACAATCACTTATAGAAACACCTACTTATTTGTACAGGAACTCTTCCAATCTCTCACTCTCACATATACTCACTTATATACACCAATACTCACATATACTAGTTTAAAACATATGTAGTTACTCATAAAGACACTATTGAGACAGTCATTCACTCACTAACACACCCATACACAAACTCATCCACCTATACAGTCCTGCACACATGCTGTCTTCAACACATACAAACAGTGAGTCACTCATTCATGCATCTATCCACTAAGTAATACCCCCACCGAACCATACAGACACTCAGACACTCATACTGATACTCAAAAAACCAACTAATAACCCATATAGACACTCATGTAGCTACTCACCAACCCATGCAGCCACTTATACACAAAGTGAGAGACTGATACAGATATTTTCATATTTAAACATTACTCACTAACCCATGTATTCACTAAGATACCCTTAGTCAGTTATACAATCAATTTTACAAAAAAAATCATCCATTTAGACACTTATATACCCATTTATTCTTCCATCGACCTTGAGATATACATATATAAAACATATTTAATTTTCAGAAAAACACACATTCACTGGATGATGTCATCAGTGATGTCATCAGTGATGTCATTTGAGATGTCATCAGTGATGTCATGAGTGATGTCACTGACCATGTCATGAGTGATGTAATATGTGACGTCATCAGCAGTGCATTGCTGGCGCGCAAGTTATAGTTAGCTGAACTAACTATAACGGGGAATTTCTATGGTTTTGTACGAGTGAAATGTCCAACTAACTATAACGCCCCTGAAACCTATGGTTTTTCAGTGAATTTCTAAGGTTTTTAAATGCTAATTTCTAACTATAACGTGCCTGAAACCTATGGTTTTTTCAGTGAATTTCTAAGGTTTTTAAATGCTAATTTCTAACTATAACGTGCCTGAAACCTATGGTTTTTTCAGTGAATATATATATATTTATTATACTATGTATACATGTGAAAATGTCTCTGTCCCCTGTTTGCCTCGGTGGCACGGAAAAAATGGGTGGAACTGACGTCAGCACGCCGACGAGGTCCTCTTATGGCTCCGATGACGTCATACGGTGTCGCGAGCGGAGCCGTGCTATTATGACGTCCTCGTTGACGTGGGAGAGCTAGGAAAGAATTTCAGTGGAATGCTGGTGCAGGGGATATTCACCTAAGTGTTCAGGCTAGTCCTTTGGGAGCAACTGTTTATGTTGCCACTCCAGAAACCGAAACCAGTGATCCGAGGGCAGAGGCCCTGCAGATGGCACACGAGGTGGGGTGCCCAGTCGTGTGCACCGGCGGGGCAGCGAAGTGACAAGCACCACAACCCACAAAAAAGGTAACGAGGGCACTGAATAACACAGGATCTTCTCTTTGTATCTGGCAGGAACAACGAAGTTAAAATGCCCTAGTACCAAAATGTAGAATTAGTGCTACAACGGTCTTCAAGAGGACCTGCGATGCCGCTTCTGCCTCCCGTACCCTGGAGGCGGCACATGGGTCACGCGGTACGGTCATACTGCGGTGGGACGCACACTTGTTGACCTCTCATGGCACTGCTCCACACTTCAGGGAGGACGCTTTCCATTAGCTATGTTTTCTGATGACATGTCGCGCCGGCCCCGTCCAACAAGAGAACTCCTTTAGATCCAAACAGACTCTTCCACTCTCTCACCGGAAGTGAAACCAGGCCACGCGGACACTTTCACAATACAACAGCCGGGAATGCACTTTTCGGTAAAAAAACCACATTCCTTCCTCCTAATTAATCAAATAAACGCATCACTGAAGAACAGGGGCCAGCTTCGATCGGTAAACAGCCGTTACAACAACTTTTTTACTTTGCGATACCATTACAACGCATGCATTACCACGCATGCGTTGTACATCACGAAGTCATTACTACGCATTTTTTTAGAACGCATGGTCATTTACCACGCATGCTTTTACAATGAATTTTGTTGTAAAGGTATGTATGGTGAATGACCATGCGTTCTAAAAAATATGTAGACGATCCATGTCGTTGTAAGGAAACAGAGGCTGTTCCGTTTCCTCACAACGACGTGTACCGCCCCTCAGAGATGACGTGAAGCAGGAACCACGAGGAGAGAGGAACCATGAGGAGTGAGAGGTAAGGGGGATTGGGCGTGGGGTGGGGGTTTCTTTCCTAGGGTTTAGGGTAGTGCAGTGGTGTTTGGGTGGTGTAGGGGGTCGTGCTGGGGGTAGTGTTTTAGGGTTTAGGGTAGTGCAGTGGTGTTTGGGTAGTGTAGGGGGACGTGCTGGGGGTAGTGTTTTAGGGTTTAGGGTAGTGCAGTAGTGTAGGGGGTCATGCTGGTGGTAGTGTTTTAGGGTTTAGGGTAGTGCAGTGGTGTTTGTGTAGTGTAGGGGGTCATGCTGGGGGTAGTGTTTTATGGTTTAGGGTAGTGCAGTGGTGTTTGGGTAGTGTAGGGGGTCGTGCTGGGGGTAGATTTAGGGTTTAGGGTAGTGCAGTGGTGTTTGGGTAGTGTAGGGAGTCGTGCTGGGGGTAGTGTTTTAGGGTTTAGGGTAGTGCAGTGGTGTTTGTGTAGTGTAGGGGTTGTGCTGGGGGTAGTGTTTTAGGGTTTATGTGAGTGCAGTGGTGTTTGGGTAGTGTAGGGGGTAGTGCTGGGGTAGTGTTTAAGGGTTTCGGGCAGTGCAGTGGTGTTTGTGTAGTGAAGGGGTCATGCTGTGGGTAGTGTTTTAGGGTTTAGGAGTAGTGCAGTCGTGTTTGTATAGTGTAGGGGTCGTGTTTTAGGGTATAGGGTAGTGCAGTGGTGTTTGGGTAGTGTAGGGGGTCATGCTGGGGTTAGTGTCTTAGGGTTTAGGGTAGTGCAGTGGTGTTTGGGTAGGCTAGGGGGTCGTGCTGGGGGTAGTGTTTTAGGGTTTAGGGTAGTGCAGTGGTGTTTGTGTAGTGTGGGAGGTCATGCTGGGGGTATATTTAGGGTTTAGTGTAGTGCAGTGGTGTTTGGGTAGTGTAGGGAGTCGTGCTGGGGTAGTGTTTTAGGGTTTAGGGTAGTGCAGTGGTGTTTGGGTAGTGTAGGAAGTCGTGCTGGTGGTAGTGTTTTAGGGTTTAGGGTAGTGCAGTTATGTTTGGGTAGTGTAGGGTGTCGTGCTGGGGGTAGTGTTTTAGGGTTTAGGGTAGTGCAGTGGTGTTTGGGTAGTGTTTTAGGGTTTAGGGTAGTGCGCCCAACCAGCCACAATATCCGTGGACAAAGGGTTTCCTGACTCTTTGGAACGCTCCGTCAATTGAATAATTTGGGTCAAGGGCCCTACCACATCCAAGATCTATCAATTCCTTTCTTGGGATCTCTCATATACTGGGAGAAAAAGGTACATAGTTTCTCATCAATTTCAGGCATGTGTGCCACCTTCCCCTTCAGTGAGGGCCTGGGGCATTCTCCCCTCATCCTAATCCTGACCTCCCTTTCAAGGGATTGATGGATTTTCCCCACCACATACTCTGCCACTTTGGCGTCAGGTGTACACTCTGCCGACCTAGGATGGTAAATTTGGGTAGGCTCGAACATGTCCGAGTGGACCCCGTCCCCAACCGGGGACTGAGAGGAGTGGGACTCTGGACGCCAGGGACGCCCCCAGTCCTTATCCTCATCGGAGGAGAAATCGTCCTCCGATACACCCTCTCCCTCTAAGGGAAACCCGCCGTCGGGGTCTACAATAGTGGTGACAGTGTCGCAATTTTCTCCGGGCTCCTCCTCCTCCCGGCAGGGTGCATGTTTCAGCGTTCGCGCACTCTTGAGGAAGGTCTCCGTAAGTTTATCAAATCCTTCCAAGTGCCCTGCGTTATGCTTAACTGCCCTTTTATTCCCCATCTGGGAGCTACTTGGACCCGCCACCACCAGATCTGGGTCACTGAACACCTCAGGGATGCTTTTCGCCAGCTTATCAACCTGATCCCTAAGAGGAGCCAGCGCCCTAGAAATAGCCAGAGAGAGGGCTTGGTCCACTGCTGGAGGGAGAAGTTGGGGGCCATTCCTCCTCCACTTCCTGGTAGGAGGAGTAAAAATGGTCTTCTGGAGAAGACATGATAGCAGAGGGTGTGAGCACAGAACAAATGCCCTTAAAATCCTTAAGACAGCCCCCTCGCCGGTGCTCCAACAGCTGGGCTTTCCCCGAAGCTGTTATAAGAATAGACTGAGGCGCAATACCAATTACCACCACCAGGCGGCGCTGGTCACTAACGTGGCCGTGTGGGGAAATCACTGCGTAGCGGTGTCAAAATTAGTCGAGTGTTGGTCGGGAATCAAGCGGACACTAAAGGAGTGACCGGATTCCCAAACGCGCGTAAAGACCAGCGGGAGCGCTCGACGGAGCTGCCTCGCTCGGACCAGACGCGCCTGACAGGATCTCACCGCGCGCAGAGCACACAGCGGGAGAAACTGCGATGGGGAGAATGCGCTCGGGCAAGAGCCTGCTGCGCAGGGAATATGAAACAATACCAAGGCAATAATGCTAATAACGTGCACAAGAAACCGCTATACAAACAGCAACAACGTCAGATTAAGCCAAGAATGTAAGGAATGCACTTAACTGACGAGCAGTGAAGAAAGTGGAAGCGGAAGGGACGTCACGATATTATATACGATGGACTGTGATATGATTGGACTATAGATGCCTTGGAGACTACCCCCCTAATGGTTCATGGGTTGTGTAGTCGTTTGTTTAATGATTGTTGTGTTACGTTTTCTTTGAACTGCTATGCAAATAAAGTGAGGAAAGATCTGCATAATCCTCGCCTCCGTCCTGCCATAGAATTCATTAAACTTTATTTGATCTGATTTAGAAACATAGATCATAAAATTGTACATAAAAACAGTAAATCCTCTTTCCTAATACAATACAGTGAGAATTAATTAAAACCAGTAGGTAAAAACGGGTGTTACAAAGCCCGGTTCAGAGCAACTTCAGGTTAACAGAATCGTAAAGTTCAATGTTTCGCAAGATCAATCTCATGTACTTCGTGCAAAATACGCAATAAGGGGTCCAAGTAAGATGTAACGCTCCAATACCTGACCAGTTTGCACTATATAAAACTGCAGAAAAACTAAAAATAAAGTGTTTTGCACACTTCTGTCATTGGGCTATATGTGGGCTACATATGGGTGATATTTGTGCTACATTTGGGCTCTTTTTTCTCTGGTGGCCATCTTGGGAGACTTATTTGTTATGAAGTTTCCTAATTTCGTCATTTACTGCAGTCTCCTCAGTAGGAAATGCTTTCAGTTTTTACTTTGATTCCATCAAGAAGGCATTCAGGGGTGTCACACATTTGCCAGAAATTCAGAATGTTAGCACTCTAGTTGTTCATTAGATCACTGTAGTAAAGCTACTGCTCACCAGGGAGTTAACTGGAAGTCTACTGCTGGTATTGAAAGTGATTGTTTCAGTCTGCATGTCAGAATTTTCTAATGAAATAGAAGAGGATTTGAGATCTCACTTAAAACATGCCCTAAATTTTCTTTCTGCAGCACTAACCATAATTTCTATGGCAAAATGAACCCCCTCATTTTGTTCCTTTTAAAATTAAATGTTTTAAGAGTTACCAGTTTATTCCAATCAAGATGGCTTCAGGTGTGCCATAATTTTGTCATAAGTCAGACTGTTAGCGCTCTAGTTGTTCTTTAGAACACTCTGGGAAGCTTCAGTAGAACACAAAGGCATCAACTGACAGGCTGCTCCTGTTGAAATATAACAGGAAGATATTTGAGATCACACTTGAAACATGTCCTAATTTTTCTTTCTACAGCACTAACCATAATTTCTATGACAAAATGAACCCCATCATTTTGTTCCTTTTTAAATTAAATGTTTTAAGTGTTACCAGTTTATTCCAATCAAGATGGCTTCAGGTGTGCCATACTTTTGTCATAAGTAAGGCTGTTAGCACTCTAGTTGTTCTTTAGAACACTCTGAGAAGCTGCAGTAGAACACAAAGGCATCAACTGACAGGCTGCTCCTGTTGAAATATAACAGGAAGATATTTGAGATCTCACTTAAAACATGTCCTAATTTTTCTTTCTACAGCACTAACCATAATTTCTATGGCAAAATGAACCCCCTCATTTTGTTCCTTTTTAAATTAAATGTTTTAAGTGTTACCAGTTTATTCCAATCAAGATGGCTTCAGGTGTGCCATACTTTTGTCATAAGTAAGACTGTTAGCTCTCTAGTTGTTCTTTAGAACACTCTGGGAAGCTGCAGTAGAACACAAAGGCATCAACTGACAGGCTGCTCCTGTTGAAATATAACAGGAAGATATTTGAGATCTCACTTAAAACATGTCCTAATTTTTCTTTCTACAGCACTAACCATAATTTCTATGACAAAATGAACCCCCTCATTTTGTTCCTTTTTAAATTAAATGTTTTAAGAGTTACCAGTTTATTCCAATCAAGATGGCTTCAGGTGTGCCATAATTTTGTCATAAGTAAGACTGTTAGCGCTCTAGTTGTTCTTTAGAACACTCTGGGAAGCTGCAGTAGAACACAAAGGCATCAACTGACAGGCTGCTCCTGTTGAAATATAACAGGAAGATATTTGAGATCTCACTTAAAACATGTCCTAATTTTTCTTTCTACAGCACTAACCATAATTTCTATGGCAAAATGAACCCCCTCATTTTGTTCCTTTTTAAATTAAATGTTTTAAGTGTTACCAGTTTATTCCAATCAAGATGGCTTCAGGTGTGCCATACTTTTGTCATAAGTAAGACTGTTAGCTCTCTAGTTGTTCTTTAGAACACTCTGGGAAGCTGCAGTAGAACACAAAGGCATCAACTGACATGCTGTTCATGTTGAAATATATCAGGAAGATATTTGAGATCTCACTTAAAACATGTCCTAATTTTTCTTTCTACAGCACTAACCATAATTTCTATGACAAAATGAACCCCCTCATTTTGTTCCTTTTTAAATTAAATGTTTTAAGAGTTACCAGTTTATTCCAATCAAGATGGCTTCAGGTGTGCCATAATTTTGTCATAAGTAAGACTGTTAGCGCTCTAGTTGTTCTTTAGAACACTCTGGGAAGCTGCAGTAGAACACAAAGGAATCAACTGACAGTCTCTGCCCTTGTTGGATGTACATGTTTTACTGAGAATGTCAGACTTCATTCTCACATGACTGAGAAAGATAATGTGAATTTACAGAAAATATGCTCTCATTTTAGCTTCTGGAGCACCTTCCACAACTGTATGGGACAAGCATGTGAAAATAGTTTTCTCTCAAACATGATTCATAATATCCCAGCAGAAGGTTTTTCACAGGGTAAAATCACCTTAGAACACACCACAATTCCTGAAATTAGTATGGTACCATCAACAAATGAATTCTAATGTAACTAAAGTCTGTTATCACCCTTTATAGTTCTCCTTTTGGTAACCCTCAAAATCTTCGATTCACTACAATGCATTTCAATGGGGTACTATCATTTATATTGGTCCCAAGATGGCTGCCAGCAATTCCAGGATGAAGTGCTGACAGCCAATCAGATCTCACGATGACATGTGTGGTTAGGCTTCGCCCAGATATATATGTGTTTTCTTTTCAAATTTCTCAGGAACTACTGAACGGATTTACACCATTTAACCAAAAGGCACGACTCTGAACCGAGGGCTACCTTTTTGCCAGATTTGGTGTAATTCTGTTCAGCAGTTCGGGCTGTAGCTGCGATGAAAGGTTCCTATGGAAAATTGCATGGGGAAAACACGTTTTGGGACCCCCCTTTTTTCTCGGCCCCCACTTGACGAATCACCCCGAGACTTTCAGGATAGGAGCGGACCGGAGCGCCCCACGAGTTTTGAAAATTTCGCGAAGATTCGTCAACCGGCGCCAAAGTTATTTCAAATAGAATGTTGCGGATTTCCTATGGAAAATAGGTCCTAACTATAACTATCTACTGGCGACCGCCAGTAGATAATATATATATATATATATCCAAAATAAAGGTTAGCCCTCAAGAAAAGAAGCCGCAGGCAGGACAATATTTCATCTATTTAATGGAGCCAACTTGCCAGCAGACTGCGACATGAACACAGGCATCAAATTCAAAAGCCGCCAGACGCGTTTCGGGAACTCCGGTTCCCTTTCTCAATGGCTGTGCAACTGCTTAACTGCAGACGGCATTCCCCGCACATAAATCCTTTCCAGGGCCCTGTCCCTGTGGGCGTGGCCAACAGGCCTTCTGGTACCTGTAGTGCGGTGGCAGTATTCTCAAGCGAGTCCATCTGTAGTGGCAGAAATAAAATAATGATAAAACCCAAGTGGGCGATGCCAAGTCCAATAAACACACTGCCACGCTTTACAGTTGACACCAATGAAAACTGCCTCCATACGCTGACACCATCGTGACGCCAGCATCGGTCCGCTTCCATGCGGCGGGCTTCTCTTCGCGACTGAGCTCAGCCGCTCAATATCCAAAACAAAGGTTAGCCCTCAAGAAAAGAAGCCGCAGGCAGGACAATATTTCATCTATTTAATGGAGCCAACTTGCCAGCAGACTGCGACATGAACACAGGCATCAAATTCAAAAGCCGCCAGACGCGTTTCGGGAACTCCGGTTCCCTTTCTCAATGGCTGTGCAACTGCTTAACTGCAGATGGCATTCCCCGCACATAAATCCTTTCCAGGGCCCTGCCCCTGTGGGCGTGGCCAACAGGCCTTCTGGTACCTGTAGTGCGGTGGCAGTATTCTCAAGCGAGTCCATCTGTAGTGGCAGAAATAAAATAATGATAAAACCCAAGTGGGGCGATGCCAAGTCCAATAAACACACTGCCACGCTTTACAGTTGACACCAATGAAAACTGCCTCCATATGCTGACACCATCGTGACGCCAGCATCGGTCCGCTTCCATGCGGCGGGCTTCTCTTCGCGGCTGGGCTCAGCCGCTCAATATCCAAAACAAAGGTTAGCCCTCAAGAAAAGAAGCCGCAGCCAGGACAATATTTAATCTATTTAATGGAGCCAACTTGCCAGCAGACTGCGACATGAACACAGGCATCAAATTCAAAAGCCGCCAGACGCGTTTCTGGAACTCCGGTTCCCTTTCTCAATGGCTGTGCAACTGCTTAACTGCAGACGGCATTCCCCGCACATAAATCCTTTCCAGGGCCCTGCCCCTGTGGCGTGGCCAACAGGCCTTCTGGTACCTGTAGTGCGGTGGCAGTATTCTCAAGTGAGTCCATCTGTAGTGGCAGAAATAAAATAATGATAAAACCCAAGTGGGGCGATGCCAAGTCCAATAAACACACTGCCACGCTATACAGTTGACACCAATGAAAACTGCCTCCATACGCTGACACCATCATGACGCCAGCATGGGTCCGCTTCCATGCGGCGGGCTTCTCTTCGCGGCTGGGGTCAGCCGCTCAATATCCAAAACAAAGGTTAGCCCTCAAGAAACACGTCTGGCGGCTTTTGAATTTGATGCCTGTGTTCATGTCGCAGTCTGCTGGCAAGTTGGCTCCATTAAATAGATGAAATATTGTCCTGCCTGCGGCTTCTTTTCTTGAGGGCTAACCTCAAAAGCCTCTGCGAAAACATATCCAAATATGTTGATTTCTTTCTACAAGAGCATGTCATCAACCTCCCGACCTACCTAAGAGACACTGGCGACTTCCTCTCAAAAATCAGCACCATCTCATGGTCTCCGACTGTGTCCTGATGTCTCTTGACATCACTTCACTATACACCAGCATACGGCACTCTGATGGACTCAATGCATGCCATGAATTCTTGGCCAAGAGACCTATTCACTGTTACAAACATAACAAACTCATTATGCATCTCATAGAATGGTGCCTGGAACATAACTTCTTTATGTTTAACAACAAGACATACCAGCAACTGAGGGGCGTGGCAATGGGGGCTTGCTTCTCCCCCAGCTATGCCTGTCTTCATGTTGGCTGGTGGGAGGAGCGGATCCTCAGCGTCACTCACTCGGAAGCTTGGTCTAACCATATCCTTTGTTGGCTGCAATATATTGATGACATTTTTGTGGTCTGGAAAGGCTCCATTGACAGTGCAAAAACGTTTATTGATGAGATCAATTGTAATGATTTGAATTTAGAGTTTAATGCCACCATAAGCACAGAATCCGTGGAATTCCTTGATGTCAAAGTATATGTCACCAACAGTACACTTCACACCACTCTCCACAGAAAAACCACTGCAGGAAACTCCACCCTACACGCCAGCAGTTTTCACCCAAAACACCTGATAGCAAGCATTCCTTACGGGGAAATGCTGCGCCTGCGCAGAATATGCAGCAACAGCACAGACCTGGCCAAATGCCAATTGAAGTCTCACATGAGATTCAGGGCCTGACGCTACACAGATAAGATGATCACAGTAGCGACCACCAAAGCCAACTCATTTCCCAGAGAACATCTCCTAGTAGGCACACACACTGACATCAGCAACAGTATTGACACTGCCCCAGAGCTGACCACGGACAGCAAGGTAACCACGCGCCTTATCATCACCCACAACACCGAGGCACGGGTATTAAAATCCATTTTTAATAAACACTGGGGCATTATCAAAACTGACTCCACACTAGGACCAATGGTGGCCCCCAGGCCGGAGATCACCTACAGGAGAACTGTCTCCATGCATGATGCTGTAGTCAGAAATAGCCCCGAAATAACCATCACCAAGAACTGGCTATCAGGGGTCAAAGGGTTTTTTAAATGCAGTAGCTGTAGGGCATGCAAGTTTGGAGTTAACACCACCCAAATCACGGCAGAGTTCAGGAACAAACCGATAGTGATCCAACAAAAACTCACCTGTAGAAAAGATTATGCAGTCTACATTCTCACCTGTAGTTGTGGGCTCAGATACGTGGGGAGCACTAAGCTCTAAGTGCACCTTCGCATTCTGCAACATATCAGGACTATTGTTAACAGTGACCCGGCATACCCAGTTGTCAGACACTTCAAAGCAACACATCACAACAACCTGAATCACTTGAAATATTGTGTAGTTGACTGCATCCCACCACTCAAACGTGGGGGTAATAGAGATAAATTGTTAAGACAACTGGAGTCCAAATATATTATTGAACTCAACACCAAGGCACCGACAGGACTAAATCTTAGTGAGGATCTTTACCACTTCCTTTAAAGGAGTCACTCCAGTTGCTTTCAGAAATTTTCGCCCATTTGACTTCCGAAAGTCGGCTGACTTTCAGTTGGTTGTCCAGTATTTTAACCCACTGCACCACATGATCTTACACCTCTAGACATGGTTTGTATCCACTGCTCTAGTTTCGGCTGAACACAGAGCGAGCCCAGGGTTCTCTGGAGCACATAACACGACACTATCACAGCTTTCCCTTCCCCACTTCACTTTTTTCTAATTTTTTCACGTCAGTGACTTGTTCACACTGAGAAACACCGTTTTTATTCCGCATTTTGAGGCCTCACAGTGACGCACAGACACCATTGGCAGACCACGACATGGAACATAGGTCCAACATGACACCTTGGCCCATTCTCGAATACCCGCACTTCGCGTATATCATTACAGGACTCCACAAGCGCGCTCGCTCTTACAGGTGATTGGTTCAGGCATCAACACAGTTAGACTTCAAGCACTGCCACGTTTGAGTCTATTTCACATGCAACAGAGTTATCACATTCTATATTTGAAACTGCTTTTTGCATACAGATGTTAGGATATCTAGGTTGCTTACAGATTGTTAGTATGAGCCACGACACATTGGCTTAGTACTCCTCCCAGCCATAACACACCTTACCTCATAAGCACACCGCGCAGGAATGGAGTTACAGACTGCAATGTCATGAACCATGTTTTATAGCAGAAGAGTCTGTTGTCTATGTTTGCCACCACATTATGTTGGTCATTACCCCTAGTCATCAGCTGATGACTATGAGATTTTTCTGCTTGCTGTAAAAGGGCCTTGTTTTTGCCATGTCACAATGAACATAGTAAAGTCACTTACAGTCACTATAAATACTCTGCACATTTCCTTAGCGCGCCATGTGATCAAGACCACAGGCTTGTGGTCGAAACGCGTCATCCTGACTTGTTAAGCAATAAACAGATTTATTTAATCTCCAACTGGTGTCTGTGCCCTTGTTTGGCCCACGGCGGTCGTGCATTGGGATCCTGGTTTCATATATATATATATATGTATATATATATATGTAGTTACTTGGATATATTACCTACTGGCGGTCGCCAGTAGGTAGTTATAGTTAGGACCACGTTTCCATAGGAAAAGCATTTTTTGATGTGCATATAACTTTGGCGTCGTTTGACGAATCTTACTGAAAGTTTCCAAAAAGTTCCTCTTTTCAGGTCAGCTCCTATCCTAAAAGTTTGGGGGAGATTCGTCAAGGGGGGGGCTAAGAAAAAAGGGGGGGTCCCAAAACGTGTTTTCTCCGTGCAATTTCCATAGGAAACTTTAGACAAGGCTGCAGGTCAAACTGCTGAACGAAATTACGCCAAATTTGGCACAGAGAAATGTCTTGGTCCAGAAAGCACGCTTTTGTTTAAATCGGGTAAATCCGTTCAGTAGTTTTAGAGAAATATCAAATTTTCCAGATATCGATATTTAAGAATTCTGACATCTGATTGGCTGATGCGTTACGAGCACGAGCTTGCGGCTCATTGGCTGCGAACTTTTGAAACTAGGAAGTGTTGGCAGCCATTTTGGGATTCCGTCCGTCAGCTCACAACTCTCCCTCTACAAGGCATCAGGTCCGTAGTTCTACCTCTACCAGGCAACACTAAAAATATACTGCAGCTCTGTCTGTGTGAGATACCCCTTTCACGGTCCCTCTCCCCACATCACCAGCTTGCGGCTATGCCTTTAGAAGCCAGTCCGTCGGCTCGCAGCTCTGGGACTGCGAGCTGTGAGCCATTTTGTGACTCAGTCCGTCAGCTCGCATCTCTCCCTCTAAAAGGCATCGGATCCGTAATTCTACCTCTGCGAGGCAATACTGAAAATATCCCGCAGGTCTGTCTGTGCGAGATACTCCTTTTACGCTCCCTCTCCCCACATCATCAGCTCGCGGCTATGCCTTTAGAAGCCAGTCCGTCGGCTCGCAGCTCTGTGTCTGCGAGCTGTCGGGCCCGCAGCTCTACCTCTGTGAGCCACCTCGTTAGCTCGTAGCTGTGTCTGTGCTAGCAGGCCCGTCGGCCCGTTACTCTCCCTCTGCGAGTTAGCCCGTCGGGTTGCAGCTCGGAGGGCTCGCAGCTGTATCTCTGCGAGCCAGCCCGTTAACTGATAGCTGTGTGTCTGCTAGCAGGCCTGTTGGCCCGTTGGTCTCCCTCTGCGAGTCCGGCCACAGCTCTCCCTCTGCGAGCCAGTACGGTGCTGTGCTTTTGCGAGCCAACGGCCACTCCGCAGGGCACCAGGTCTCACATTTGGTGCTGGGTCTTGATTTCGCCATGGCAGAGGACATACCAGTGCACCGGGCTTTTCATCGCAGGCTGCACACCCGCTCAGCCCTTGCGGTGCCACTAACTCTGTGACCAGCGAGGCGACGCCACGTGGCGGTAGGCCTGCGCTGTCTGATGGCTCAGGCCTACACTGCGGTCCAGCAGGGCACACAAAACCTGAGCTGTCCAGACCGCCGGGACGGGCCATCACCGCAGGCTGCACACCCGCTCAGCAGTTACGGTACCCGTACCTCAGTGGACCGAAAGTCACCGTCCCGTGCCGGTGTGCCTGTGCCGGCCGCAGTGCATCCGGTTCGAGCAACTCTGAAATGGCATCGAGCACGTGCGCCCGGTCTTTTTTATTGGCAGGGTCACGTGTCCTGTGACGCCTGTGCTGGATGGGTGTGGTGTGGGTGTATACTAGCCGTGAGGGAGTGGCTGTGGCGTACTGACAACTAGGGTGTGACCAGCAGATCACTGCAATGAAAATCTGGGCCATGTAGCGTTGTTGTCCTTCCCTGTAAGCGTAAGTGGAGTGGGCTGGCCTGGCGTATGCCAGTCCTGCGTGAGGCTGTGAAGAATGACTCCGGAGCTATGGGCGTGGCTCCGTCCTGGGCTGTATGAGGAATCAACTGATGCGGGTGTCCCTGTTGTAGTGCTGACGTCACCCGGGTCGCAAGCGCCAATGTGTCACTCTGTGAGCCAAGTCCCACAACATGGCCAACATGGAAGGTACGGGGAATCACTGACCCTACATTCATCCATAGTTCCACACATGAAAGATGGTGGACATGACACATCTGTGTGGATATGAATGTTTATTGCACATTCAGTGGAGTGTTGCAGCTGTAGCAATACAGGGCCATGCAAGGTTCAAGTTTCAGTTTTTGGCACATGGAGGGCAGCCAATTTGAGCCAAGCTTGTGTTCGGGGTTAGGCTGCGCCAACATATGTACTTATACAATTACTCTGCCAATCCCCAAGCACTTATAAATTCACTATACACTCTCCTTGCAGTACTCTAATGATCCAGTCTCTACGTACGTACTTGTACAATGACCGAGAGAAAGTTACATAACCGAAGTTTTCCCCACTGCCAGAGGTAACATGGTAGCATACGCTGTCCACAGCACAATGTAATGTGGTAGGGCCCAGGGGCGGCATCTTGCATACATAATGAACACACGGATACAGATATATAGTGGAACTGGGTACGGGCACGAGCGCTTGACTAATTTTTATTACCAGGGTCACATGTCCAGTGACGTGTGGGGTGAGTGTAAGCCAGCCCTCCGGGAATGGTTGGTGCTGGCAACAAGTACAACAGTAATCATTGGATCAGACACACAGATTCAATCATAAAGGGTCAATGATTTGTGCTGCACTAAGGTAGGGGCAACAGATGTGAAATAATACACACAAGATTGTATCGTAAAGGGTCCATGACTTGTGGTACACTGAGGTAGGGGCAGCAGATGTGAAATTATACACAAAACATTGTATCATAAAGGGTCCATGAGTTGTGCTGCACTGAGATAGGGGCATCAGAAGCATTCAGCGTGTGCGCAGCCAGCGATGATGCGTGGTGCGGGCGAGCCGCACTGGGAGCAATGTCTGTTGCCTACTGGACTGAGTCATCTGCAATCGCGACTCGATGTGAATTGTGAGCCCTCCTATCCGCAGTGTAGATCGTAGGCAGTAGTCAGCACAGACATCGAAGAATGCTTTTAGTCACTTCCAGTTTACAAAATTCGAGGACATAGAGTACAATTCTCTCTGCAATAAATAAATCATGTCTCAATTTAAATTGTGAGCTCTGCTAACCGCAGTGTAGGTGTATGGAACAAAAGATGAAACATTTATGGAATACACTGTCGAAATATGTAGGTTTCAGGGACGTTATAGTTAGTTGCCTACTGGACTCTGAAATTAATGAATGAAGACTGAATTTGAATTGTGAGCCCTGCTGAGCACAGTGTAGGCCGGAGGCAGCGGTCAGGAAGGGCCTACAGCCACGTGGCGTTGACTTGAGCTGCATACAGTTAGTGGTAGGTGTAGCGCTCAGCGTGTGCGCAGCCAGCGATGATGCAATGTCTCTTGCCTACTGGACTGCGTCTTCTGCAATCGCGACTCGATCTGAATTGTGAGCCCTGCTGACCGCAGTGTAGGCCTGAGGCAGTGGTAAGGAAGAGTCCACAGCCACGTGGCGTTGACTTGAGCTGCATAGAGTTAGTGGTAGGTGTGGCGCTCAGCATGTGCGCAGCCAGCGATGATGCAATGTCTCTTGCCTACTGGACTGCGTCATCTGCAATCGCGACTCAATCTGAATTGTGAGCCCTGCTGACCGCAGTGTAGATCGAAGGCAGTAGTCAGCACAGACATCAAGGAATGCTTTTTGTCACTTCCTCTTGACAAAATTCAAGGACATAGAGTACAATTCTGTCTGCAATTAATAAATCAAGACTGAATTCAAATTGTGAGCTCTGCTGTCCGCAGTGTAGACTGCCATTCAGTGTTCCTTTGGACTTGCAAGATGAATTTGGTCATTGTACTAAAGCTATAACTGATATAAAATAAGTTCTTGAAGCAAGGATACTAAAAGGATATTATGTAGGTTTTAGGGACGTAATACTTAGTTGCCTACTGGACTCTGCAATTAATGAATCAAGAGTCAATTTTAAATGTGAGCCCTGATGACCGCAGTTTAGGCCGGAGGCAGCGGTCAGCAAGGGTCCACAGCCACGTGGCGTTCAGTTGAGCTGTACAGTTAGTGTCACCTGAAGCAACCAGCGTGTGTGGAGCCTGCGATGATGCGTGGTCCGGGCGGGCCGCACTGGTAGCAATGTCTTTTGCCTAATGAATTCTGTCTTAAGTCCACGTGGCGTTGACTTGTGGTGTACTGAGTTAGTGGCACCTGAAGCACTCAGTGTGTGCGCAGTCTGCGATGATGCGTGGTCCAGGCGGGCCGCACTGGGATCAATGTCTCTTGCCTACTGGACTGCGTCATCTGTAATCGTGACTCGATCTGAATTGTGAGCCCTGCTGTCCGCAGTGTAGATCGAAGGCAGTAGTCTGTACAGACATAAGTCTGTGGTGCTCTGCTGCTGGGTTCGCAGGGGGCCTGTGTCGAGGAGGCCGGCGGTCACGGTGGAGGCCTCCTGGCAGGGTGAGGGCTGCCGCCCTGGCAGACGCTTTGGCCTTCCCACAAGTGAACCACGCCCAGAGCCCCAGCCTATTTATTCATACTCCTACGCTGGAGTGGCGTACGTTGGACCAGCCCACTCCGCTTCCGCTTCCAGGGGGGGACAACACAGCTACATGACTGAGATCTTCCCCACTGCCTGAGGTAACATGGTTGCGTCTATTGTCCACAACACTACAAGCACCAGCAGTATATGTCCACATGGAGAGGTTTGTGCTCTGCATAGTGAGGTCTGTCCACCACATCACCGCTACACTTGGTATTGTGTGCATTTTTATTGATGGGTGACTTGCGTCCTTCACACATACTTGGTTGCCACATCTCCCAAGATTCAGCTATTGTGTGGCTGAGGGACCATGCCGTTTTTTGAAGGTTTGCTGTCCTGTTCTGCGCTGCCTCTGTGGTAGTAGGGAGGGGGGTGGTCCGGGGGGGAGGTCCTGAGGGTGATGGCAGTGGGTGTTGTGGCCTTCTTGGGTGTCGGAGCTGCATGGTCAGTAGCTCTATGACATGTGTTGGTCTTCAGATGTGGTTCTGGGCTGGGCTCCCTTTCACACTGTAGGTAGTCGTCCTGCTTTACACCAGTAAAAGGCAGATGTTAAATTCCTACTGCTAACGCAGCTTATCGCCTGTTTTTGGATCGCCCCCCAAATTTGGCTGCTCGTTGAAAATATCGGGAAGTGGTGTTTTCGTGTTTTTTTTGCACGGGAACGCCTACTCTGCATATTATTAGCGTTAGTTGTCGCTCTCATTTGTGGCGAATTTTTTTGCGGAAGCTATTGTTGGAAAACTGGCGATATCGGCTGTTTTCACTAGGTTGAGAATGGAATGATAATTTAAAATCACTGAAAAAACCATAGGTTTAATGAACATTATAATTAGAAATTAGCATTTGAAAAACGTTTGAAATTCACGGAAAAAACCATAGGTTTCAGGCACGTTATAGTTAGAAATTAGCATTTAAAAAACCTTAGAAATTCACTGAAAAAACCATAGGTTTCAGGGACGTTATAGTTAGAAATTAGTATTTAAAAAACCTTTGAAATTCACTGAAAAAACCATAGGTTTCAGGGACGTTATAGTTAGCTGGACATTTTACTCGCACAAAACCATACAAATTCCACTGTTATAGTTAGTTCAGCTAACTATAACTCGCGCCCCCGCAATGCACTGCTGATGACATCACATATTACATCATTCATGACATGGTCAGTGACATCACTGATGACCTCACTGATGACATCTCAAATGACATCACTGATGACATCACTGATGACATCATCCAGTGAATGTGTTTTTCTTTAAAGTTTAAATATGTATTATATATATACCAAGGTGTATTGAAGAATGAGTGGGTGTATAAGTGTCTGGATGGAGGATTTAGTAGGTGTGTGACTGACTGTTTAACTGAGTTATTACATGCGTCTTACTGAATGCATGGGTTAGTGACTAAACTGTGTGAATGTCTATATCAGTCTGTTTGCTGTTGTATAAGCTGCTGCATGGGTTGGTCAGTAGCTACATGAGTGTCTATATGGGTTATTAATTGGTTGCCAGAGTATTTGTATGGGTGCCTGAGTGTGTGTGTGGGTGCGTGGGAGGTGTGTGACTCTGCATACATGTTTGAGTGGTTGATTCACTGGGTGTATGGGTTCAAGAGTGCATGTGGAAACAGCTGTATGCGTGGGTGAGTGTGTGTATGGGTGTGTTAGTGAGTGAATGGATGTCTCAGTGGTACATGTCCAACTAACTACATATGTAAAAGACAGTGTATGTGAGAGCTGGAGTATATAAATGACTATACGTGAGAGTTGGTGATTGTGAGAGTGGCTATATGGATGAGTGTGTACTTGTATCAGTGATTGTATAAGAGAGTAATTATGCGTTTCTTTCTGTTTGAATAAGTGATGTGTTGTGTGTATAACTGTATAGGTCAGTAAATGGAAGTGTGATTGATTATTTGCATGACTGACTAGGTGTGTGAGTAACTCTGGATGAGTGCTGGTGTGTGAGTGTCTGTGTAGGTGTATGAGTGCATATGATAGTGTTGTATTGATGAGTGACTGCATGTATGAATGATTGTATGGGTGAATGAGTGGATGAGTGTGTAGACCGAAGAACCAGTGATTAGATATGTAGTAAGTGGTATTGGTGTGTCTATGGTTTCAAAAATGGTATTCTGTTTTTTGGAGTGGGTGTATCAAAGGTTATATTAGGGTGTGAGAAGGTGAATCAGATTGTCACATGGATGATGTCATCAGTGATGTCATCAGTGATGTCATTTGAGATGTCATCAGTGATGTCATCAGTGATGTCACTGACCATGTCATGAATGATGTAATATGTGATGTCATCAGCAGTGCATTGCGGGGCGCGAGTTATAGTTAGCTGAACTAACTATAACAGTGGAATTTCTATGGTTTTGTACGAGTGAAATGTCCAGCTAACTATAACGTCCCTGAAACCTATGGTTTTTTCAGTGAATTTCAAAGGTTTTTAAATGCTAATTTCTAACTATAACGTCCCTGAAACCTATGGTTTTTTCAGTGAATATATATATATATATATATATATATATATATATATATATATATTCACACACCTACTCACAGACCCACACAGGCTCTCGCATACCTACTCACAGACCCACTCAGAGGCCAGTCACACACTCACAGATCCACTCACTCACCCATTCACAGACCCACAGAGACACTCACATACCCAATGACAGACCCACACAGATACAGAGCCCGGTTACGAGGAGAGAGAGAGAGGGACAGGACCACACCCCCCAGGGCCATTAGCGGCAGTGCCGCACCACGTCACCCACCAGCGCCAGGAGGGGCATACTTAACTGGCTGTGGGCCCCCAGTTACGAGGAGAGAGAGGGTCAGGATCACACGCCTCAGGGCCATTAGCGGCAGCGCCACACCGCGTCACCCACCAGCGCCAGAAGGCGCATACTTAACTGGCTGCGGACCCCCGCTGTGCGGGAGCCCGGTTACGAAGAGAGAGAGAGGGGCAGGACCACACGTCCCAGGGCCATTAGCGGCAGCGCTGCACCGCGTCACGCGCCAGGAGGCACATACTTAACTGGCTGCAGGCCCCCGCTGTGTGGGACGTGCGCAGGCGTGTGCCCGGGGGAAGCCCGTGCCAAGGGCGGGCCTTCCTTGCCCAGAAGAGGCTGGGCTGGGCCACCCCTCTGACGTTTGCCCCAGAAAATTCTAGTTTCAACAGACTTTGGATGGAACAGGCCATACAAGGTACTGTGCATATTCCGTGCTTCTATCTGTTCTGTTAAGCATAGGGTCACCTAGCCAATGAGATCTGATTTTGGCCCCAGTAGTGGGAGTAGGGATACTGAGGACTGTATGGTTTTAGCACTGCTCTGCCCTAATTATGTGATTATTCCTCAAACCAGTTATCCGGACACAATGGGTAAATGAGCCTGCCATTCCAAACAAGTATCCGTGCCACAGCAACTTGCCTCCTCAGTGCCCCCGACTTCAATCGATAGGATGCTCCAGAGGGCCATTTGTGTGGTGTCAACTGAAATTTAACTCACAGAAAGGCGGCTGTCTTTAACCCCTGACCTCTGCCTTTCTATGTCAAGTCTGGTTTCCCCTCAATCAACCCTCGCCCCAGGATCCAATTCTCATATACCACAGCCCGTTGACAATACCAAGGCGAGAGTGGTACCAAAAGCCAGCTTGCACAAAGAGCTCACTGACATTGGTCCTGCTAAAATTGGGAAATCCAGACAAGTGCATAGACCAGGGGCGAAGAGAAAGAAGCTACATGATGGGACGCCTGACAATGGAGGGCTTTTGGTTGAACCTACCACTAGCATGGGCATCACGGATAGCGCCCAAGTGACACTGGACTACCCAGTATGGGCAACTAACTTGGTGATGGACTTGCAGGTTCAATTTAGATCCATTGTTAAAGATGAGCTCAGTTCCCTAGTAGCACGGGTTGACAAACTGGCTGACATGCTTGCATCATTTGTGGGGAGGTCAACACCAACTGAAGTGGTAAGAGTTAATGCTAGTTGCCAGGCAGATATTGGACAAGCCACCTCAACACCCAGCAACAGGACTGAACTCCTACATGCCCAAAATACTACCTCCACCTCCGACACCAATAGGGTTATAAACGAGGCTAGGAGTGGAGTTACGACACATACCAGAAAGGTAACTGAGCAAGATTCTCGGAACCAGCAGGGGTCCAGGCATAGACAGGAGGGGGGTGGAAACAATTCCAGCACAGAGACTAGGGATGATAGCAGGGACTTGCCTTTTATCAACCTACCTTCTGCCTCTTCCCCATATGTTATTGTTTAAGCTGGTGTACCTGAGCTTAAACAAGGGCAGAGAGAAATGCACCATGACTTGAAGAATAAATGTATGTTCTGGCTAGCAAGGAATAGCCATTTTTCCTATAAAGATGCTGGTGAGATTCTTATGACACGTAGAGTTCGGTGGATAGGAAACAGATTGAAAGATGTTCAAGGGGACTGTATAGTGATCAACTTTAAAAATCCTACCACTGTTCAAAGAATTTTATGTTTAAACCACCACAGGCAAGTCTTGGGAATCAGGTCCCTACCGCTAGGTTACTTTTATATCTCACACCAGGAAGCAGCAACCAGTGCGCAAAGGATCCATGGACAGGGTTTGTGGAAGCAGACCCATCAGGACACAAGGTGGTGGAACCAACCACCCAGATCTTTTATATAACCTACTCACAGCAACCAGATTTGGGGTCCTGGAAGAAGTTGATTCACTCACAGTAATGAGGCACCGAGAACAGCCAATTACACGTCAGGTGGAAAGGAGGGGCGGTTCACTTTTATTAGGGAGCTGCATTACCCCAACATTGTATTTGGGATGGGGGTGGGTGGTATGGAGGAGCACCTGAACATAATTCTACAGGGTTGGGACGAGAGGGTAAGCCACATAGGACAAACTACTCTGGGGCTGCTATCTAATGATGCCCTTACAAGTCCATCTATGGATCTGCCACTTCATGAGGTCCAGGCTAATGTCCTTGTATCTTCATTAGACCCCAACCCTTTAGTGATCGTAGCTAACAGCAGTAAGGCACCTAAAAATACCACAGCAATTGAGCCAAGGGAGCTACAGAGTGAGTCTTTGCCAACTAACGCTACTCTTAGGCTACATATGCCTGGAGTTGCAAGCAGCAAGGTACCTAATAACTCCCTGGTGGCTAGGCCAAGAGGACCACAGGGAGAACCTACGTTATTTAACGCCGTTTATCGGCCACACACGCCAGGTAGCTGTACTGATCTTAAAAAGCTGAGGGTTTTATCTTGGAACGTTGCGGGCCTTAGGAATAAACTAGACAATCCTGACTGAGGGGCCTTTGTGGACCAACATGATATCTTCATGTTCCAGGAAACCTGGGACAGGGAGCTGCAGCTTGGGATTTGCAGCTTTTAGGATAGCCGCTACCACCAGGGGTAAGGGCAGGCCATCGGGTGGTCTCTGTATATGGGTTGGGTCCCATCTGGGCTGTTCAGCAAAACCACTGGAGCTCTTTACAAATGATGTCCAGTGTATTCTGCTGACATTTAGTTCTAAGGTTAGAATTGCTCTGGTCAATGTTTACTCTAGGCCTACAAGCGATAGCTGTGAATCACCAACCATTGATCAACTGGCTGCTTCCATTTCCAATATCCCTAATGGTTATTGGATAATTATTGGAGGCGACTTTAACTGCCAGTATGAGCCCCTGAACGGTCTATTTGGAGGAACCCCTAGTGACGAAGACCTATATTGGTCAATCCCCGAGGCCAACATTGCACCAACTAGGGCTTGGACACCGTTGGTGCTCCAGATCAAATCCCTCACCTCGCTGAGGGCCTGTAATGGTCGACCTAAATCAGATGCTCCATGAAAATACACCTTTAACAGAACGAGGCACTCTTCTATTATAGGTTATATCCTGATAGATGTCAGGATATGGCACCGGGTGGTGGATTTCGAGGTTTTGACTCAACACGATAGCGACCACAATGCTCTAGTTTTGGAGTTGGAACTACCATCTGATGAGGAAGCCTCTGGTTTAAATATTCCCCCAGATGACAGAATAATCCTGACAAATAATAGACGAAGAGTCTGGTGGACAACTATACAGCAATCCTGTGATAAGATAGCTTCTCTATATGACTCAGTTATCCGGTGCCTAGTGGCAGCGGAACAGTCTATTTCTAACGATGGTACATTCACCTCCCTTATGCGAGTTGCTGAGACCCATAATATGCTAGTTTCCACCCTGGCTGATATTTTTTCACCAGTAACAAGTCCAAGAGGATATAAAAAGCCCAAGCCTCCCTGGTTTAAGCACAGCTGTCGAATGGCCAAGCTGGCACTGATTGAGACAGTTAAAACCCAAGACAGACTCCTAATTAGGGAAAAGAGAGCGTTATACAAAGCTAAAACCATTGAAGCAAAAAAACTATGGGAGCTGGACTAGTGGGATACCTTGAAACAGGCACTATCCACTTGTGATATGAAGGCTTTCTGGTCTATAGTCAACACAGGTAGTAGTGAAGGGAAGCCGGCCATTGAACCAAACATCGCAGCTGATGTTTGGAAGCAACATTTCAAGGCCCTGTATTACATGTCTCAGGATGAGGGCATTAGCAAAGCCAAAGTCCTATCCGTACCGCAGGTTATCTGCTCTGAAGCCCCTCAGTTTACGCTTATAGAGGTAACCAATGCTATTAGCAAAATTGTCCCCTCCAAAGCCCCAGGACTCGACAAGATCCCAGGTGATCTCTTTCGTACGGAGCCTGTTATTTAGGGCCTATATTTGTGGACATTGTTTAATGCTATATTGCAGGGAATGGCAATCCCAGCAATGGGGGCTGGCGCGGAAATCCTGCCGGTGTACAAGAAGGGTTCACCACTCCTCCCCTCTAACTATAGGCCCATAAGTTTAATAGATGTCAGCCAGAAAATCTTTGCCCGGGTATTGTTGGATCGTCTCCAGACCTGGATGGACGAACATAAAGTATTGAGCCCATTCCAAGCTGGCTTTAGGAAAAATACGTCCACCATAGACCAAATATTCAGGCTTCAACTCCTGTACTGGAAAACGGTGATCATAGAGGGTGGCAGCCTCTATCTGATCTTCGTGGATTTAAAATCTGCATTTGATCTGGTACCCAGAGGCAAACTGGGGGCCGTTTTAAGTGACCTGGAGGTTCTGTCCTATCTTTGTGATATGCTTAGGCGCAAGCATGAAGGCAATTACGCCCAAATCAGGTTCGGCAAACATGGTGAACTCACCACTCCCATAGCTATAGATAGAGGGGTAAGGCAGGGATGTGTGCTAGCGCCCACCCTTTTTTGTCTATTTATAAATGCATTGGTAGATTCTTTGAATGTGGGGAAGGATAACGATGCACCCAAGATAGCAAACCACAAAGTACCCGCCATGATGTTTGCCGATGACAGTCTCCTGCTTTCAAAGTCACCAATGGGTATGCAGAGAGTCCTTGATAACTTCAAGGCCTTCTGTGATAGCAGGGGTCTAGAGATTAACTGCCAAAAGACCAAGTATATGGTCTTTAATCCAAAAATTTCAACCCGCCCCAACCTAAGTCTACACGGCATCCCATTGGAGAGGGCCTCTGTATTTGAGTACCTTGGGGTCATCTTAACTGAAAAAATGGATTGGGGGGCCCAAATTGTTAATACAAGATTTAAGCTAGCGCAGAACACAGGAGGGTTGCTGAAGGTGTATAGGAATTATTTCCTCAAACCTATTGGTCCACTCTTAGAGATCTATAAAGTGCAAACAACGGGGCTGTAATGTATGGGGCTGAACTGTGGGGGCATAGTCCTCTCAGGAGTATCACCAAGTCCGAGAACATTTTCATTAGGCAGCTATTTGGCCTACACCCCAGTTCTCCCCTTACACCGCCCCGCCTGGATTTGGAGGTTAGACCAATTGCCGAAGAAACCGCCTTAAGACCTCTGACATATTGGCGTCGCATATGGGTATCCCCGGAACTGGCTTTGAACAGGGATGAGCTAAAGGAGATCCTGGGCCTGATCGAAAGGGGAAACTACCATGGCTAGCGTATGTCAGGAACTCATTTGTGGAGATGGGCAGAGCTAGTCTATGGCACAACCCTGAGGTAGCTTGTACTACAACTTCTAGAAAAGAACTGGTTCAGGGCTTTAGGGAAGGTAAACTTGCCCTTATACAGGGGAGCCCAGCAACAGGTTCACTGACAGTTGCGTTTCTGAACATAAAAGATGAGTACATCCTGGAGCCTGCCCTGGAAGAAATACAACCTGCATTAGTGAGGAAATTATATATTCAGTTCAGACATGGGGTCTTGCTGCTGCGTGCTTTTTCCAACAAATGGGCAGGTGCACTTGTTTTAGGCTGTCCAGCCTGTAACAATGTAGAGGAGTCAGAGCTGCATGTATTTTTTCTCTGTGCTGGCTATAGTCATCCCAGACGGCGCTGGCTAATACAAATATGCAGAAATCTGTGGACCAAACGCTGTGCAGAGGCCTTCAGGCTGTTGAAATTTAATACTCTCCCTCCAGTTGTATTTGCGGTGTCACGGTTTCTATTCTCTATGTGGTGTGTGCGCAAGACGCTCCTGAAAGCCAATGTACAGGATTAAGCTGCTAAGATCTTTTTTTTAACTTTTTGAATCGGGCCCCTACCATCTATCTTTTTTAATGGAATTTTAAATGTGATTTTAAAGAGTTTTATTAATATTCTATTATTCCGAGATGTTCCAGGCTCAATCTTATTGTCCTAATTGTATATTTTACTACTGTGACCCCATGTACATGGTTGTACTTTGTGTATTTAGTGGGGCGTGGGTTATCAGTTTGTTTAGGAATTCAGGTTTCCGGGGCTTGAGCCTGGGCCCTGGTGGATGCTTGTCTGTATTATTTTTTACTGTTTTATGTACTTGCACTTTTATGGTCTATAGACCACAATAAAGTATTTGAACTGAACTGATACTCACACACCCACTAACAGCCTCACACATCCACTCACAGACCCACACAGACACTCACACACCCACAGACACTCACACATCCAGTTACAGACCCACAGACACTCACAGACCCAGACATACACTCACATACCAACTTACAGACACACACCCACTTACAGACCCAGACATTCACACACCCAATCACACACCCAGTCCCACTCTCACAACCACTCACAGTCCCACTCACAGACCCACAGAGACACACACACACACACCCACTGGCAGAATCACACACTGACTTACAGACCACACATACACTCACACACACACCCACTCACAGACACACTCATACACTCACTCACAGATCCACACAGACACTCACACACTCACTCACAGACCTAGTCTCACACTCACAGGTCCACACAGACACACACACGCACTAACACATGTTATGTTATGTTATGTTAATGAAGCTTGTAGAGCGCAGCTGTTGCCCAAAGGCGTCCTGGCGCTAAGCGCTACCTAGTGGGTGTCCTAAGAGGAAGATTATTCAGAGAAAAGCCAGGTTTTCAACCCCTTCCTAAACGAAAGGAGATCCGTGGCCTTTCTCAGATGCACAGGAAGATCATTCCAAGCCCTGGCGGCACAATAAAAGAAACTCCTGCCACCCCAGCTGGCTTTCTTAACTCGGGGGGATAGTCACTAGCTTTGCTTCCGAGGAACGTAGCATTCTTCCAGGAACATACCAAAGTAATCGATTTCTCAGGTAATCTGGGCCACTGCCAATCAGGGCCTTAAAGACCATGCACAATGCTTTAAACCGTGCCCGTTGTTTCACTGGAAGCCCGTGGAGATCTCGAAGACCCTTTCCCACTGAGACGAACCTGGGAGTGCCCGTTAGAAGTCTTGCTGCCGCATTTTGCACAATCTGGAGTCTATTAAGATGTTTCTTTTGTAAACTCAAATACAGACCGTTACAATAATCCAGTCGTGACAAAACGAGCGCTGAGACTGCTGTCCTAAAGCTACCTTTAGGAAGAATTTTTTTTATTTTTCTCAGCATTCTGAGAAGAAAGAAGCTGGTGGAGACCACCCCACTAACATGCACTCACACACCCACTCACACACCTACTCGCAGATCGACATGGGCACTCACAGACCCACACAGACACTCACACACTCACAGAACTGCTCACACACCCACTCACAGACCCATACAGCCACTCAGACACATACAGCCACTCACTAACCCATAAGGCCACTCACACACCTACTCAGACCCATACAGCCACTCTCACACACTCACCGACCCATACAGCCACTCATTCATCCACTCTCAAATGTACAGGTTACAGTAAGAAAAAATAAAAAACCTTAGAAATTCACATGAAAAACAAAGCTGGAGGGGCACGGCTTGGAAGGCCATCATGGCAGCCTCTTCTTAGCTCAGCTCCGCTTTGAACACTACAAATCCGTTATAAATCCGGATCTGTAGCTGCCATCGAGCTTCCCTGACTGCCTCGTTTGCCCTGTTCACTGCGGGGGAAGCATCCCTGCCCACGGGAGTCCCTGAACAGCGTTCCACACGCCTGCCGGCACAGTGGGGCCCGCTGCACCGCCTGGAGAGGGGAGGTCCCGGCCTGTCACGATTCGCGTGGCCGTGTGGACACCGAACCCGAACCTTCTCCCTCACCGGCTGTGCTGCTGGTCCAGTGAGGCCGGGAACCGGGATTGGAGCCCCAGTAACTTGGGATGACTGGAGGTAAGGGGAGGGCCTGGATCTTCAGGGAGGCAGAGCAGACACTACTAGGTGCAATCACGATAGACGCACCTTGATGCAAGTTTGACAACAGGGGTCTTTCCTCCACTCTCCTCCCATGGGCGTGTAGGATACTAACTAAGGGTTTGTTGAGGATAATTCCTGGTAGCGTTTGACACAGGTCGACCTACCAAGTGGTATTTTCATATCATTAATTTGGTAATGAATGAATGAATGAATTTGTACTTGTAAAGCGCACTGATACCCCAACTGGGGTTTCCTGGCGCTGTACGCATACCGCTGTGGAACCCTTCCTGGCTTTTCCCTGTGAAATGTCCACTCCTGGGCACCCCCAAGGTGAAGCCAGGCATCCAGCGCTGTTGGGGCCGTTGTGGAGATTAAGCAAGCTATTGCCCAGAGTTGCAGAGTGGGACCCATGATTAGATTAGGCACCGAGGCGAGAATTATCAGGTCCGAGGAAATTGAGCCCAAGACCCGCCGAGGCGGGAATTGAACCCTGGTCCCGGGCCAGATCTCTGCATCAGGGTCTGCCGCTCTAACCATTGAGCCCTTATCATTTATTTGTCCTGATGAATGCCGCGGACCCTTTGGGCCATGAAGGCAGAAACATGTTGACTAAAGTAATCACTACGGTGAGGGGGCAGTAACATTCCCCCAGCTTCACCGTCCTTGTATTTTAATACCACATAGTTACCTTTCTAATTAAATGTAATTTGGTAATTATATTGGTTTTTACTCTTCACTCACTTTCATGGGCCCCCACTTAGCTTTAGAAGTGCCTCCCTGTCTTCAGGTGAAGGCCCGCTCTCTACCAAACCTAGTTTCTAGAGAGTGAGGACTGCCGATGATGAAGCATGACACCTGGTGGTGTGTGAGGATAGTCCTTCACTTTTTGTGAGATGCCAGCATCTTCACTTGAGATTTAAGAGTCTTCGGTCAAAACTTTAGGAGCAGCTTCTATTGTGTATGCACCCAGGGAGGCCTCACACCTGTTCTTCCCTTCTACGCAGGGGCCTGCCGCACAGTGTGGTGGGAATCCTGCACCGTGAGTTCCGAGGCCACTTTTCTCCCCGGGGCTAGTTATGTGATCCTTGCTCTGTCGCGGCCGCCGCTGCTGTGGCCTGGCTCCATAGGGGATCCTGCATCTGGGCATTCCACCAGCCTCGCAACACATGACTGTGCCTCATGGGTGATGGGTGCTTGGCCTGGGACATTGCAAACCTTCTCACCCAGCCATTTATTATACATCGCGGTGCCCTCCTGGCGCCGCTTACAAGACCTACCTATCCCCTGCGATGATTGCTGTCTGCGGCCTGTTGTGGTTGCTGGGCCCTTGCTGCTGGCTCTCTGGACGGCTCTGCTTTGTGCCCGGACTAGCGCTGAGTTGCGGCACTCCGAACACCCGCTTCGCCCTCCTCCACCTCCTGGCACTGGGCAGGAGCCATTTGGAGGGGGTGATCCCGCTTGGCCACACTCTGTGCCTGGCTGGGCCTTTCTCTGTGCTGGGTGTCTGGCACCTGCTGTCCCGGCGGAGGGCCGTGACTGACTTTGCCATTCTTGCAGGGGTCTCCTTTTCTAAGGACCGCTCTCCTGTCATCGGCCTTGCTGGGTGAGATCCGTTGAGGTGACAAGACTGTAGTACCCCACGTCTAACTTGTGCTGCTCTGGGCCTTTTGCATTCAACCATGTTCCCAGATTGCGTACCTTGTGGTACCATTCCTCGCAGTGGCCCCTCCTGGTGTGGACTCCTAGGCTTGGCCTTGAGAGGTGGGAGTGACTCACCGTCCTCTGTTGACATACCCCTGCACCCACCAGAGCGACCTATTGGCCATGCTGGGCCCACTTACCTCGCCCTGGGTCACTTCCTCCTTCTGTGACGGACCGCACTATTGAGCCGTCGCAGTCTCCTATGCTCCAATGCCCTACTTAGAGGTGGAGATTCCTGGTATCCCAACGGAGTGCCCAATAATAATACCTGGCCACAGATCAGCTTTAGCACTATCGATTGCGGAGAAAGGTCATCATAACCAAGGGGCTGGCTGCTCATTCTGCTGCACTCTCGTGTAAGCGGGCCGACTCCTCTCAGGTGTGGGGCCTGGACATCCTGAGATCTCGCTGTGATGAGCAAGGATTGGCCTACCCGCTCTTCTATGTCACAGACCCACATAGACCAATACACTACTGGACCCACCAACGGACCGCCAGGCCCTTCTGAGGGAGATAAGCCAGTATCTCTGTCCAATTACCTCACCGCTATCCTTCAAACTATCCAGACATCACAGGCTGCAGTGGCGACAAAAATCGGAGAGGTGAGGATAGATGTAGCACTACTTCGCCACGATCTTCAGAATGCCACTGCATGTATCACAGAAGCTGAATCTCAGATTTCCGCAGTTGAAGAGGACGCCTCCACTCTCAAGGTCTCTATTTTGCTCACCCATACAGCAGAGCCTCATATACGCGCCGAGGATGCCAAAAACCGCTCTAGGCATAACATGCGCATAATTGGCATTCCTGAGGGTGCAGAGAGCATTGCACCCCAATTAGTGGTGGACTTGTTAGAGCACTGTATTAAATCCTGGATGCCCTCTGACCGTTTGTCCTCCTGGTTTGCAATAGAAAGGGCACATCGAGTGCTTACTCCCAAATCTCCACCTGGAGCCTCCCTCCGACCGATTATCGCTCGCATCCTTAACCACAAGGCTAGGGATGCTATTCTCAGAGAGTCTCGGGTACAACCGGAACGCCGATGTGGGGACACCATAGTTCTCCTTTTCCCGGACTACACCCGGAAGGGGCAACAGTGGCGCCGCTCCTACACAGAGGTCAAGCAGAAACTCAGGGTTATGGGGCTTCAGTGCCGTTTGCTGTTTCCAGCTAGACTTCGCGTCATCCATGCTAACAAATCCTACTTTTTTGACCATTCTGAGTGTGTTTGGCAATGGCTTACCAACGACCATCTACTCTACGGCCCTGCTACCTCCTTGATGTGCCTTCCGGCCTCTACTGACCTGTAGGGACCACTGTTGTTGACTAAACCACGCAGGCGATGCACTCGCTCCCAGTGTAGACGGAGAACCGCCCGCTCCGAGTCACTCTTGTGATCCCCTCAGATGCAGCTGCCGTCACCATCTTTGCATGCTTCACATCCCACCTCTGTGGGGGAGGAGAGGGGACTGGATCTAGACAGGCCTCCGGACTCACCATTGTCCAACGGCAGCTCCCCGTAAAAACACTAATCTCTCTCGCAGCCTCACGATTTGACTGGAATTGGGTCCCCCGGTGGCTGCATGGCTTCAACTTCTACAAACTGTTTTGTTTGTTCTTTAGATGTGTTCTTCGCTCATCTGCCTAGCTTTTTGTATGTCTTCATAAAGATGATTCCACCAAACAGAATGGCAGCTAACATCTTATCCCTTATTGAGATGGGGTTCTGCTTGTTGATGTTTCTACACTGTTGGGTATAATGTTTTTTTTTTAACAACTCTTATTTTTCAGGGCTACAGATGCTTCTGGGGTAGAAATGTGGGGTGGGGTGGGATGGGAGTTGGGGTGGTGGGGATTTACATACGGGCTGTTGTTTCAGTTCTTTCATACACATTGTATGTATGTTTACTTTTCATTTTCCCTTTTAGGTTTTGATACACACTTCCACAATAGTCATAACAGCGATTTTCTAGTCACAACTTATTCTCCTGCTGGACCTTGACAGGCTCCTTCCCTACACTGTCCATTACACATAATTATACCCGACCCCCTTAATGGCAGCCTTCCAAGCACTGTCTTGAAACACGCTGGGGTTCTCACCATCGCCATCTCCCCGAGGTTCTCCTACTTCAAGAAACTCATCTTAATTGGGATTGCTGCCCCTTCCTAGCATGTAAGGGGCATGATAGGGTCTTCCACGTGGGGTACACCTGTGGGTCCTGAGGTGTTGCTATCCTGCTGCTATTCCTTTCCCCTTACTGTATCTCACGAAACAAGTGACCTGCAGGGCTGCTTTCTCGCCCTGACAGGAACCTTAGAGGGCCAGGTGATCACCTTAGTGTGCGTCTATGCATCGCCTGTATTTGCCCCCGGGACCTCACCAAACTCCTTATGAACCTCCCACAGGGTCTTACATCAATCAATCAATCAGGGAATTTTAAGCGCGCTACTCACCCGTGAGGGTCTCAAGGCGCTGAGGGGGGGGGGGGTCCGCATATCTGTTTAGCCGAAGAGCCAAGTCTTGAGGGTCTTCCTGAAGGTGTTCAGGGAGGGGGCGCGTCTGATGTCTGCCGGTAGCTCGTTCCAGGTCTTGGCTGCAATGTGAGAGAAGGATCTTCCACCTACTCTGGCTCTGTGGATGCGCGGGCTTTCGGCCAGTGTGAGGTTGGAAGATCGGAGGTTTCTTTTGGGTACGTGGAAGTTGATTCTGTCGTTGAGGTACTTGGGTCCTTTGTTGTGTAGGCATTTGTAGGCGTGAGTGAGGATTTTGAAAGTGACTTTTTTCTCCACGGGGAGCCAGTGGAGACTTCGTAAGTGTTGGCTGATGTGTTCGTGTCGGGGGATGCCGAGGACGAGTCTGGCGGCGGTGTTCTGTATTGTCTGGAGTTTGCGGAGTAGGGACTTGTTGATGCCAGCGTAGAGTGCGTTTCCATAGTCCAGTCTGCTGGTGATGAGTGCGTGGGTGACTGTCTTCCTTGACTCAGGGGGGATCCACTTGAAGGTCTTGCGGAGGGTGTTGAAGCAGCTGGAGGTGACGGCGTTGACCTGTCGGTTCATGGTGAGTGATGAGTCGAGTACGATGCCGAGGTTCTTGGCGTGGTCTGAGGGGGTAGGTGGGCTTCCGAGGGCGGTCAGCCACCAGGTGCTGTCCCATGCAGAAGGGGTGGTACCAAGGACGAGGACTTCTGTCTTCTCGGCGATGAGCTTCAGGCAGCTGTTGGTCATCCAGACTGCGACGTCTTGCATTCCTTTCTGGAAGTTGAGTTTGGCAGTGGTGGGGTCTTTGGTGAGGGAGAGGATGAGCTGTGTGTCGTCGGCGTAGGATACGATGTTGAGGCCGTGTTGTCGGACGATGGCTGCGAGGGGGGCCATATAGATGTTGTAGAGGGTGGGGCTCAGTGATGAACCCTGTGGGACTCCGCAGGTGATTTTCGTGGGGTCAGAGAGGAAGGGTGGGAGTCTGATCCTTTGGCTTCTTCCGGTGAGGAATGATCGGATCCAGTCCAGGGCTGTTCCTTGTATGCCTGCGTCGTGTAGTCTGGCGACTAGTGTGCGGTGGGAGACGGTGTCGAAGGCCGCTGATAGGTCGAGTAGGATGAGGGCTGCGGAGTGGCCTTGGTCCAGGAGGGTGCGGATGTCGTCTGTGGCGGCGAGTAGGGCGGTCTCTGTGCTGTGGTTGCTTCGGAATCCGGATTGGGATGGGTCGAGGACGGCGTTCTCTTCAATGAATTGTGTCAGTTTCCTGTTGACTGTTTTCTCTGCAACTTTGGCTGCGAAGGGGAGGAGCGAGATGGGCCGATAGTTCTTGAGGTCGGTGGGGTCAGCTGTTTGCTTCTTGAGCAGGGGTCTGACTTCTGCGCGCTTCCAGTCGTCTGGGAAGGTGCCTGTTTTGAAGGTGGTGTTGATGGTGCATTGTAGTTCGGGTGCGATGGCGGCCGTGGCTCTGTGGCACCACGACCGCCCCGGCAACCACCGAGACCACTGCCCCCACAACCACCAACCGCCTGCTCTCCTGGACCAACATCAACGACGAGGACACCAGCGAGATCATGAACACCATCCACTCCGGTTCACCGCTAGACCCGTACCCTCACCACATCTTCAACAAAGCCAGTACAGCCATCGCGCCCCATCTCCGGAAAATAATCAACATCTCCTTCGAGACAGCAACCTTCCCGGAAAGCTGGAAGCACGCCGAGATCACCGCCTTACTCAAGAAACCCAAGGCAGACCCCAAGGACCTCAAGAACTTCCGACCCATCTCTCTGCTCCCGTTCCCCGCGAAGGTCACCGAGAAAATCGTCAACAAACAACTGACCCACTACCTCGAGGAGAACAACATCCTGGACCCTTCCCAGTCCGGCTTCCGCAGCAACCACAGCACCGAAACTGCCCTCATCGCCGCCACCGATGACATCAGGACCCTGCTAGACAACGGAGAAACAGCAGCCCTCATCCTCCTGGACCTATCAGCCGCCTTCGACACAGTCTGCCACCACACACTACGAACACGCCTTCACGACGCCGGGATCCAAGAGAAGGCCCTGGACTGGACCACATCCTTCCTTTCCGGCAGAACACAAAGCGTCCGCCTCGCCCCCTTCCGATCCAAGGCCACCAAGATCATCTGCGGCGTACCCCAAGGCTCCTCCCTCAGCCCAACGCTGTTCAACATCTACATGGCACCCTCGCCCACGTCGCCCGACAGCACAACCTCAACATCATCTCCTACGCCGACGACACCCAGCTGATCCTCTCCCTCACCAAAGACCCTCACACCGCCAAAGCCCACCTCCACGAAGGAATGAAGGCCGTCGCCGAATGGATGAGGACCAGCCGCCTGAAGCTGAACTCGGACAAGACGGAGGCCCTCATCCTTGGTTCCAACCCTTCAGCCTGGGACGACTCCTGGTGGCCAACATCACTGGGAACAGCCCCGCCACCCACCGACCACGTACGCAACCTAGGGGTCATCCTCGACCCCACCCTCTCCATGACTAAGCAGGTCAATGCCGTTTCCTCATCCTGCTTCAACATCCTCCGAATGCTCCGCAGGATCTTCAAGTGGATCCCCACCGAAACAAGAAAAACAGTCACCCAGGCCCTCGTCACCAGCAGGCTGGACTACGGAAACGCCCTCTACGCAGGAACGACGGCTAAGCTCCTGGAGACGGCTGCAAAGCATCCAGAACGCCTCTGCACGTCTTATCCTCGACATCCCCCGACGCAGCCACATCACACCCCACCTGAGAGACCTGCACTGGCTCCCTGTCAACAAGAGGATAACCTTCAAGCTCCTCACCCACGCACACAAAGCACTCCACAACTCCGGACCAGCCTACCTCAACAGACGACTCAGCTTCTACACCCCCACCCGCCAGCTCCGCTCGACCAGCCTCGCCCTCGCCACAGTCCCCCGCATCCGGAAAACGACCGCCGGCGGCAGATCCTTCTCCCACCTCGCCGCCAAGACCTGGAACACCCTCCCCACCAACCTCCGACAGACCCAAGACCTACTGGCCTTCAGAAGACTCCTCAAGACCTGGCTCTTCGATCAGTAGCAGCACCACCCCCCTCTTCCCCCAGCGCCTTGAGACCCTCGCGGGTATGTGGTACGCTTTATAAGTGACATGATTGATTGATTGATGTGAGGGGGGCAGGAGTCGGTGGGGGGCCCCCGAGTGGATGCTTTTCATGGTCGAGGCAGTGTCTTCGGCAGTGATCGGTGTCCAGTTGGAGATGGTGGGCTGGCTGGTGATTCCGGGGGGCGGGGGGGGGCCGTCTGTGGCGCCGGGTGGATGGTTGATGAAGTTGTGGTAGAGGTTTTTGATCTTGAGGTGGAAATAGGTTCCAAGCTTGTCGCAGTGGTCTTGGGATGGGGTGATGTCTGTGGCTTCGCTGCGTGGGTTGGTGAATTCTTGAATGACACTGAAAAGTTCCTTGGAGTTGGTGGAGTTGGCCAGGATTTTGTTGTGGATGAAGTTCCTCTTGGTGGCTCTGATCTGGTTATGGTAGTCCGTCATGGCGTCCTTGTAGGAGGTGTGGTTTTCGGTTGTCTTGGTGTTTCTCCAGTTCTTCTCCAGGCGTCTGCAGGTGCGTCTGACTTCTTGGAGAGCGGTGGTGAACCAGGCGGCTTTCCTGGGGCATTGTCTGTCGGGGTTGCGTAGCGGGGCGAGCTCGTCTGCGCAGTTGTAGATCTAGGTGTGGAGTTCTCTGGCTGCGTCGTTTGCGTCGAATGCTGAGGTGTGGTTGTCTCGGGTGAGGGTGGAGTTAAGTTGCTCGTCGGTAACCTTGCTCCAGTTCCTTCGAGGTGGGCGTGGGGCTGGTTTGGGTGCCTTGGGTTTGTTGATGGCGAAGTGTACGCAGTGGTGGTCGGTCCATGGCGGCTGCGTTGTGTGGCTGAATTGGACGCTGTTTCCTGCCGCGAAGATGGGGTCGAGGGTGTGTCCTGCTCTGTGGGTCGGTGTGTTGACGAGTTGTTTAAGTCCGATGCTGGCGAGGTTGTCACGAAGGATAGTGGAGTTGGGGTCGTTGGGGTTGTCGAGGTGGAAGTTCAGGTCTCCAATGAGTATGTAGTTTGTTGAGGCGATGGCGTGGGGTGCGATGAAGTTGGTGATGGTGGTGGCGAAGGGTGTTCGGGGGCTGGGGGGTCTGTAGATGAGGGTTCCTCGGAGTGTGGCTTTGGGGGTGGTCTGGATCTCGAAGTGCAGGTGTTCGGCGGAGGGGAAGGTTTCGCTGGGGGTGGTGAGGCAGAGGGTGCTCTTGTGGGCGATGGCGAGGCCCCCTCCTGGGTGGTTGGGGCGGTCTTTCCTCTGGATCTTGTATCCGTCTGGGATGGCGGTGCTGATGTCGGGGGTGGAGGATGCGTTGGTCCAGGTCTCTGTGAAGAAGGCGATGTCGGGCGAGAGAGAGAGAGTCGAGTAGGTTCCAGATTTCCATGGCTTGTTTGTGTACGGAGCGTACGTTGAGGAGGATGCATTTTAGGGTGTTGCCGGTGCTGGTGTCGGCGGTGTTGGAGGCCGGGGTGGCGGTGAGGGTCTGGCGGGAAGTGGAGGCAGGAGAACTGGCTGTGGGTCATGTTCGGCGAGGCCTGTTGGCATTCTCTAAGTCTTCCAGGGTTGAGTGCGAGGAGGGTGGTGGTGTCGTAGCGATGGGTAGTGGGAGGTCCAGGGTTCCTGGAACTGGCCGCGGTCGGGTCGCGGACGGGCGCAGACGGGCTTGCCTTTGGCACGCCGGTGGCGCAACCGCGCAGCGGCTGCCATTAAGTAGGGGAGGTGGGAGGGAGGAGAGGCTGGGAGGCGGGAGCGGGGGAATTCCGGGGGGGAATTCTGGGAGAGAGGGGCTGCAGGGGCAGCAGCGGCGAAAGGCGAAGGAACAGGCAGGCACGAGAAAATAAAAACAGTGGTGGAATTAGAGCAAGACACAGATGGGCACAATAACAGTGGCACAACAGGGAAAAATTAAGGAAAAAAAACGGCTGAGAAAGGTTACGGTGGTTGCAGGCAGTCTGTCCCAGTTGGAGCGGGCAGCAGGCGCAGGAGCGGGCAGCAGCCTCGAACCTCCCAAGGAGGAGGTCGGGGTCTGGAGGCAAGAGATGGCACAGCGGAGCTGCGGGGAGAGAGTGGACCTAGACCGAGGGTCGGAGGTCTTACATTGATAGGAGGCGACTTTAATGCAGTACCCAAACCAGAACTCGACACAGCCGGGTCTCTCACTAACTGTAGACATGCCGGGACTATCATCTCACAGACTGGACTGCCACTTTCTGCCTCTGCAATGCCTGGATGATATGGCACCCGAGACTTCGCCAATTTACCCATACCTCAGCAGCATATCACACTCAATCATGGATAGATTTAGTCTTTTTACCCACCTCCGACTGTCAAGTGCTCTCCCAAATCCAAATACTACCTCGTGGAATATCGGACCATTCCCCTCTCCTCCTTCATCTTGGATCTCCCAAGTCTGGCCAACGCCCTATGTGGTGTCTTAATGCCTGGTAGCTCCAGGGTAAGACCTTTGTTCAAGCCCTTAGTGCTGAACTCCAAGCTTACTTCCGCAGTAATGAGGGGTCAGTGGCGAAGGTCGGCATCTTATGGGCTGCTAGCAAGGCGACTATAAAAAGGCTTTGCTAAGGGGCATATTAAGTCTCATGAGTGTGCTTCCTCCTCTCATGTTCCTCAGTTAGAAGCTCGTGCCCTTAATTTGGAAAGGCGCCTCATGTCTGACCCCCAGGAGAACATCTCCCGACAACTGGGGCTCCCTCACGAAGAAATGCGTCATCATTCCTCAAAGCCGCAAACATCTTTGGCGGGCCACAACCTCCTGGATTTACGGTTGGGGAACAAATACGGTAAAGTGTATATTGGTTGGCCTCCCGACAGCAGGTGAATATAACTATACCCGAAATTACTGATAAAAGTGGTCACCCATGTCATACTCTTCCTGAGATTGCACATGCCTTCTCCTGTTATTATAAACATTTGTATGCAGCTCCCACGGGGAGAGACATGGTTTTCCCTGATTAATTCCTTGATGCAGTCCCTCTCCCTCGCTTGTCTCTTGCTGAAACTCGAATGCTTGACAAAGCCTTTACAGCCGAGGAGGTTGGAGAAGCATTGTCTGATTGGCACCGGGGAAAACTCCCGGATCAGATGACTTTCCTACAGAATATTATACTACATTTCGTGAGATGCTCTCTCCCCACTTCCTGTCCCTTTACAGGGAAGTGTGCCACACTGGCGCCTTTCCTCTGGAACTGGACTGGGCCACTATGGTGGTGATCCCCAAGCCACAACTTCCCTCCACATCATGTACGGACTACTGTCCAATGTCACTCCTTATCGGAGACGTCAAAATCTTCGCTACCATGCTGACTACCCAGCTCAAGCACGTCCTTGCTACGTCGATCCACCCAGATCAATGCAGCTTTATCCCTACCCGTAGCACGAGGCACTGTCTTCGTCAGCTCCATGTGGCCCTGGCTCACCGCCATCGATCGCCACATGAGCTAGCCCTCCTTTTCATTGACTTTGAAAAGGCCTTGGACACAGTGGACTGGGGTTACCTTCAACTAGTGCTGACACGGGCTGGCATCAGGCCTTGATTTTGTGGCATGATTCATGCTCTCTACTCCAATTCCACCGCTCTAGTCCAGATCAATGGGGTTCTCTCCGCACTTTTCCTCATAGGACGCGGGACTAGACAGGGCTGTCCCCTATCCCCCACCCTTTGTGCTTGCAATTGAGCCTTTGGCTCAGCTTGTTCTTACAGATGACCTGTTTAGTGGATGGAATTGGAGTGATGGCCAGTAGGACCACATAGCTCTGCACGCAGACAACATCTTTTTGTATCTTGCGGACCCCGCCATGAGTGGTCCCCGCTGCCTCCATCTGCTGAGATGCTTCGAGGCAGCCTCGGTCTTAAAATGAACCCCTCGAAATCCGTTTTGGTTCCTCTGGCCTCATCTAGAGACTGCTTTGATTGGCAAACGAATATTCCTGTTTGTCCGCTCAGCTTCAAATACTTAGGCATCTGGGTTACTTTACACCCAGAAACTCACCTGGACCCTCAATCTCCAACCCCTAGTCCAAAAGGCCAAATCTGGTCTTATTGGATGACAATCACTTCCCCTAAATGTTATGAGGTGCATAGCTCTATACATATGATGATTCTCCCACGGTTCTTATATATTTTTCAGAATTTACCACTCCACCTGCCACGGTTTCAAGCTCTAGACAGGACGACCACAACGTTTTTGTGGCATGGGTCTCGACCCCGTCATGCTTTCACATATTGTCAACGAAGTCCCTATGACGGTGCCCTGGAAATGACCAATCTTTATCTTTATTATTTGGCTTCCCACTTTTGTGTTATTTATGATTGGTTTAATGGG
This sequence comes from Calotriton arnoldi, assembly GCA_963921515.1. Lineage (NCBI taxonomy): Eukaryota > Metazoa > Chordata > Amphibia > Caudata > Salamandridae > Calotriton > Calotriton arnoldi. The sequence goes on along the minus strand of CAWUFW010000455.1, from coordinate 2,374,816 downwards.
GGATGGTCCAAACCTGCTTATCGACTAGAATTATCCCTGTTAGGTTTTTCGCACCTACAGGCCCTGCTCTATGCCTCTCCAATCCCACTCGCCATGCCTCAAGTACCTAGTGTGGTGTTCCTAGCCTGGAGAGCTGCGCTTGGACATGTGCAGTGGGAATGACCAATCTTTATCTTTATTATTTGGCTTCCCACTTTTGTGTTATTTATGATTGGTTTAATGGGGGATGGTCCAAACCTGCTTATCGACTAGAATTATCCCTGTTAGGTTTTTCGCACCTACAGGCCCTGCTCTATGCCTCTCCAATCCCACTCGCCATGCCTCAAGTACCTAGTGTGGTGTTCCTAGCCTGGAGAGCTGCGCTTGGACATGTGCAGTGGGATGGCTAATTCACACATCAGACACCTCTCTGGCATGGCACCTGGTTAAAGGAGCTGGCAGCGCTTCACGGCTGTAGGACCTGGGATCTTATTGGCATCACCCAGTAGGGGGACATCTGGGCCGGGATGCACATATGTTCCTTCCAGGGCCTTCTAGCCATCTATGCCCTGGCAAACACCCAATTCTACAAATACCTTCAACTCCGACATGCTCTCCAAACTCATGCCCTAGGATCTGAAGCCTTATCTGAGTTTAGTCCCATTGAAGCCAAACTCCTTATGGGAAACCTTGGCCGCAATGGAATCTCCCAAATTTATCGTACCTTGATAATCAATTCCCTCAGTACTCTGCAACACCTCAGAATTTGGTGGGAGGGTTGGTTGGGTCCCATTGATGATGAGGATGGCCGGAACACCCTGATGGCCCCTCAGGAGCTCACTATTTCCACCCGATTGCGGATGGTTCAAACATATTATCTTTATTATGCATACCTTTCCCCAACCAGAATGTATCGGATGGGCCTCCACCCTAGCTCCTCCTGCCCTCGATGTGGTGTTGATACATACTATAACTTGCCCCCCACAATGCACTGCTTATGACCTCACATATCACTCATGGCATCACTCAAGAAATCTCAAATGACATCACTGATGACATAATCCACAGAACCACTCACACACCCACACAACCACTCACACACCCACACAACCACTCACATACTAATACAACCACTCACACACCCATAGAACCACTAACATACCAATTTACAGACCCATACAACCATTCACACACCCACTCACACACCCATACATCAGGCACACATCCATTTACACACCCATCAAACCACTCACACATCTGCTCATAGACCCATACTGGCACTCACACACCCACTTACAGACCCATACAGCCACTCACAGTCAGAGACCCAGAAGCCACTCACACACCCACCCACTCACAGACTCATTCAGCCACTCATGCACCCATTCACACACCCATACAGCCACTCCTACACCTATTCAAACACTGATACAGCCACTCACACACTCACCCATACACTGATAGTCACTCACACATTCGTACAGCCAGTCACTGCCACTCGCACACCCATAAAACCATTCACAGACTCATTGAGTCACTCACACACCCACTGAGAAAGCAACACAGACACTTACATACCCACTGACAGATCCATACAGGCACTCAACCACCCACTTATACACCCATACAGCCACTGAGACACCAACTCACATAGACAGCCACACAGCCACTCAGCTAACATATGTTAGAAATAGTATCACTCAGTGCTATAGAAAGTATACTAATTTAACTTAATGTAGAAGCTTAGTATATATCTTTAAATTGAACAAACTTTTACGAAACACACACTCACTGGATGATGTCATCAGTGATATAATTTGTGATGTCATGAGTGATGTCACTGACCATGTCACGAGTGATGTTATATGTGAGGTCGTAAGCAGTGCATTGAGGGGGCATAAATTATAGTTAGCTCAGCTCGGGTAACTATAACTGGTGAATATCACTGGATTTGTACAAGTGCAATCTGAGACCAAACTATAACGTCCTTGTAACCTTTGGTTTTTTCAGTGAATATATATATATATATATATATTCACTGAAAAAAGCACAGGTTTCAGGGACGTTATAATTAGTTGGACATTTCACTCGTACAAAACCAGAGAAATTTGGCCGTTATAGTTAGTTGAGATAACTATAACTCGCGCCCCCGCAATGCACTGCTGATGACATCACATATTACATCACTCATGACATGGTCAGTGACATCACTGATGACATCTCTGATAACATCTCAAATGACATCACTGATGACATCACTGATGACATCATCCATGTGATAGTCTGATGCACCTCCTCACACCCTAATACCTAGAACCAACAGAGGTGCAGAAAGAGGCCTACTTTGACTGTACCTTACAACAGACTCATACAAAGTACCCTAATCACTAATCCTTCTCCGAAGATGTCTTAAACCTCACTTTTCTCTTGAAGGTTCACTATTAATCGACTGCTCAGAATGTTAGGCCTACCAAATATAAAACAGCAATCCACAAGCATATCACTGTTGTAAGTCTGACCAAGTTTGTGAAGGAATGCATGCATGTCTATGCTTTTACCTAGTGACATGTTAAATGAAAATAAACATACAAACACTTGAATACCTGTGTTTCAAACAGCATACTCTGTAAATTTGTGTAAATAAAGGTGTATGCATTTCTTTCTGCTCACAATACAGGGCACATGGGTATTCAATAGTATATTTGAGGGGCTCTATAACACATATATACATTAGACATGTCTGCCTGTGCAACCGAATGACAGAGCAGAACTAAGGAGATTTGACCACCAATTAGAGAAGCTACCCGCTTTTTAAGCTATCATCTTCAGAGGCATAACACGTGAGAATACATGTGCAAGTAGACATATACCTCAGTCATGAGAGCACGCAGACCTTTAAACTTGACAGCTTGCACTTTCCATTTGAATATAGAAACAGGCAAGAGAGGTATAGAAAGGAGCAAGAGAATTGCAGAAAAAAACAAGAGAGGTGCAGAAAGAGTAAGAAATGTGCAGAAAGAGGCAAGAGAAGTATAGAAAGGGGCAAGAGAAGTGCAGAAAGAGGCAAGAGGGGGCAGAAAAAGGGAAGAGAGGAGCAGAAAGAGGCAAGAGAGGAGCAGAAAGAGGTAAGTGAGGTGCAGAAAGAGGCAAGAGAAGTGCAGAAAGAGGCAACAGAGGTACAGAAAGAAGCAACAGAGGTGAGAAAGAAGCATCAGAGGTGCAGAAAGAGGCAAGAGGGGTGCAGAAAGAGGCAAGAGAAGTGCAGAAAGAAGCAACAGAGGTGACAAAAGAGGCAAGAGAGGTGCAGAAAGAGGCAAGAGGGGTGCAGAAAGAGGCAAGAGGGTGCAGAAAGAAGCGAGAGGTGCAGAAAGAAGCAAGAGAAGTGCAGAAAGAAGCAACAGAGGTGCAGAAAGAGGGAAGAGGGGTGCACAAAGAGGGAAGAAGGGTGCAGAAAGAGGCAAAAGGGGTGCAGAAAGAAGTGAGAGGTGCAGAAAGAAACAAAAGAAGTGCAGAAAGAAGGAACACAGGTGCAGAAAGAGGCAAGAGGGGTGCGGGAAGAGAGGTGTGAAAGAGGCACGCAGGGTGCAGAAAGAAGCCAGAGAGGTGCAGAAAGATGCAACAGAGGTGCAGAAAGAGGGAAGAGGGGTGGAGAAAGAGGCAAGAGGGGTGCAGAAAGAAGCAAGAGAGGTGCAGAAAGTAACAAAAGAAGTGCAGAAAGAAGGAACAGAGGTGCAGAAAGAGGCAAGAGGAATGCAGAAAGAGAAGAGGGGTGCAGAAAGAGGCACAAGGGGTGTAGAAAGAAGCAAGAGAGGTACAGAAAGACGCAAGATAAGTGCAAAAAGAAACAACATAGATGCAGAAAGAGGGAAGAGGGGTGGAGAAAGAGGCAAGAGAAGTGCAGAAAGAAGCAACAGACATGCAGAAAGGGGGAAGAGGGGTGGAGAAAGAAGCAAGAGAGGTGCGGAAAGAAGCAAGAGAGGTGCAGAAAGAAGGAACAGAGGTGCAGAAAGAAGGAATAGAGGTGCAGAAAGAAGGAATAGAGGTGCAGAAAGAGGGAAGAGGGGTGCAGAAAGAGGCAAGAGAGGTGCAGAAAGAGGCAAGAGGGGTGCACAAAGAAGCAAGTGAGGTGCAGAAAGAGGCAACAGATTGCAGAAAGAAGCAAAAGAGGTGCAGAAAGTAGAAGAGATGTGCAGAAGGAGGCAAGAGAAGTGCAGAAAAAGAAAGAAAGGTGCAGTAAGAAGCAGCAGAAATGCAGAAAGAGGCAAGAGAGGCGCAGAAAGAAGCAAGAGTGGCTTGCACACCATTAGTACCAATTTAACTCCCACATTTAGCAATAAGTATCAGGTGACCATTCTAGGTTTACAAAGGACCTTCCACCACGCTGTAACACTTGTCGCTGCATTTTTGGTAACGTTTGAGCTAGAAACAAGGCTTTTTTTGTTAGGTCTCGCGTGGCGTTGCAGCGCCAAGCGCTGCTCGCCTCGGCGAGATTTATTGTGACTGAGGAGTTTCAGAAAAGGGCTTTAAGCCCCGCCCCTCATTTCCATTGGCTGGCGTCACCATTGGAAATGAGGGTTTTTGGTTGACGCCCTTTGGCCTCCGAGCCGGACTGGGTCGCCTGCTTTGCTGCTGTCGCAAAGCACTTTCTTATCTTTATGGGGCCATGTGTTTCTAATTAGAAACACATGGCCCCATAAAGACAAGAGATCCCCATGCTCCGGCTGCAGCGCGGTCCTCTTTCACTTTCGAGGCCGCGCTTGTTTTTTTCTTTCCTTCTCCTCTCTCGTGCTTTAAACTATTCCACCCGCCAAAAGTGCACGCTTCACTGCCGCCCACCAAAAGTGCGAGCTTCCTTCAAGGGCAGGACACATACAGCACAGGACAGGCAGCAGCAATTGTGCAGGCTTCTCTGCTGCACGCCGCCACTGTCGTGCAAGGACAACAGTGCAAACACACAGACACACAATCACCATGGCCACATATTTATTTGTATGTACCGTGGTGAGTCATATTCCACAACTACAGACGGCTGGTCTGCACAAAGAAAGCTTATATTCAAGGACACGCTGAAGGGCAAAGCGTCAAAATATTTAAGATCATATTCTGGGGCTCAATATTGACCATTTTCTTGGGCACAGAGGTGGGTATATTATGTGGCACGGAGACGGTGACTTTCTAAGCTCAATTACGACATATTTTCCGGCACAGTGATTGTTACAGTCAGGGGCACCTTGGCTAGATTATGCAGGGCATTAACATGGCAACCCAGTTACGTAGTCAAAGGGGAGGGGTGCAGACACCGTGCACATTCAGTCTGTGGCCTCTCGGTTGCGGCTGAAGACAAAGCGTCAGTTCTGGGCCACTCCTAGGAGTGGGCATGTGGCAGACTGTACAGGCATGTGTTGGTGGGCGTGTAGTAAACCTACAGGAGCCTCTAAGCCTGCATAGAATCACTGAGGTCAGACCCATGGACTGGCTAAACACAAACAAGCCTGCGAGTGGTGGGCTCGAGGCACCGGCATGTGTTAACCCTGTATGAATGGAAGAAGCACTTCTGCCGTGCGTGAGCAAAGGCGGCTGAGCGCAGAGAGGCAACCTGGAGCTTCCTTCAGACGCACAGCAGAAGTACGCAAGCTTCACTGTCATCTGTCAACAATGCAAGCGTCACTGACACCCGCCTACAGCGCAAGCTTCCCCCTCCAACAGCGCAAGCCTCGCTGCCACCCACCTCCATCGCTAACTTCACTGCCCCCACCTACAATGCGAGCTACGCTGCCATCCTACCGCAGTGAGAGCTTCACTGCCACCCCCACCTACAGTGCAAGATTCACCCGGAAACAGCGCAAGCTTCGCTGCCACCTGCCTCCAGCGCGAACTTCACTGTCACCCACCTACAACGCGAGCTACGCTGCCATCCGTCAGCAGTGAGAGCTTCACTGCCACCCGCCTACAGCTCAAGATTCACCCGGAAACAGCGCAAGCTTCGCTGCCACCCGCCTCCAGTGCAAGCTGCACTGCCACCCGCCTACAGTTCAAGCTTCACTGCCACCCGCCTACACTTAAAGCTCAACTTCCACCCGCCAAAAGTGCACGCTTCACTGCCGCCCGCCAAAAGTGCGAGCTTCCTTCAAGGGCAGGACACATACAGCACAGGACAGGGAGCAGCAACTGTGCAGGCTTCTCTGCTGCACAATGCCACTGTCGTGCAAGGACAACAGTGCAAACGCACAGACACACAATCACGATGGCCACATATTTGTATGTACCGTGGTGAGTCATATTCCACAACTACAGACGGCTGGTCTGCACAAAGAAAGCTTATATTCAAGGACACGCTGAAGGGCAAAGCGTCAAAATATTTAAGATCATATTCTGGGGCTCAATATTGACCATTTTCTTGGGCACAGAGATGGGTATATTATGTGGCACGGAGACGGTGACTTTCTAAGCTCAATTACGACATATTTTCCGGCACAGTGATTGTTACAGTCAGGGGCACCTTGGCTAGATTATGCAGGGCATTAACGTGGCAACCCAGTTACGTAGTCAAAGGGGAGGGGTGCAGACACCGTGCACATTCAGTCTGTGGCCTCTCGGTTAAGGCTGAAGACAAAGCGTCAGTTCTGGGCCACTCCTAGGAGTGGGCATGTGGCAGAATGTACAGGCATGTGTTGGTGGGCGTGTAGTAAACCTACAGGAGCCTCTAAGCCTGCATAGAATCACTGAGGTCAGACCCATGGACTGGCTGAACACAAACAAGCCCGCGAGTGGTGGGCTCGAGGCACTGGCATGTGTTACCCCTGTATGAATGGAAGAAGCACGTCTGCCGTGCGTGAGCAAAGGCGGCTGAGCGCAGAGAGGCAACCTGGAGCTTCCTTCAGACGCACAGCAGAAGTGCGCAAGCTTCACTGTCATCTGTCAACAATGCAAGCGTCACTGACACCCGCCTACAGCGCAAGCTTCCCCTGCCAACAGCGCAAGCCTCTCTGCCACCCGCCTCCATCGCTAACTTCACAGCCCCCACCTACAATGCGAGCTACGCTGCCATCCTACCGCAGTGAGAGCTTCACTGCCACCCCCACCTACAGCGCAAGATTCACCCGGAAACAGCGCAAGCTTCGCTGCCACCTGCCTCCAGCGCGAACTTCACTGCCACCCACCTACAACGCGAGCTATGCTGCCTATATTTGGTGAGGTAAACGCTTGTAGTTCAAGAGCGCGAACACCGCACATTGGCTGTACCTGTCAGGGACTGTCCGGGACTATGTCGGGAACACAGTCAGGGACTTGGGCAAGGACTGGGAACAGGGTAGAAAACGAACACAGAGAGGAGTACAGCGCTGCCCAGGATCACACAGGAAATCAGAGGAGAAAAGGGATCCAAAAGGGAAGCCTGTACAAAGGAACAAGATGGCTAAGACTCAGAAAGGAAGGGCACTCACAAGGCAATTTAGCATTCAGACTAACTACACCCAGGACGGACGTGCAAGACATATATATAATACAACATTAACAATAAAGGGGAGTGTGGGGTAAAGCACTCAGGAGCTCCACACGGTAAGACTGAAGCTCAGTAAGTTCCTCACCCACAATTGCTGTTACAGATACTGACTGAAAATACCCACATATAGGATATGTATGCAAAGGCAGGGTCTGTGGAGCTTATACCTATGGTGATGTTATAACAGTAACTCAAAGACAATATTCACAGTGAACAAGAAACACCACCTAGGTAGTCAGCTGTGCCCACGGATCCTGGCGATCAAACAGGAACACGCAAGGCAGTAACAGCAAAGGGTAGAACTAAACACAAGCACAATAGACAAGGAGCTAGCAAGGAGGAGTGCTTAACAGGAAAGGAAGGAAATTACAGGGCACACTTGGCAGAAAGCAGGTAACACACATACAAGGTAACAGAAGCAAGACAGCAGAAATAGAAAGACAGTAAACTAGAACTGGAACCAAGGAAATGGGAAGAAAGGCAGGGACTGGAAAAGGATATACAGAAGGGAGGCTACAAGGGTATACTAGAATAGTGCAGGTTCAGGAATCAAGAAAAAAAGTAGCATAGGAGGCAGTGCTGGGGCAAGAATTGAGCAAAAGCTCAGGAGTCAAAGTAGCACTGCAGGTCAGGAACAAGGAAATGTTAAGGCTCAGGAATCAAGGTAGCACTGCAGGCAGTGCTAGTTCAGGAACAGGGAATACTAAAGCTTCAGGAGTCAAGGTAGCACCGCAGGCAGTGCTGGTTCAGGAAACAGGAAAATAGCTACAGCTCAGGAAACAAGGAGTCAAGAGAGCACTGCAAGCAGTGCAAATCAGGAACAAGAAATAGCTGAAGCCCAGGAACAGGAACTAATAACCATAGCTCAGGAACTCTGGAAACAAGGTAGCACTGCAGGCAGTGCTAATTCAGGTACAAGGAATAGCTATAGCTCAGGAACTCAGGAAACAAGGTAGCACTGCAAGCAGTGCTAATTCAGGTACAAGGAATAGCTATAGCTCAGGAACTCAGGAAACAAGGTAGCACTGCAGGCAGTGCTAATTCAGGAGAAGGGAAACTGCTGCAGTTCAGGAACAAGGAATACTAAGGCTCAGGGGTCAAGGTAGCACTGTAAGCAGTGCTAATTCAGGAACAAGGAAAACAGCAGCAGGTCAGGAAAAAGGCAGAACAAAAGCTCAGGAAACACTGGAAACAATAGCAAAAGCTCAGGGAGCACTGGAAACAAGGATCGGTCTCACCGTTAAACAGCTACAATGACCAACACTGGGCTGAAGGGAGCTGGGGCTTAAAAGAGCTCACAGTAATCATATGCAGCAGGTGTGAGCAGGCTAGCAGCAGCCAGCCACAGGTGAGCTGAATTCCTCCACCCATCCTTGGCCTGCAGGGGTGGAGACAAAGCAGTGAGCAGGGAATTCTAGGTAGTGGAGTTCCAATCATGAGCAGGCTGGCTTCAAGTATGAGCAGGTTGACTTTCACAAAACCCGGCATGGATTGGGAATGGATGTCAATTCCCAAGTAGTGTCGAAATGGCTGGAAGTCAGTATGTACATGAAGGGGAGGGTCTGGAAGCTTGTTAGAACACTGGGTAGCCCCACAATTCGGCCCCCTGGTGGTGGACACGAGGATGCAGGGAGCGAGTCGTGACAGTACCAAGGAGTCGGACGAAGTGCAGAGTGTTGTACAGAAAGGCAGATACTTTTACGAAGATCACGTGTCATTTCAGCCCCGTTGTTAACTGGAATTTCTTTACGGAGAAGTGGTGGCCTGGTGCCTAAGTTGCTGCTTGTGGAACAAAGAGCCCCGGTTGTCCGGCTTCCATTTTGGACAGATTGTGCAGTACTGCGCAGGTCACTTGGTTTACCTATGGCTGCCTCTCTTCACATGTCTGCAAAACATTGGAGCAAAATAGGCAGAACACAGAAAGTGCGCTCTTTATTAAAACACTGCACTTTTTTATTTAATTAACGTGTGTGACATCCTCCCTGGGTAGCTCTAAGATCAGTCAGTGGCGCTCACACGAGCTCTGAGCCTGTGGGATCTGTCTGGTGAGAGAGATAGCACTGCTGTCTCCAGAGTGAGCCTGTAAAACCCTCACAGCTCCTGGCAGCTGCTCATCCTCCCGGGGATATCTCTAAGATCAGTCACTGGCGCACAGAAGAGCCCTGAGCCCGCTTTTACAAAAAAAAACATCTGTTTGTCAACTTGCCAAACAGATGCTTTTTTTGACAAAGCGCCGCATGCCGCGGTTTCACTTTAATGTCTGCCACGCCCCTTTCTTTAGACGTGGCTTGTCTAAAGAAAGGGGCGGGGCCTCCTTAAATGTGAAAGCGCCACATCGGTGCTAGTAAACACAAAAATAATTGCAATGCTCTGGGTCTCGCATTTGCGAAAGTTTAAGCTGTTGTATTGCCAATAGCTGAAACGCTCATAAATGCGAGACCTATTGCATTGCAAATGCTTGTTCAAATCTGCAGATTAGGCAGCAGATAATTGATTATGTGGCTAATGCGGAAAATGTATAATTGTGCGAAAGTCGGTGCAGCCAAACAGTTGCATAATTCCAGTGGCCCTGTTCATACCTCTGACTAGGTGCAGAAGTGCTCCTCAGAGATTCCTTCTTTTTTTTGTCTCATTGAGTTCATAGTTTAGCTTCTGTGAAAAGGAGGAAGACTAAACCTGAGGTTACCACTCCACGACACAGACTACCATACCACATACTTACTCTCCATAACACATAATCCCACTCTACATAATTCCTATACACTAAATACCACATACTTTCTATCCACATAATTTCACTGCACAACATACCACATAATTCCACTACACACAACGTACATCCACTCCACTCCAAAAAACATTAGTAAAAAACTTTTACATTTAAAATGCCAATAGCTCTAACTCTCGCAAATGCAAAACCTATTACATTGCAAATGCTTCTTTAACTAGTAGTCGTGTTTGTAGAGTGGTGGAGAAAGGGTGCTGGGCCTCCGATCAGCGCTCAGGAATTCCGCTGCGTAGGACTTACAGGAGGTACCAGTAGGGCTTCTTGGCCCCCAAAGTACCTCAGGAGTAAAGTGGACTTCATCCCCCAACCCGTAGTGTGCCAGGAGGCGCATTTACAGAGTGGTGGAGAAAGGGGGGCATGGCCTCCGAAGACCTCTTAGCAATCCCACTGTGTGGGACTTACTGGAGGTAACAAGAGGGATAGTTGGCCCCCAAGGACATCTTTGGGGGCCAGCTACCCCTCCTATTATCTCCAGTAAGTCCCACACAGCAGCATTGCTAAGTTCAAAGAGCAGGCCACGCCCCCTTTGCCCACCACTCTGCAAACGCGCCTCCTGGCATGCTCTTGGTTGGGGGATGAAGTCCCCTTCACTTGTGGGGGTCCTTGGGGCCAACTAGCCTACCTGTTACCTCCAGTAAGCCCCACACAGTGGGATTACTGAGACGTGGACACAGGCCACGCCCCCTTTCTTCACCACTCTGCAAACGCGCCTCCTGGTGCGTTCTTGGTTGGGAGATGAAGTCCCCTTGCCTCCTGAGGGTCCCTGGGGGCCAACTAGCCATCCTGTTATCTCTAGTAAGCCCCACACAGCTGAATTGCTGAGAGGGATCCGAGGCCACACCCCCTTTTTACATCACTCTGCAAACGTGCCTCCTGGCGCACTGCTGCTCGGGGGATAAAGTCCACTTTAGTCCTGAGGTCCCCAGGACACAAGAGGACCTCATCGCCCCACCAGCAGTGCGCCAAGAGGCGCGTTTGCAGAGTGGTGTAAAAAGGGGCGTGGCCTCGGACCACCTCTCAGCAATCCCACTGTGTGGGGATTACTGGAGGTACCTGGTGGTCTAGTTGGCCCCTAAGGACCCTTAGGGTTGAAGGGGACTTAATCCCCCAATTCAGAACGCACCAGGAGGCGCGTTTGCACAGTGGTACAGGGAGGGGGCGGGGCCTCTGGCGAGATTATGGCTTTTCTTTTATTTGGTTTTTGGAAGGGGGCTGTGTGGCCCCCCTTCCCTTAATTATTTTTGGGCCCTGGGGATCCCATCCTCAGGGCCTGAGCATTTTTTTGTTTAAAAAAAAAAAAATGGGAAGGGGGCCGCGTGGCCCCCCCTTACCTGGGCCACTATAGCCCCGGGGACCCCATCCCCCGGGGCCTAGCCTCGTTTTTTAAAACATTTTTTAAAAATTTTCCGGGAGGGGGGCTCCCCATGGCCACTTCTGGCACCGGGGACCCCATCCCCTGGGGCCGGCCCTCAACGTTGGGGACCACCGGGGAAGCCCCAATGCCCCGCGGTCCCAGCCGGCTCCCCGCCTCCTGCGGGAGCCGGTATTGCTTTTGGACAAGGGGAGCTGCTGACATGCAGCTCCCCTTGTCCAAAAGCAATACTGCTTTGCTTCATGGAAGCTAGAGCAGGTTTCCTGCTCTCGCTTCCATGCAGCAAAGCAGAAGTTTGCAATGACAGGGCGGGAGACGTGCTCTGGGGTGAATGTACGACATTGTTCTGCATTCTGTCCATCAATTGTTGTTTTTGCATTTGTCACCCCGAGTGGGACAGGTATGCCCAGACGTGGGTTCTGTGCTCTCTATGCCGCTGGAGTCAAGCTATCCTGGCTGATGAGGGCTGAAAGCCCGAAACCGGTCCTAGGATGCTTGTTTCCAGTCCAGGGAGGACCTGGCCTGGCAGTTCGGGCTGGACTGTTCCCATTGGGCGCAGGGTCAAGACTGATTTGCATATGGCTGGGTCCAAACTGGAATGGCATGGTGAGCAAAAAAACGATGGATTTAGGCCCAGATCTCTGTACTGGGGTGAATGTACGACATTGTTCTGCATTCTGTCCATCAATTGTTGTTTTTGCATTTGTCACCCCGAGTGGGACGGGTATGCCCAGACGTGGGTCCCGTGCTCTCCATGCCGCTGGAGTCAAGCTATCCTGGCTGATGAGGGCTGAAAGCCCGAAACCGGTCCTAGGATGCTTGTTTCCAGTCCAGGGAGGACCTGGCCTGGCAGTTCGGGCTGGACTGTTCCCATTGGGCGCAGGGTCAAGACTGATTTGCATATGGCTGGGCCAAACTGGAATGGCATGGTGAGCAAAAAAACGATGGATTTAGGCCCAGATCTCTGTACTGGGGTGAATGTACGACATTGTTCTGCATTCTGTCCATCAATTGTTGTTTTTGCAGTTTCCTTCTGCAGCAGCCAGAACAGCAAGTTCCAGATGCAGGCAAGCAGAAGGGGTGAAGTCTTTGTATCCCTGAGACTTCAGACAGGAGGCAAGCTCAAATTCAAGCCCTTGGAGATCTTCTTCAAGATGATGAAAGCACACTCAGTCCTTTTCTCCTTTCTTTGGCAATGAAGCAACCACTGCAGGCCAACCCCAACAACACGCAGCATAGGGGTAGTCTCCTCCTTCAGCTTCCCGGTTCTTCTCCTCAGCAAAGGTTCGTCTTGATTCCCAGAAGTGATCTAAAGTCTTGGGGTCTGGGCCCCAATATTTATACCAGCAAATCCTTTGTCCTCTGAAGGCAGAGGGTCCTGTACCTAGTCCAAACCAGTTCTGGGTGCATTCTGCCAGTGCACAACTTCTTCCTTTGTCAGTGTGGGCCAGGGTCATCAGACGCACCACAGGACACCGGTGGAGCCAGCATTGTGGAAGGCAGGCACAGCCCTATTCAGGCCCAGGTGCTACTCCTCCCACCACTCCCAATGCAGATAGGTCTATTCAGCCTAGTGCTGACTCACCCTGTCTCCTGGAGCCACCCCAGCCCCTGTCACTCACAAACCAGACATGGAATACACAACCTAGCAGAGGCAGGCTTGGATGGTTAGGTAAGAAAATACCTACTTTCTAAAAGTGGTATTTTCAAACACAGAATGTAAAAATCACCCACACCAAAAGATGTATTTTGACATTCTGAGTTCAGGCATACTAAACTCGAATTTCTACCTGGTTCCCTGGGTCAGTTAGGATTATAAGATGTTATAATCAAACTGCCCATTCTGGCCTATGGGAGCAGGTAGCCTTGCAATAGTGAAAAACGAAAATGGCTGTAATTCACTATCAGGACATGCCACACACATCAGGGCATGTCCTACCTTTCACATACAATGCACCCTGCCCTTGGGCCTACCTTAGGGGTGGCTAACATGTAGAAAAGGGAAGGTTTGGGGACTGGCAAGTGTGTGCACTTGCCAAGTCGACATGGCAGTCCCAGACTGCACACAGGCTCTGCAATGGCAGGCCTGATCCATAGTTTACAAGCTGCTCCGGTGGGTGGCACAATCAGCGCTGCAAGCCCACCAGCAGCATTTGATTTACAGGCCCTGGGCACACGCGGTGCACTGTACTAGGGTCTGACAAGTAAATCAAATAATCCAATCATGGAATCACTAATCCATACAACAATTTATAAAGAGAGCATATGCACTTTAGCACTTATCAGCAGTGGTAAAGTGCCCAGAGTCATAAAACCAACATAAACAGGTCAGAAAGAATACAGGAGGAAGGCAAAAAGTTCAGGGATGACCCTGCAAAAAGGGCCAAGTCCAACAGGCGCCGTTTGACGAATCTTCGCGAAATTTTCAAAACTAATGGCCCGCTCCGGTCAGCTCCTGTCTTGAAAGTTTCAGGGAGATTCGTCAAGCGGGGGCCTAGAAAAAAGGGGGGTCCCAAAACGCGTTTCCCCCATGTTAATTTCTATAGGAATTTTAGACACGGCTACAGCCCGAACTGCTGAACGGAATTACACCAAATTTGGCAAAAAGGTAGGTCTTGGTTCAGAAAGCGACCTTTTTTTAATATGGTGTAAATCCGTTCAGTAGTTGCTGAGAAATGAGAAAAATTAAAATATCGATATCTGAGCACTGAGGAGGAGTCGCGACTCCTCCCGGGCATGAGATTCACTCTGATTGGCTGCCAACACTCCAAACCAGGAAGTGTTGGCAGCCATATTGTGACTCGGTAACCGAGTCACAAGAAAAGAGTAAAAAAAAGGTGAAAAACAAGAAAAGGGGGCAGGGTACACACCCTGACTCCCTAGGCCTGCTCAGGGGGTCCCACAAGGACCCCCAGGGCCAAAGAAAGCATTTTATTTTGTTTAAAACGGCCGAATTCGCGCTGGGGTCGCGAATCCGGCCGAGAAAATAAAAATAAAATAAAAAACAAAGCGCGGGCTCCTGCGCTTCGTTGAATTTAAGCCCCCGGGTGGGCCAGGTCCCGGGGGCATGCTAAATTATGTTGCGGGAGCCCGCGGGGGCCCCCGCAGCCCCGGGGACCGCCACCTCCCCGGGGCTTTATATATGATGTCCCGGGGACCGCCACCTCCCCGGAGCATTGTGCAAAAAGGGTGGCGGGGGCCTCCTTTATGATTCTGCAAAGGGAACAGGATAATTAAAGAGGACACTTTATAAAAACATGTCCATATTTTTTAACACAGCTTTTCTGATGCAAAGTTTTCATTTAATTTCCCTTAGTGCCTCCCTGTCTCGTTTTCTTATGTTGTGGAGGCTGCGCTCTGACACTTAAGTCATTCCGTACCTCTTGTCGGGTGCACCATTCTACTTCTATGTTCTTTTTGTTATTCTGGGAGATTCTAAGCTTGCACTAAGATAACATTTCATTGTATTCATATTTTCCAGTGACTCCCTCCTCAATGGGGGATCTTGTTGGGTGATATTCGTAGCTTTCCTTTCCCTCCCAGCTCCTGCCTCACCTCCATATGGACACACCCCTCCCTCACTGCCTGCATGAGTGGGAAAACAGCAGGCCTATAGGTTTCTGTCTCACTGCTCTGACCACACCCCCTTTTTCAGTCAGCCAGTAAGACACAGTTTCTGGATTGAAGTGGGGGTAAGAATTTATAGATTTCCTTCTCGCCTCCTGATTACCACACCCACGTTAGTCAGGTGAGGGACATAAAAGCAGCTGGCCAGCAGCTTGCATCAGATAACTTCATGTTGGACTCTACAATGCCCACCACCGCCCAGGATTGTATCCAGAAGTCGCAGCAGGAGGTCAAAGCGAAGACCTGCCCAGCCCTCAGTTGCCCAGAAGACCTGCTTCAACAGGCTGCTACTTCAGCCTACATCTTCATCTCTTTAGGCCCCAACCTTTTCCTATCTTTCCCAGGAGGAAGGAATCCATACATAGGCCTTCAGTGACCCAGTCCAACTCCCAAGCCTTAGGAAGAAGACCTTCCTGACCCTCACATACAGAACTACAGAGTGTTCACCCAGCCTTTTCTATTTGGTTACTCTTCTAACCAGATGCATCACACTGCCAAGCTCCAACTCAAGAGGGCCATCTAATCCCCTTGGCACCCCACTCTCCACAGGGCTGACCAAAGTAGGCTGAGTAAAGCAGTACTCAAAGCCACATCTAGTGCGCCTCAATCGTGGTCCCACCACATCCAGAAAATCCTGCATTAGGCTCAGTGCAGTAGGCCTGCCCAAAAGCTTTACTGACTTACCACATCCAGCACCCAGAAATGCAATGCGTTGCTAGCCGATCCCTTCCTCTGAAGCAAGAAGGAAAAGGTAGGAACCATTTTTAGAGATTTGTTTACCATTTTTTTGCACAATTAACTGATTCAATTGTGTGCCAGTTAACATTTTAGCTCTATTTCAAAGGCCTCATCCAAAATGCAGACAAGGGACATATTTCTCTATATACCAAGAATATTAATTAGTAAGTTTTGGTTAGTTTTTGGCTGTAGGTTGTAGGTCATTCTGACTGGACTCTGTTTTAGGTCCTAGGCCGGAATGTGGCAACATGTGTGTGTGTTGATTTCAGGATATGTCTAAGACTTTGTGTAATGTGCTTTCTCAAATGAGAACTGTTTGAGCCTCATTCTAAGCTAGGCCCTGATCGAGGCCTAAGCAAAATTTGCAAACTTGGCACTTCTTTCTCTGTGCAGAAGGATTCCCTTTTCTAGCATGTTGAGGTTACATGTCCTTTTTGCTGATTTTCTATCATTTTCATGGTTATTGCCATCCATAGAGGAGCTTTTCTGAAACTTAATTGCCTCGGGTCTATTTAAGACCTTAGGCCCTGTTGTGCCCAAACATGTGGCTCTATTCTGCCTGCGAGAGGGCCATTTGGTATTGCACAACTTTTTCTGATTGGTTGTGTTTTGTTATCATGCATGTGGCTTCCAGAACGTACTTCAGAGTTGATGCTACATCATGTGTCTTACACATGGAAGGGCATGTGAAGAATTGTGAGGTATTGTTACTCAGTTGGAATTTTCAAACCAATATCACTAGTTGTCTGCAGATCACTTGAACCATGATTCTGAGAACAGAGGGTGTTTATTGCTTATTCTGAATTCTTCGTGGCATTTGATACATATTCTCTTTGGAAAAGTGAAGAAGGTTCACTTTGCAGGTTTGCATGTGTTTTTCTATGGCCATAAAGTATTACCTATATCTCTTACACTCATCTACCTACCTCTTTCTATAGCTATGCTTCTGGCTATCTGATCTTTCCATCTTTACCTTATGCCTCTCCCCATCACACCTATCACTACCTCATTTCCAGTTCTACTTCACCTCTCGCATTATACTGTCTCTTTACCTCTCTGTTCACCTCCTCTTTTTACCCAGCCCTTCAGTTGGTACTACTCAGCAGAACTGGATATCGCTGTCTAACCAGAGTAGTGCACACACAGAAAGAGGCAAGGTGGGACAAGGAGGGGAAGAGGGACAAGGCGGAGAAGAGAAATAAGGAGGAAATTATTAGATTTCATCCAATGGAATGGTAAAAATCCTCAGAACATCGCATTGGTTTTCATTGTTGCTGTAAGAATGGCATAAGTAAACATAACTAAAGCTACAATTGCAAACTCAATGCCCGTATGGTTTACTGTGATATTATGTGCTAGCTCACAAAACATCAACCAAATCACCCTTACCTTACCACTAAAAATGTGAGGAATAGGCTGGTTACACACAGAATTCCACGTCAAATGTTGTTGCAATTTAATGTACACAATTCACTCAAGGAATGTTTTTGGAACATTATTCCAGATTGTATTATGTTATGATATAGGCTTGAACATAGGTGCTCACAAACATTTACCCAGGAGCCACAACCTTTGGTCTGTGTTGTGACCAAGGGCCACATGATACCAGCAGGGTGGCAGTTGGGGGTAAGGTGAGTGTAAGGGAAGTGACGCATATACGTCTAGTGTATGAATTGCACAATGTGAAACCAAAAACTTGGGATTAATACCGGCTTCGTATCTTAATCAGATCGTGTGATCCTAGGCAATTGTTTTATTTCACTTTCCGACCTGTTTCTTCATTATCACATATGAAGAACTCGAATTACATGACTTCAGGATGGGTGCTGTATAAAACCTTCTCTTGTGTTTGATTTAATAAACTATAATGTTGTTCATATATAATAGACACCCAGGTCGGCCAAAGGGTGTGCATAACAACTGACTTGCCTCTTAGTACACTACTGGCATTGTTGTCAAAGTGGGGGAAGAATAAATGTTTCTGAATTCATGTTTTAAAACTATCACTTAAAAAAAAATACTTCTCAATGCACTGATATAATTTGATGTACTAATGTGAAATGGTTCTGCCTGTTACTAAAATACTCTACTTGAATTTTGAACAGACTTTATCATACTTTTAATCTTTTGCTGCAAGATGTCTTTAAAAATTAAGGTGTATTTAAAGTTGAGTGGTGCAGTATACCCTAGCTGCTTCCTTTCTTTAACTTCTATTAGCCTCTAAATAAATGCTTGCTTGTTTATTTAGCATTTTTTAATGTTAGTCCTGAGTCGAGGAAACAGAAGCCCATTGCTGCTCTTGACCAGGGGTCAGCAGGTTAAGGTGAGGAAGGCCACATGTGGCCCCTGTGCCGTACTTTAACTATCAATGGGCTAGAATGTCCGTTCTTTCGGTATCACATTCCTAAAGTGCTTTCTTTGCACAGTGTTCTTACTAAAAACAATTAAGCTGCAAAAATAAAATGACAAATTATGATTAGGAAATAACCACACGGCAGTAGAAGTTCAGGAAGATGTATTCGTTAGTAGTTTTCCGTTTTTCTGGTTGTTCTCACTAAACCTGAATGAATGGCACAAATAGGATGTTTTATGTTGTCTAGGGAAAGAAATGGAACAGGGGAAAAGAAAAGGGAGTGCTGAAAAATTACGAGAAAAGAAGAGAAGACGGCTTGAAGAATAAGTGAAGAAGAAAACTAGAAAACAAGAACATTTTTGACATGCTTACAACGCTGACCAAAAAGCTGTATCACAATGCCTGTACTACAGCAGCGGGTCCTCTATCTTCAGGTGCAAATGTTTTGGCCATTACTTTGACAGAAGACTCCACTTGCAAGCAAATGATAGTAGAACGTGATTCTGAAAGACTGGCAGATATAAAGTCAGAGGAAGAAGGAGTCCTGTCTATTGATGCAACTAAAGGTGTCACTAGTGAGCAGGACTTACACATCAGTACTTCTGCAACACTTGGAACAAATGTGGAGGAAGCAACAGAATCCAGTGCAAAGGCCACTCCAGCAGACGAAGAAACTGAATCCACTGTGTCAGGGAGATCTGCATCCATCTTATTGAATTTGCCAGAAGCTGGGATCCAAGATATGACGGAGACACAAGGAATGGACCAGACACCGATAGTTGACCTTTACTTTTAATGGCCAACGCATGACCAGCTTTCTTCATCCTTTCACTATCACCCGATCCAACCTTCCAAAAGTCAACAGTTTAATGGGCAGTTGGCATTCATGATGAAAGATGGGAGTACGCGACATTGTTTAAGCTTTTCGGAAATCCAAAAAGCTTTCTTTTGCACAGTTTGCTTGGTATTTAGCAAATGTGAAGAAAGAGGTCCTTTTATTCGAGGGCTGAAAAACTTTAGGCACTTGTACATGCACATTACAGAGCATGAGGCATCCCAATTCCACAAAAGATGCACTGATTCGTATATGATGACCATCTCTCGAGTTGACATAACCACTCTCCTCTTCTCTCGGCAGACAACAACTCGTGCAGTACAAGTCAGAAAGAGGAGAGAAATATTGGAGCGTGTGGTTGAAGTTGTTAATCTGATTGGTAAAAGGGGGCTTAGCTATCGGGGGAAATCAGAGTCTGTGTTTGAGTTGGATAAAGATTTGATGGATCATGGGAACTTTCTTGAACTCATCCTTCTTCTGTCAAAATATGACCAACCTCTTAAACAACACATTGAGTCTCTCACTTCCAAAGCAAAACAGAAAGGTGGCCGTGGTGTGTCTGTGACATTCATGTCAAAGACCACAATTGGCTATGTAATAGAAACAATTTCCAAACTGATAAAAAGACACATTACTAAAGAAATAAAGGACGCAGGTATGTACTCCATCCAGATAGACTCAACTCAAGATATAAGTATTACTGACCAGGGATCCATTAGTATCCGATATGTCACAGACACTGTACATGAATGCCTACTAGCAGTCAGAAATTGCACTTTGTCAACTGGAAAAAGATTGTTCGAGTTGGTACAAACTGCAATTCAACAAAATGGTCTTGACATAGCTAAGTGCATTGGAAATTCGACTGATGGTGCTTCCAACATGCAAGGCCAGTACAATGGACTCAGTACTTGGCTAAGCAAAGAATCTCCAAGTCACATACATGTCTGGTGTTATGCACATGTGTTAAACCTTGTACTTATTGATTTGACCCAAGCATCTACAGCGTCCACCTCTCTCTTTGGACTGCTACACTCTTGTGCAGTCTTTCTCCGGGAGCCATATAAAAGGATGGATGTGTGGCGTGAGCTGGCAAAGGATGGTCGGACAGTCCAGATCATTGGAGAAACAAGGTGGTGGGCAAAAGATGCTGCTCTCAAGAAAGTTTTTGGCTCTTTCAATAACCCTGCCAATGCTATGTTTATTGATTTGGTCAAAGTCCTTCATAATATTTCATCTGACAATCTTAGATTTATTCCAAACATACAGTGCCAAGCCTTACAATTTGCTGAGGTGCTATGTAAATTTCAAACAGTCCTAACAGCCCAATTGTATCTTCGCAGTTTTGCTTCAACCACACCACTGTCTAAGTATCTCCAAACAAGTGGAATGGATATCCTGCAAGCACAGAGAATGGTGTCAGACACTATAAAACTCCTTGCCACAGATTCCTGAAATTTTGATGCTGTGTACTCTGCTGCCACAAAATTTTCAGAGTGGGCCAACAAAGGTTTAGAAGAAAGGAACTGTGACCAAGAAGTAGAAATGATACTTCCTGAAGGGAGAGTGTCCTTTAAAAAGATGCCTGGGACGAGCACAAAGGATGAGCCTATAACCCTAGCCAAAGGTCAATTTCGTATTGGGATGCATAATACAGTAATGGACATGGTTACTCAAAGTCTGACCACTCGTTTCAAGACACACTTAACTTTGGCAGCAGATATAGCACGCCTGGACCCAAAGAACTTCAATCAGAGTCTCCCAGGTAAAGCTCTTGTGAGACTTTGCTCCTTGTTGCAAAACATAGATGGCTCCATAACTGTGCAGACTTTGGAGGAAGAACTTCAAGATTTTGCTGCCAAATGGTCACATTTAAAAAGGACACTAGCTGAAGAGTATGACAGAGAAGACCAGACTAATGAAGACAAACCACTGCAAGTAGAAGAATTTGACCAAGAACCTGAGGTTGGGCCAACAAAGTGCAATACTTGCCGTGACAGTGCTGTCTGTTGTTACTTTATCTTGAAAAAATACCTTCTTTTCAGCAGTGCCTATCAGCATTTGTATTTGGCATACAAATATGTCTTGACCTTATCCTGTACACAAGTAGCCTGTGAGAGAAGTTTTTCTAAACTGAAGTGCATCAAAACCCGCCTAAGAAACCAAATTGATCAGGAAAACCTTGAAGCCTTTATGCTCATGTCAGTTGAATGGAATGTGCTGTCTCAGTTAACAAGCATTTGCAATGCAATAGGTCTCGCATTTTTGCGAGTTTGGGCTATTGACATTGTAAATGACAATGCCTTTTATTTTTGTTTTCGTTTTTAAAACATAAATAAAAGGCATTGTCAGTTACAATGTCAATAGCTCAAACTTGCGTAAATGCGAGACCTATTCCATTGCAAATGCTTGTTTCAATTTACTTGTGCAGTAGGAAGCAAGCGTACGCAACTCACAGCATCATCACAGCGCCCACTGCTGGCAGCTAACAAGAAATGCAAGAGGTCCCTAAACGCATTACCAAAAGTGGTAAGAGACCGTCCAGTGTGTGATGTGCACTGTGTAAACGGTCTGCTGTCCTTGCACAATCCAGTGAAACTCGCCTGAAGACGACCGAGGCAGACAGAGCGCGAGGAGTGTCAGGCACGTGGACTGGAGGAGTCTGGGGTAAGTGGACATCAGGAGGAGGGTACGTGACACAGTGCAGTGGAGTTTGGGGGCACGGATAGCCAATGAAGCTGCGCGTGTAGATCCTGAGGCATATGCACAGAAAAGGTGAGGAGTCTGAGGTGTATATATAAAGTCAAGTGAGGTCCTCGAGGCATATACTCAGGGTGAGAAGCTTGAGGTAAGTGGCATATACAAAGAGTGGGGAGGAGCTTGAGGTATATGGCATATATACAGAGTGAGGAGTTTGAGGTAAGTGGCATATACACAGGGTGAGGAGCTTGAGGTAAGTGGCATATACACAGGGTGAGGAGGAGCTTGAGGTATACGGCATATACTTAGGGGGAGCTCTAGGGTCTATACACAGACAAGGTAGGAGCTCGAGGCATATATACAGGGTGAGGAGCTTGAGGCAGCTGCCGCCGGGTTATACAATAAGGATCAGTAGTTTGAGGAATATATACACAGGGTGAGCTGGAACTCGAGGCATATACACAGGGTGAGGAAGTGCTTGAGGTATATGCTGAGAGGTGAGGAACTCGAGCACAGCCGGGTTATACAAAGAGAGGATGAAGAGGGATGCGGAATATATACACAGGGTGAGGAGCCTGAGGCATATAAACTGGTGGGTTAGAAGCTTGAGGTGTGTACAGAAAGGGTGAGGCGCTTGACGCACAGACGGATAGGGTGAGGCGCCTCAGGTATACTCAAAAAGGGAAGCGAGCACGAGGCATGTTTACAGACGGGTGAGGAGTTCTAAGCATATACACCGGGTGAGGACCGTGACCCACTTTTAGAGACATGTGACTGTTAAAACATAAACAGGATGAGGACCTGTGGCACAAAGACAGGCAGTGCGGGGACCCCGCGGCGTAGACAGTTTATATCACCTTCAAGTGCTATAAATAATCTGTTCACATGGACTAAAAAACGAGCGCATAGAAGCGACTAAGCTTACAGTGAAAATATATAAATAATCGTGCTACATCTTAAGTCCCATGAACACAGGGGACAGCAGGAGTCTGAGCAAACGGCTTAGTATCGCAAAGATCTCAAACACTTAACTTCTGCGCACACCAGCGCTGTAAACAGACCCACTAAATCCCCAATTATTTTGCACGCGCAGATCCCGGCTGTGGCCCGCCACGATGCACGCTTTCACGAATCTATAAACTTCGCTGCTTACCTTCGCACATACCTGTTCGCAGCGCGCCTTATCCAAAACGAGCGCCGTGCTGATTATGTATGATTAACAGCGCGGCGCTCGTGACGAGCTGCAACTCAGCATGTTGGGCTGCAAAAATCCTAAAAGAAAATTCCCCTCGGAGACACATGAAGCACGAAAGCGGATGAAAACTGAGTTAGGCGGTGCTGCTTCCGGAATAAACGGAAGTGACGTTACCGATCGACAGCCAATAATAAGCAAGCTAAGATGAGTAATGGCAGAGTTAACCAATGGGAAGCGGTGGGAGAAATTACCCTCCATTTTGTGTTTACTATAGGTCTTGCGACAGCGCATGCGCTGTCTAGGCTCGACCTAAAAACCAATGACATTATTGACTTAGTTGCAAAATAAAGTGCATTGCTGCATGAACTCTTGATTGAGTAATCCTTAGTCTCCCCATGGCCCAGACTTAAAGGCAGCAACAGATATGAACAAAACTGTGTTTTTGTATATGGACATCAACTGTTGGCTGTGGAACAAATTTACTACTAGATTGTACGGATACATTTTTCAGCATTCTTTACACCCCAGACTGCCTTTTCCTCGTTTGTGAATTCTTACTTTTGTTATTACATGTTCTATTCCCAGAGATTCCAGTCTTCCCCTTTCCCCTTGACTTTGTACTAGATTTCTGATTTATGTGATGATCAAAGTCAAGGACATAGCTGGTTGGGAAAGAGTATCTAACTACATTGTGCAGGGCGTTAAGACTGCAAGTAAGTATTCAGTTTTCAGAACTGCAGTGCTCCTAGTCTTTACCAATGTTACTGGCTTTGTAAGCTTTAAAAGGCTTAATTTACGAAATATTTCTCTACAAATTAGACCTCTAAGGGTAACCAAATGGTGTTTCATGAAAGGGCACGGCCGCGAATGTGGGCCACGGCCCGCGAATGTGGGCCACGCCCCGTGAATGTGGGCCACGCCCCGCGAATGTGGGCCACGCCCCGCGAATGTGGGCCACGCCCCGCGAATGTGGGCCACGCCCCGCGAATGTGGGCCACGCCCCGCGAATGTGGGCCACTTTTTTCGGCAGTGCCTGGGCCAAATTGTGATCCCAATCCGACCCTGCTATAACGTCCCTGAAACCTGTGTTTTTTTCAGTGAATTTCGAAGGTTTTTTAAATGCAAATTTCTAACTATAACGTCCCTGAAACCTGTGTTTTTTTCAGTGATATATATATATATATCCAACAAATGAAAAGTCGCTTAACCCAAGCCGCTTGTACGGGGAGCATTTCGGCGAGGTAGCGAACCCCAAACATCCAACACAAACCTGCAGGCGGAGCCCCGAAACGCGTTGGGGGATTTTTGTTGCCAGCGTTTGAAAATAAACACGCTAAATATATTGGAGCCGCAGTACTGTGGTTTTTGTGGCTCATATGCACTACGATTGAGCCACGCCTGCAGGTTTGTGTTGGAAGCATCCTTGCTTTAATCTATAGGGTGTATTGATTTTTCTGAACAGTGATCCATTACTGTCTAGTTCTATTCATGTTCAGGACCCTTCATGAAATTTAATTATTAGTTTCAGTAAACACATCCAAATTCTCCAGTTTTTCAGTTTTTTTTCCCGAAAGGTGTGCTCGATTAATAGTCTCAAAGGCTGTGTTCGATCAATGTAGGACACATAAAGAGGCTAGTTTTTCCTTAGCGCATATTCCGCAGCGTGTAGTTTCAATGCAAAGCACCCATCAGTAGAATAGCCCTACCCATTCTTCAAGGGCTTGAAGCAGGTGTTTCACATATATTTTCCCATGAGGCACAGGGTCAAGACTGATTTGCATATAGCTGTGTCTGAACTGGGGTGGCGAAGTGAGCTAAAGAACGATGATGGATTCAACCCAGATCTGTGACTGGGGGTGAGTGTCTGAAAAGTTTTAGCGCTCCGTCCAACATCTCCTTGCGTTTGCTTTGTTCGCCCTAAGTTGGCAGGGTATGCCCAGACGTGGGTCCCTTGCTCACTTTGCCACTGGATTCAAGTTAGCCTGGGTGATGAGGGCTGTTAGCCCGAAAACGGTCCCAGGATGCTTGTTTCCTGTCCAGGGAAGACCTGGCTTGGCAGTTCGGGCTGGACTGTACCCATTAGGCACAGGGTCAAAACTGGTTTGCATATAGCTGTGTCTGAACTGGGGTGGCGAAGTAAGCTAAAGAACGATGATGGATTCAACCCAGATCTGTGACTGGGGGTGAGTGTCTGAAAAGTTTCAGCGCTCCGTCCATCATCTCCTTGTGTTTGCTTTGTTCGCCCTGAGTTGGCAGGGTATGCCCCGACGTGGGTCCCTTGCTCACTTTGCCATTGGATTACAGTTAGCCTGGCTGATGAGGGCTGTTAGTCCGAAACCGGTCCCAGGATGCTTGTTTCCGGTCCAGGGAAGACAAGGCTTGGCAGTTCGGGCTGGACTGTTCCCATGAGGCACAGGGTCAAGACTGGTTTGCATATAGCTGTGTCTGAACTGGGGTGGCGAAGTGAGCTAAAGAACGATGATGGATTCAACCCAGAACTGTGACTGGGGGTGAGTGTCTGAAAAGTTTCAGCGCTCCATCCATCATCTCCTTGTGTTTGCTTTGTTCGCCCTAAGTTGGCAGGGTATGTCCAGACGTGGGTCCCTTGCTCACTTTGCCACTGGATTCAAGTTAGCCTGGCTGATGAGGGCTGTTAGCCCGAAACCGGTCCCAGGATGCTTGTTTCCGGTCCAGGGAAGACATGGCTTGGTAGTTCGGGCTTGACTGTTCCTATGAGGCACAGGGTCAAGACTGATTTGCATATAGCTGTGTCTGAACTGGGTGGCGAAGTGAGCTAAAGAACTATGATGGATTCAACCCAGATCTGTGACTGGGGGTGAGTGTCTGAAAAGTTTCAGCGCTCCCGCCATCATCTCCTTGTGTTTGCTTTGTTCGCCCTAAGTTGGCAGGGTATGTCCAGACGTGGGTCCCTTGCTCACTTTGCCACTGGATTCAAGTTAGCCTGGCTGATGAGGGCTGTTAGCCCGAAACTGGTCCCAGGATGCTTATTTCCGGTCCAGGGAAGACATGGCTTGGTAGTTTGGGCTGGACTGTTCCCATGAGGCACAGGGTGGAGACTGATTTGCATATAGCTGTGTCTGAACTGGGGTGGCAAAGTGAGCTAAAGAACGATGATGGATTCAACCCAGATCTGTGACTGGGGGTGAGTGTCTGAAAAGTTTCAGTGCTCCGTCCATCATCTCCTTGTGTTTGTCACATATATTTTACTCATAATATCCAGTAACTTAATCATTTGATAATTGCTTGCTAGTTTATATAGGCCCTTTCTCTAAATTAGCACCCTAAAATGCCTTTCCAAGACTCACGGTTTGGGTCCCAGTGACTACTGCCGCAAGCACCTGGGTAAGGACTTGTGCCCACAGATAAGGGTTTTACTTGAGCATATAGGCTGATAAACCATCAGGTCCTTGAGCCAAGATCATTATAAATTCTTAATGATTACTTTGATCATGTTTGTAGTTGGGACTAAAGATTCATAAGCACCTTTAGATGTATCTGGCTTTTGTCCTTCAGTGACCCCCAAAAGGACCCCTCTTAATTTTGTTGTTTCTATCTATAAATCTCTGATAAGTACTTCATCCATTCCTCCTCCGCTACTGGGGTCGCTTCAATTTTCTTCAACCTCCCCTAGGGTTTTTCCTACAAGGTCCCAAAAAGACTTGATTCTCCTTTCTCAAAAGCCATTATCACTTCTGACATATTGTTTCTTTCTCATTCTAAGTCACCTTTCTCAACTCCTTTCTGTATCATTTTATTAAGGCCTCTCTGGTAACATGAGCAAATTTGAAAGATTCTCTTTTATTCTTGTTAAGATTATCTTTTTCATTTTCTTTGTGGGAATACTGTGTACTCGTTAATATGTTTCCTTTTTGCAATATTAGATGCAAGGCGTCTCACAGTCCACATTTATGTACTGTATTCCTCAATAATACCTTGTGCATTCGTCTCTGTATAGAATGATAATAAATCATGAACCAATTTTACTGTTTGACTTGTGAATTGTGTCGATCAGATGATCCTTCCTGCATTCTTACAGCATATTTGGTGACTGTTCTGCCAGGTTTTGCTTGTTGTTGCAGAAAACGTTAATGATAACAGAAGATGCTTATGATCACTCCCAGTCAGATCCCATACTTCAAAGTAAGTCCCTTAGCAGGTAGAACTCTTCTAAGGAGATTACAGCATAGTCAGTCAGGGAAGATCATATGATTGTCTCGCCGGCTGGTCTTCTTTGGTTTTACCATTTATTATCAACATGTTGAGACTTTCAAGAGCTGTTACCAGGTGTCTCCATAAGTGTAATCAAGTATCTGTCCAGGAATATCCAGGCCTTTTCTTTCTCTTGTTAGAACTCATCTAGACTCTCTGAGCTTGGTATTTTAGTATTTTAGTATTGAAATCCTCAAACAGAAGAATGGGAACTGTTGGATACTCTGAACAAACAGCCTTAGTTAAAACAACCAGTTTTTTTGTTGTTTCTCCTAGGGTTTGTTTGGTGGAAAATAAGTATTCACATTTATTAGCTCTTTGATATTTTCTTGCCTAGAGCATCCTTTAGAAGCACATAGTATGGCTAGCGTGAGGAAAGATCTCCAAAGTACTTTATAGCAAACCAAAATTAATTTGATTGCATTAATATGAATTTATTATATTAAATATTCAACTCAAATTCTTTTTAACAAACCACATCTTCTTGTTTGATCACTTGTGTGTACTTCTTGATTATTATTTTTTATTGTCAAAGTACTTTACAAGCCATATGACAAACCTAACATTGACATACATTGAAAAAGAAAGAAATGTTAACACATGAATACACTACAACAAACATACAATTATTGTAATTTATACATTTTCTTGTTTATATATCTAATCCCTGGTCTTTATAACCTTTAAACACAGTGGGTGGTACATCACATATATTAAGAGTTCCTGATCCACCTAGAGATAGGAGGGGGAAGGTGAGACCAATAACAAGGTCCACTGAGTAATTCAGACCCTTCTACTAGGAATCTATATCATAGTATTTATAGTACAAAATAGGTTGACCCATTTCGGCCTTTACACTTTCAGAACTCTTCAGGACCAATGGAAGACAAGAAAACCTATTCCTGTTCACTAGTACAGCTTCTATAGGTGATGGGGACAACAAACTGCATTGCAGATACAATCAAAAAGAATTCCATAGACTTATGCATCAGACACAAGTTTTCAAACAAACACGTGATCCCCAGCTAAGTACCCTCTGGTATATTGTCTGCGAACTAAGTTAATGAGCCCCATATTGATGGCTGTAAGCAGGGCTGGAACTTCTCCACAGGTACTTCATACCAGATATTTCAATGGGTATAAAATCTGTAAATTCCTGGAAAGTTATTGCAATCTTTAGGTTTGTTTTATTCGCTACTAATAGTGTTAGTCCACCTGCTAGTCTGCCAAATTTCCCCTGTAGTGCATTCAAATTATACGATAAGTACTTCTTTATCACCACAATCTCGGTTTCCCATGTTTCTTGCAGGGCTACGAACCTAAAGTCTTTCACTTTTAATTTTGAGCTAAGAGATATCCAGTTTTTTTTCCGGATAGCCATATCCCAGAACAACAAGGGGGTGACACCATCATCAGGACTTCCAAGGGCATAGGTTTAGAAACCTGATTCTCTGGATTAATTACAGAGGCAATCCAGTTCTAATCCTGAACATTCATCTGAGCAGGGTCATTACAATTTGTATATATTTATCTTTCTGAGTCAGTTTTTGTTATGCAAAGTTTTCCTCCCATGATCGCATATATATTAATTTTATCAATAAGAACTGGGCTTGTTAGTACTTTTTCACCCCAACAGCCTCGGGCAGGACCGTATTTTTTCATCCTCTTATATATGTTTCTGGTTATTTTTACATTGGTAATTTTCATATATCATAACCAGAATGCCTCAGTTCATCGATGGAATAAAATACTTCATCCACCACTATGTTTGAATAAAAGGGTACCAGTGCATTTGGCTAGTTTTATCATTCTTGTTCCTGTGGAAGAGAAACCAGAGCTATATCCTTGGAAGTTATTCTTGATGCCTGGTAAAGTATCGAAAATTGTTAAAAATGTATGAATTGTAATTCCCGTATGTTTTTCTGATAAGGATTCATTGGGATTCTTCTTTCAGATCATGACGAACATTCTTGCTAGCAAAGCCTGGATTCTATTGATTCACAAGCTACATATTGACCATGTTCACTTATGGACATTCTGGGTGCTGATGCAAGCTCTTGTGGAGGAGTGGTGTGGGTGTAATTATTAATGCCCTTTATCTGTATAGTAGACCTCTGAGGATTGGGCGTTTTTTCTTTTTCCTCTAAAAGCTCTTCAACAGGTGAGATATCAGGTAACTTCTTTACCCCTTTAATCTACACTAGATGGTGTTAACTTCTGGTCGGAATTAACTTGCTGGGATGTACTGCGATGTTATTATTAAAAGGTACCTCAAAACGCAGGATTCATTGACTGTTTTTTAAAATTATTTTGTGCTTAATACTTCCTTTTAATTTCTAAAAGTCCCTGGGTTGCTTTCTATCATTAAAAATCTGATAAACATTGTTTGCCGTTGAGGGCTCTTTTTCTTCTGATCGGGTCTTCTGTTCTGTTGCTACCCAATACTAGCGGACTAATTTATTCATCCTTTCACTAGTATCAATTGCCACACGTTTGGGCCTTGAACTCTCTGCAGTGGTTTCAGTTAGGTCATTTGTTTTCTTCAGCTCCATTTAGGCAGTTTTATGACTTTTAGTGCTGACACCCTGCACAGGTTCGAGGTCTAACTGTGATACTTTTATCTCATTACTTATTTTAATTGCTGTCAAGATATGGTCCTTAGTTTCTCTTGACTTTAGTTCTGTTAGATACTACAGTATTAAGAGGTTAATATCCACATTGTGTTCCAAGTCAATCACAAAGTTAGACAGCACTTTCACAACGGATTCCAAGATTTTATTAACTGAAGGTATTATACTTGAATTCCTTGCTACTTCCCCACGTGGGACTGAGGCTTTTTGATCTGGGAGGGGGCCGTTCCCAGGCTTACCTCCTTATTTTACAGCCGTCTAATCTCACATGGGAGGCTACTAATGTTTTCGGATTTGGAAAAATCAATCCCGTTCGGTAGGGGGAAATCTTCTGTGATTTGGCAGCATATCTGTTGCCTCTTTTATCAGTTCAATTTCTGACCCAAATATGGGGTTAAGAGATCCTGTTAGCCTCCTTTAATATGGGTTTTCCGGATAACATTGAGCATGGCGGCATATCAGGTTGATTCTTTATGTCCATCTAACATACTACATTTTCCTAGGTCGCTCAATATAATAAAGTCGATAAGCTGTTTCTCTAGGTCTTTATAGTGTAGACCCGTTCCACAGACATTATGTAGACTTTCAGAAGTTTTATTAATTGTTGACTGTCATTTTTACTATTTTGATCTCGTTTTTACCTTTTTGATTGCTTATGTCATGGGTCACAATAAAGCCAGCCTCCTGACTTTTGGGGTGGATAGATTACTTCCACCAAAGGCGTCCTGGTCATTCATATAAGTATGTACATACATGTGACTGTAAGTTTATCTTTTTTCCCAAATGGTGGTCTGAAGCTATATTTCTCTGTATCCCATCATTCTCACTACCATTAAATACGTTGCCACAAGTTTTCTTTTAGGATTTTTCTTCATTGAGAACCTCTAACTGTGAAGTCATAGTTCCGGGTTTCCATAATAGATAGTTTTTACCCAAAACTGGGAAGGAGTTCTGCTTTAATTCTTTGCTTTAATTTTTGCTCAATTTTCATAAACTTGCCCTTTCTGTCTGTTCTGCCGTGGATTTTTTAATTATTGTGTGTTTACTTTTACATTTTACTTTTTGTTTCCATTTTAACATGTGTCTCGCTCTCACAGCGTGCATTTGGTGTTCCAGGTTGGAACTACCAGATCTGTGCCGTGACAGCATTACTACAGTTGGTGCTGTTAGCTGGCGTTACTGGATGTGCTTACCGGTGGTGCCATTTACTGAAATAAACCTTTTGTTAAGTACTTCTGTGTCCTCATATACCTAACAATTTGGCGACGACTTCGGCACCATCGCATTGAATCCGGCATTTGAAAGGATTACCGCTGTTTGGGAAAAAGAAATTCCACGATCTTCGCGTTTAACTGTGCTAGTTTTACTTCATTATTTTTGCTTTTTTTTTTATGGGAGTTTTTGTTTCTGATCCCCGTTTTTACAGTAAATTAAGCACCGACGCTTCTAATTTGTCTTTGTGGATGCTTGTACTTAATTTCATACAGTTATCGGTCTAACTCTAAAGAAAGGGTGAAGAGTGGACACTGTGCTCTTTGTCAGTGAACCAATCCTTTGCATTTTCTGGGGGGTGAAAAGCAGACACTGTCAATTCTATTCAGTGAACTAGTCCCTTCTTTTCTGTTTATAGTTTTCAACATGTGCTCACAAAGTTATTCTTTGGCCCCTCCCCAATGTTTTTGGCCAGCTGGGGGTAGACCATGCATGGAGTGGCCGGAATGGAAAGCATATTTTTTTAACTACATCGAAACCCTGGATGTACAAGGGAAGATGTCTGCTGCTCAGAAGAAAGGAATTTGTTTACATTCTGTGAGCCCGGAGGGTCTTAAAGCATTCAATCATATGTCTAAGGATGGTGGGGGAAAGGGGTATAGAAACTGTTTGAGAGGGCCATTTCTGATTTTGATCGTTATTTCTCACCTAAAGTGTGAGGTATCACGAGATATAAGTTCTTTTAGAGGAAACAGAATGAGGATGAATCAGTAGGTAGTTATGCTTTAGCTCTTAAAACCTTGTCATTGGATTGTAAGTTTGGAGTGCTACAAGAGGATTTTATCGGAGACCAGGTGGTGATGCATGTGAACGACCCTTCCATACAAGAAAGGTTGTGGGTGAATGGAGATGCTAATCTAGAATTTATCTTAACCACTGTGAGAAAAGCTGAGATGTCGAGTAAGAGTGTGAAGGAGGTAAAAGCTGATGTCAAGTTAAACAAGCATTGGCATAGCCAATCGGTCTCGCTTTTGGGACCTTATAAGTATTTAGTTATGCAGCAAAATATCCTATGCACCTATGCAATGCTAGTTGTAGGTACTATAAGAACAAGCTTAGCACTTTCATAGCGCTGAAAGCAATCAAACGCTGGGGGAAGAGGTCAGCAGATAATTGATCGTAAAACAGTAAGATTTCAAACTGAGAACATAATAATTTGACACCCCCTGTGAAATCCACGTTATGCTATTACCTCTAAATACTTAATGTCCACACTGCGCACGATAACAGACAAGTTGTCTGAATAAAAAAGTCAGCCAATAGTCAGACTGAGGATTTGTTAAGCTTTTTGTACGAGCACCCAAAATGAGATTTGAGTCTTGCCAAACACATCAGGTCACCAGGACTCGCATATTAAACCAAGGACTGAAATCAAAAGTTTAAAATGAGTCCAAGATTACGTGGAAAGCACTACTGTTTGATCGTAAAGCACACGTCTAGCAGAGGAGTACTGTACACGCTGTTCATACTCCAGCAGCCCGGCTGCCAACGTTGATGCTGTATAAGTGGACAGAGTAGAAAGACGACTACACAGTGTTATGCGACCCTCAGTATGCTGTGGAGAGACAGATGCACGCGAAGAGCCACCCCAACCTTACCGCCTCAATAGCAAGTTATTACAGTACAGTTATGCTCCAGCACAGCACTGAGGAAGTGGTTGGTAGCGATGAGCCCCCTAAGGTTTTGCCATGTTTTCACTCTAGCAGAGCCCTCCTTCTTTGTCCGCCTCACTCCGCTGCTCTGCTGTGATGCTGGCGCAGGCTGGAGCCCGTTGGCCGATTGGAAGAGAGCGGAAGCCAGAGCAAAGACAGTGGGATGGAAGGGCAGGGGAAGAGTTTAGAAACATGTCAGATTCAAACAACGATCTGTTGAATTTTGCCTTAAAAACGGTAGCGCTTGTGAAAAGCGCAAACTATGTTTAAAAAAAAAAAACGATCATAAAGAAAGTTGCTAGCACCTCGCTAAGTAGGTGAAGGAAAGACAATGGGCTTTGCACTGAAGACACGAGCAGCCTCAAGAAAGAAGCAGCAACGGAGCGGAAAGGAACATTTAAAAACAAGCATTGGCCGCGCGGCGTAAAAGTAACGCCGTGCGGCCGTGAAAGCGAAAGTCATCGCGATGACGCGTGCGCAGCAGTGATTAGAAGAGGCGGAGCGAGGCGCGCGCGCTTGTGCGCGTAACCGCACGCTGGTGGCCGCTTTGGGAGCACTTTTAAAAGCCCCTTACTAAAGTCTCGCAGAGCAGCGCATGCGCGCTGGCTCAGCGAGACCTAAAAATGAGGTTGTAAGTAAAATTGGTAACAAGTCTTTTTCCAAGAATGTTGAAGTTAAAAACAAATATTCTGGAAGTGTTAAGGAAAAAAACTTACAAAGCCAATAGAGAGAATTTGAGGTGTTACCATTGTGACAGTAAATCTCATTTTGCCAATAGCAAATTATGTCTAGCTATCAAACAAAAATGTGCCAATTGCGGAATAATGGGGCATTTTTCGAAAGTATGCAAAAAAAACTCGTGTGTTGATGATGGTGATGGTAGTGAGAAGGATTGCTCAGGTTATGGGTCACAGGATGATAGTTCATTTGTGTTGAACATTAAAGATGGTGAACGTGTAATATTCAATAGTTACAATGTACAGATTAAGAAAAAACCTGTTTGTGAAGCAATGATCGGGTGGGTTGGGTTACAAATTTGCGCAGACTCCGGTTCTCCTTATTCTATAGTTAATGAGAGTGTGTGGTTGTCCAAATTTGCTGACAGATTAGGGGCCATTTTAGAGAAACTTTATATCAACCCGGAGGGGTATTCTGGTGAGAGAATAGATATGGTAGGTTTCCGTACCTTGATTATCGGGTTTAAGAACCGTGAGTGGGTGGCAAAACTATATGTGTCTAAAACGGCCCTTCTGTTTTGGGCTGGGGTGAACAATGTAAACTAAACTTGATACTTAATCCTAACAGCCCTGAACCTGTTATGGTTATAGAATATGGTGATGGCATTGGCGAACTTACGTTAAAGAAATTTGCCAAGGTTTAGAGGGATGAAATTGGCAAATTAAATTATTTCAAACATAAGATAATTTTAAAGAAAGATGCATGTCCCAAAATTTACACGGCAAGGAACATCCCCATTATAGTAAGGGAGGAAGTGGAAAAAGAACTTCACAAATTAGTGGAGGGTGGTATAATAGAAAACATTGATTCCTCAGAATGGATTTCCCCCATTGTGGTCGCTAGATGTGCCAATGGTAATATTAGACTTTGCATTGATTTGCGCCACCTTAATAATAACATTTTGGTTGACCAATTTCCTTTACCGTGCATCTCAGAGATGTTAGCTCCGGTTAAAAATGCAATTTTTTTTTCTACCATTGACCTATCAGCGGCTCATCACCAGGTTGTACTGCATGAAAGTTGTGAGAGTTACGTGGCGTTTGTTACACCTTTTGGTTGTTACCAATATAAAAGGATGCCATTCGGCTAGCTTCGGCCGCGGCCTTGTTCCAGCGTATCATGCATAGCCTTTTTTAGGAATTTCAAAATGTGCATTGTTTCCAAGATGATAGCTTTTTAAATTTTTTTAAACACATTTTATTGTTTTATTCCTTGTCATTCCATGCATTCACATTTAGATATGTACTTGTCATCTTTTTTTGGTTACAGACAATTGTGTAATTGTATATTTCGACAAATATCTAATATTTACCCTATGAGAAAACTCCCTGTTATAACTGCCCCCCCCCTCCCCCCTCCCTAATCCCGCTTCAGGTCATATCCAAACATCGGTTATGTGAAGTGGCACAATTCAAATCCAGTTACAGTTTCTATTCATTTTGCTGTGTTCTCGCTCCAGTATTATGAAACGCCCTTTTCCCTCCATCTTATTTTCGATCCACTAGGTGCTCTTTCCTTGTGTTCCCCCGTGCTGTTAATTCCCTGGGCTCTCCGGCGGGGTTAGCATAAAGGGCAAGGACTCGCTGGCCTCTGGCTCTGGGTCCTTCAACCCTCCTACTAGTACTTCCCAGGCTCTAGCTCTTTCAAGTGTGCCTATTCCCCTGCGTGCATTTCTAAGTAATACTCTACTCTCACACCCCGCC
Organism: Calotriton arnoldi; assembly: GCA_963921515.1. Lineage (NCBI taxonomy): Eukaryota > Metazoa > Chordata > Amphibia > Caudata > Salamandridae > Calotriton > Calotriton arnoldi. The sequence continues at coordinate 2,339,503 of CAWUFW010000455.1, read as the reverse complement.
CATGTTTCCAGTTCCTTCTTCCACCCTACTATCCGAGGTCCATCAGGCGTCTTCCAGCGCCTTGTGAATTCTCGTTTGGCTAGTATGAAGGCCGGATCCTGGAATGTCAGTAACTTTAGATTTAGAAGTGTGTGGAAACAGACAAAAGAGGATCTTTTAAGAATCCTATTGTCAGAGTTGGAATGTTGGTTAAGGTGAAGTAACCTTGGAGAGTTAAAAAAGGTGAGAAGCAATTCATGGGTCAGTGTGAGATAAAGTGTTGAAGAATGCTGTTAAACCCAATGATGGAAAGGTATGGATTCTAAGCAGAATTGCTGTTCTCAAAGGGGATAGTTCTGTTTACAACAAGAAGGGGTATAGGCCTTTTTTAGAGTTTGGAATTTGATGAAGATGCACAAATTGATGTTATACCACAGGAACGGGAGAAAGATGTGGTAACACAGGGAGAAAGTGAAAAGGCTAATGGGAATATCCAGGTAAAGATAGTTAACAGTAAGTTGGATAACAGAAGAGTTCGCAAGAAACCTGTGTGGATGTCTGATTTTGTTTGCGCACACATGGAATTAAATTGCATTCTGAGATATTCATATTCAATGCATTTTAAAGTTAAATTTTATGTTTTTTTCTGTGTCCTTGTTTTGTTATTAAAGGAGGAGGATGTGTTGTGTGTTTACGTTTACATTTTACTTTTTGTTTATGTTTGAACATGTCTCGCTCTCACGGAGTGCTCTTGGTGTTCCAGGTTGGAACTACCAGGTCTGTGCCGTGACAGCATCACTACAGTTGCTGCCTGTTAGCCGGAGTTACTGGATGTGCTTACCGGTGGTGCCATTTACTGAAATAAACCAAATGTTCAGTACTTCTGTGTCCTCGTATACTTAACAATTATGTTAATAAAATCCTTTATGGAGGCTGCTTTGGAGACCGCATCCATGCCCTGCACAGCGCTATCTTCCCCCACACCCCTTCCAGGATTCAATTGCGGTCTTCACTGCTGTCTGTGTGCTGCAGGCAGGTAAGCAAAGAAACAGTACTACGTATGCCCAGAGCCGAGGGTAGAATGCAACCCTAAACTACGCTGAGGTCCAAAAAGCGCGGTTTAATCATGTCCACGTGCTCTCCAAAGTCAAAAACCCCGACAGATATCTCCACAGCCGCAGAGCGACTCCGACCACTACAGCCTTCATGGAGCCTTCACGGAGTTCCGTCACAGTCTTCTGCGTTCCGTAGCTCCCCAGAGGCCCTCTGAAACAACAGTCCGGTGCTTGACTTGGACTGATGACTGCAGCAGCAAACTAACGCCCAGAGTAGGGCCTGGCGAGCTGCGGAGCTGGAAGCTAAGGAGCTAAGTCACCGTCCTTGCTTAGCTTGTGTGTGTCCACATCTCTCCCTCAATCCTCACCTGCTACCTGAAATGTGTCCTGGCACTGATTACAACTACAGCACAAAGAGCTAAGCATATATTCGAACTAAAGAGCGTTCAGCCAAGTTTTAAGGCTTTTCTGAAGGACAGAAGATCTGTAATAGGTTGAAGGAAGGTGGACAGATAGTTCCTGAGCCGAGCAGCTTGTACAGAAAAGGCTTGACACCATTTAAAATGTTTCATTTAGTGACAACGAAGAGGTTGGCTTAGGCTGAGTGCAAAGGTCACTGAAGGAGATAAGGTTTACATTTCTGCTGAAAGAAATGGGGTCTGTCTGGCTTGATGAATGGCTTTGTGAATGATACAGAGAGACTCTCTTTGTTATGGGTAGCCAATGTAAAGAATCAAACGTGGCTGCAGAACCTAAGTAACAAAGAAAGGACAAAGCCAATCTAGCTGCTGCAGATTGAATACAGTAGATGTGCTAACATAGATAACCTGGGGCCCCCAGAAACAATGAGTTAAAGTAATCCAATCTGCTGAGAATGGAAGACTGTACCAAAAAAGGGCAAATCGGGGTTTCCTATAGAACAGCATAGCACTTTGGTGTTGTCACTGTTGAATTTTAAGAATTATGACCAATCTATACAGAGATGTTGCACATACAATTATAAAAAATCTTCCAATGGTGATCGAGTGGATTGGTGGACTGATATGATTAGCTGGGTGTCGTCAGCATAATTCATAAAATGGATACCTTGCATTCTAATCAGAAGAGTCAACGGTCTTGGGTAAACATTCAACAAGGTTGGACTCTATAAGGAACCTTGAGGGACTCTTTGTCCACTAGCTTTAAATTTAGACTGAAAAGGAGGAAGATAGATGGATTGAGCTCTTTTGTCATAGTAGGATTCACACCATTTCAAGGCTGTACCACTGACGCCGATTTCCGCCAATCGAAAAATCACTATGTTATGTTGGACCGTATCAAAAACGGAACACAGATAAGTACAACAAGGACCACAAAGTGACCCTTGTCTACTGCCATACAAAGGTTATCCAAGAGAGGGACCAAGGCAGATTCAGCACCATAAGCTGGGAAAGGTTATCCAAGACAGGGACCAAGGCTGAATGTTTATTTAGCAGCAGAGCCACCATGATTTTCTTTCACTCACAGGGAATACAGCCTGTCACTAAAGAATGTTAAATGTTTAAAGCGACAGACCGATCAAGTAAGACAAGGAACACAAAGTGACCCTATGTCTACCACGATACGAAGGTCATCCAAGACAGGGGCCAATGCAGATTTGGTGCAATGAGCTGGGAGAAACCCAGATTGAGCAGGGTCTAGGAGACAGTGGAGCTCCAAAATATCTGATAATAAATGGTTGACGTATTTTTCCATGATCTTACCGGAAAAGGCAGAAGGGAGATCGGTCGGAGGTTGCTCAAAACAGGTGAATCGGATTTATTTAGTAGCGGAGCCACCATGACTTTCTTTCACTCAGAGGGAATAGAGCCCGTCACTAAAGAATGTTTACATATAAATTGTAATAGTTTTGTTAAACAGGCAAGCAGTTCCATCCAAATACCCCCACCCACAAGGCAGGGCACACCCTGGACCCCATCTTCGCAGGAGGATACATCATTCGCTTCAGCCACACCACATCCCCTCTAGACGGACCACCACTGCGTCCACTTCTCCTTCTCAAAACCTACCGCACACAAGCCTACACCACGCCCCCCGCGCAGGAACTGGAACAAGATCATTGAAGAGCACCTCAACGCCGCCCTCTACCACGCTCCTCCACCCACCACGACCGACGCCAACTCTGCAGCCAACGAACTCCACAGATGGATCACCGACTGCGCAAACACGCTCGCCCCCTCCAGAACTCTGACAGACAACGCACCACGAAAGCCACCTGGTTCACCACCGACCTCCGAGAATCCAAGCACACGTGCCGACGACTCGAGAAAGCTTGGAGGAACAGCAAAACCCTGGAAGCAATCACCGCCTACAAGATCGCCATGACAGAATACCACCAACTCATCAGAACCACGAAGAAGAACTTCATCCAGGACAGAATCCTCTCCAACTCCTGCAACTCCAAGGAACATTTCAGCATCATACAAGAATTCACCAAACCCCCCAGCGAAACCTCCGACATCCCTCCCTCCCCAGGACATCTGCAACAAACTTGGCTCCTACTTCTATCACAAGATCAGGACCCTCTATGACAACTTCAGCAAATGGAACCAAGCCACCGACACTACACCCACCACCGGCAATGCCACCCAGCCTACTATCACCGCCTGGACCCCTGTCACAGCAGAAGACACCACCAAGACCATGAGGAGCATACACTCAGGAGCCCCCACCGACCCCTGCCCGCCGCACATCTTCCACAGAGCCGCCTCCGCTATAGCACCCAAACTACGACGTACTATCAACTGCATCCTCGAAACAGGCACGTTCCCCGACAAGCCCCTCCCCAAGAACTACAGACCCATCTCTCTCCTCCCCAATGCAGCCAAAGTCACAGAGAAGATCGCCAACATCCAGCTCACAAACTTAATTGAATCCAACTCGATCCTCGACACTTCCCAATCCGGATTCCACAGCAACCACAGCACTGAGACCGCCCTTATAGCCGCCACGGATGACATCCGCATCCTCCTCGACCAAGGCCACACGGCTGTCCTCATCCTACTAGACCTGTCAGCAGCCTTCGACACTGTCTCCCACCGCACACTAACCGCCAGACTCCACGACACCGGCATACAGGGAACTGCCCTAGACTGGATCTGCTCCTTCCTCACCGGCCGAACTCAAAGAATCAGACTCCCGTCCTTCCTCTCCGAACCCACAGAGATCAGCTGCGGAGTACCCCAAGGATCCTCCCTCAGCCCCACGCTATTCAACATCTACATGGCCCCCTTTGCTACCACAGTCAGAAAACACGGACTCAGCATAGTATCCTATGCCGACGACACCCAGCTCATCCTCTCCCTCACCAAGGGACCCAACATCACCAGACACAGTGTTCAGGAAGGAATGAAAGACGTCGCATCCTGGATGAGCAGCAGCTGCCTGAAGCTCAACTCGGAGAAAACGGAAGTCCTTGTCCTCGGACCCACCCCCTCCGCATGGGACAACACCTGGTGGCCCACCTCCCTCGGCAACCTTCCCAAACCCACGGACCATGCCCGCAACCTCTGCATCATACTAGACTCCTCCCTCACCATGAACCGACAGGTCAACGCCGTATCCTCCACGTGCTTCAATACCCTCTGCATCCTCCACAAGACCTTCAAATGGATCCCCCCTGAATCCAGAAAGACCGTCACCCACGCACTCATAACCAGGAGACTGGACTACGGGAACGCCCTCTACTCCGGAATCAACAAATCTCTACTCCTCAAACTCCAGACCATCCAGAACGCCGCAGCCAGACTTGTCCTCGGCATCCCACGACAAGACCACATCACCCAGCACCTACAAGACCTCCACTGGCTCCCCGTCAAAAAGAGAGTGACCTTCAAGCTGCTCACCCATGCCTACAAATCCTTCCACAATACCGGACCCCAATACCTCAACGAAAGAATCTCCTTCTACGCCCCCAAGAGAAACCTCTGCTCTGCCGACCTTGCCCTGGCTGAAATCCCACGCATCCGCAGAGCCAGAACAGGAGGAAGAGCCTTCTCCTACATTGCGGCCAAAACCTGGAACAAACTCCCCCTCAGCATCAGACGTACCCCCACTCTGCAAGCATTCAGGAAAAGCCTCAAGACCTGGCTCTTCGGATGAGACAGAGCTGCTCGAATCCCCCCTGCGCCTTGAGACCCTCACGGGTGAGTAGGGCGCTTCACAAATCCCTGATTGATTGATTGATTGATTGATGGTAAAGAGTCTAATGGTGAGCACGGAAGAGATCAAATTATTAATATCTGAAAATGACTCCATGGGTTGCCTGCTGTTCCCTGCCCGCACTGACTTTACTGTTGAAATCAAACCCAGCTGGGGTGGGACTACGTCCCCCAGCCTGCTTCAGTTGCGACAGCACTCAAAAGCGTGACAGGATTCCAGCATCGCGGGACGTGCTCGGCCCGTCTGTGCCTACCCGCGACGAACTAGGCTGTGCCCGCTCTCTTGGTCCTACCACCTGGATAGTTCTATTATCGGAAAGAGTCTACTAAGGCACTGTGGTATTTGTGTGTGATCAGTTCCTTGATGGCTTGCAAGGTGGTTTTTGTGTCCTGTTAACTACCTTCAGAGCATTTGTAATCGTTGCTGAGGCCTACTTTCATTGATCCATTGTGGGGGTATTGAATTGTTGATATGACCAGCTATGGGAAAGCGCAAAAACACCACAGCTGCAACCGCTACTGGCACTACCTTGGATGGGTGTTTGCGAAGGGCAGTTGGTGTAATTAGTAAAGAAATTAAATTGGGAGAAAGTAGATGATCTTTATCTCCGCCTCCACCCCCTCATTTGGATATGACTAAGGAGCGGGCGACCACTGACGAGGAGAGTCAAAGGGAGCTTTCATCCTTAGTCCCGCTTTCAGCCACAGTTATTATTAATAGCCCTGGCAACAATCCTGCCAGCTGTTCTCAAGCCCTCTTTCAGAATAAAGGGGAGGATGTACGATCAAACACTATGGGGGGAGGGGGGGGGGTAGAAGGCACCACAAAATAAAAAAACAGTGTCTTGCTTCCCCCAAAAATTGTTATGGCATTAATCAGGAGGATTAGATATCAAAATGAGAATGGATCACTTGACCTGAGTAACCAGGGTTTTATGAAATTGTGCAGTGCATCGAGTAAAACCCTCATTCACGTATAAAGTCGGAAGGCTGTATATCTTGATTATCCGCCCTGCTCTTAAACGTGACAGCATCATCATAGGCCAGTTTTGTATGCTTCTTCCATCCGAGGAAAACCACTGGTTATTGCAGTAGTGATCAAAGAAAGGTGAAAGTGTTTTTAGTGAAGGAATTCAAAATGTTAAAACTGTAGATCCCGATTTGTAAAATTTAATCAATCTGGGTTCGAGATATATGTAAAATCTGTGCGTGCGTGGGAAGACTAGTTAGTGGTTCTAACGCACTGTGAGTGTCCATAAAAGATCGACATGTTTCAGCCCCAGTGACTGCCCTTGTGGGTCAAGTGGGCTTCTTCAGGACCTAAAAGGAAAAGTGGTGGAGACCTTATTTTGTATGGGTCTCATGTATCAGGTGTATTGACCGAGTCTCATGCGGTCAAGCAGTACCTTGAGTCTTAAATTGTGGATTTCAAAAGACTCAAGGTACTACTTGACCGCATGAGAATCGGGTCAATACACCCTGATACATAGAGACCCATACAAAATAAGGTCTCCACCACTTTTCCTTTTAGGTCCTGAAGAAAGCCCACTTGACCCACAAGGGCAATCACTGGGGCTGAAACATGTCGACCTTTTATGGACACTCACAGTGCGTTAGACCACTAACTAGTCTTCCCACGCACGACACAGATTTTAATATATCTCGAACCCAGATTGATTAAATTTTACAAATCGGGTCTCACGTAGTTTTTAACATTTTGAGATTCACTTCACTAAAAACACTTTCACCTTTCTTTGATCACTACTGCAATAACCAGTGGTTTTTCCTCCGGATGGAGGAAGTATACAAAAACTAACCCTATGATGATGCTGTCACGTTTTTATGAGCAGGGCGGATAATCAAGATATACCGCTTTCCGACTTTGTACGTGAATGAGGGTTTTTATCGGTACACTGCACGAATTTCATAAAACCCTGGTTACTCAGGTCAAGTGATCCATTCTCATTTTGATATCTAATTTACGAATAAGGAAGCTGAATGGATCACAGTTCCTTCTTTCTCCCTCCCCCTTGATTTAACATTAATCAGGAGGAGTCAATTTTGACCAACCGGGCGGAAGAGGGTGGGGCACCTGTGCTTGAGTAATTTTATGCCCGTGTTACTCAACTTGTATTAGATGCCCTGAACCCCATCCTCACCCGCTTGGGGAATATTGTAGAGCAACATTTATGGATGGTGAGTGTTATTAAGGAGTGGCCTGGTCTTAGCACTACCAGAAAGGTTCCAGTAAATCCAACAGATCGGTAATTGGTTCAGCGCAAGTGAACAAAGCCCTCTTACCATCAACACGTTTAAATGCCCCCTTATAAGATGCTATCTTACTTCCTAGTCCTATCACCAGTACGTCTGTTATTCAGAGAGAAAGTCGAGTGGGGGGTATAGATTGCTTAGACTCAGTACAATTGCCCCAGTGCGATCAGTTTCCTGGGGCCAAAAATATATCTAACCGCTCCTAGCTCATTTCTGCCCCCCCACGGGGTAAAGGTGAGCTTGATTGTTTGAATTTACCTCCCATACACTTTGATTCTTATGGGTGTTCCGCCTTTGTCTGAAATTTTACATGAGGACTGTCAAAGTCTTATTAATGAAGCAGCTCATTGGTGCATTAGGAACGCAGGTTGCCATCCAGCAGTTATACAAAACATTATTATGGCGAGCAGTTTGATGGATTGGCCACACAGAAATCTGTGGAGGGAGATTGTGTAGTTTTAAATTTTAAAGACCATAGGTGCGTTCGTTTTTTGTTAACGCGCCTGAGTAATGTGAGATCTGATTTTGCCAAAATAATGGCATGTCCTCTAGGGTACTTTTACCCTCTCCCATCAGGCCCCACTTTTAACGCCTGGCCTGGCCTTATACAGGACCCGCTGAATAGTCTGCCATTTTGGGATCCCTTTGCCCACGCAAATCGATGTGAAGTATTATCTGGCCTAACAGACATTGACTGACGCTTGTTTCCTGTCTTTATGGAGGGAAAAAGGGGAGTAACTGTAGGGACAGAGTTTTTAACCAATGACATGCAAGTAGGGCACTCCGATGTGGGGGATGGGGAAGTGGCACCTCCGGCCTCTATCGTGAACTCTTGTTCTTCAGATTTGGTGGTGGTGGAGAATGTAAAGCCTGGAAGTTTGCACATTCCTTTTAGAATGCCGTCTTGGAATGTAGCTGGCATTTGTAAAAAGTTGGGCAATGAGTCCTGGCTGGGTTACTGACAGGTTTTGATTTAATATGTTTACAAGAGACCCAGGCGGTTAACAATTTTTTCCTGAATGGGTACCGTTCTTTTTGTGTTCCAGCAATTCTTGCCATGTAAGGAAGGGCTAAGGGTGGTCTAGCAGTGCTTATAGCAGTTAAGGATGTGTCCATATAAAATAAATGTATATGTTTCTCCCCCTGGTATCAACTGCTTTTAATCTCCATCTCAGGTATTGTGGATAAACTTTCATTATAACTTCTTTGATCAGGGCAATTGGTTGATGAATTACAAGAGCAAATAAGTAAAGTTACAGCAATGAGACAGCCGCTATGCATCCTATGGGTTGGGGATTTTAACTGTACTTTATACAATTTTAGTGGCCTACGAGCTTGCGGTGTGGTAGCAAAGAATGGCCTGCCAATGACTCACTTTATTCATTCTGTCCTGGGGGAAGCGTTAAATGCTGTTGTGATTGTAAACAACTTAATTCCTTTAAACGATTATGTAAGTGATTCTATTTCACATTGCCCGACCTTGGTCGGGGGTGGTCATGCCAGTTCTATTGATTTCATATTAATAACCAGCAACGATACTAGTCTTGTGCAGTATTTTAAAATTACACCGAATTGTGCGAGCGATCATAATCCTCTAATAGTGCATCTTAATGTGAGGCAAGGGGCCAAGCAACTTCCAGAACTACTTATTCGGTATAATTCAAATAAAGGAATTAGGTTGAAATGGGAACAGGTGAATTCTTAGAAATTTGAGCAGAGAATCATTTCTGGAAATCCGGATCTCATAAACAGCTGCTTGAAGCAGGCTGGTATTCCTGCTGAAGTAGTGCAGGACTTTGAAGTGCTTTGCTCAGCTATTTCTTCAGCATTGGTAATGAGGAGCTCTCCAAAAAACGCGCCACCAGCGCTCTGGTTTAATAGCGCTTGCACAAAAGCTCATATAGACTTAAAAGGAGCTTTACATGCCATTCCTCAGAATAAAGAATGAGTTAAAGCTCTTAGGAAGACCTATAAATCTGTTACTGAACAGAGGAAAATGGAATTGAGGAGTTAGGCGTGGAAGGATTTAGTGTTAGCAGCGTCCCTTATGGATACTAAAAAAAATTTGGGATGTAATGAATCGCCCGATGTTTTTAGAAGACTCCTCCCAGGTGATGGACTCTCTGATTTTAGGGGGTGTGTGGCGGGCACATTTCACTCATATTTTTAACCCTCTAAATAGGGAGGTAGTCCCAGTGGCGCAAGATGTGGAGATAACCCACAATATAGATCAAGCTATCCAGCTAAGTTTGTCCAGTTAAAGAAGTGTAGATAGCTATATCCCAGGGCATTTGCCTTAAAGCTCCCGGACCGGATGGGGTTCCACTTGCTCTTTTTAAGGGCAGCCTTAGATTGTGGGCGTCGCTGCTAACCAACATTTTTAGAGCCGCTATTATTGGCCCATTGCTTGCATCCTGGAAAGAGGCGATAGTGGTCCCCATCTTTAAAAAGGGGGCTAGAAATGACCCGGTCTGTTATAGGCCAATATCATTATTGCCACAGTAAAAGTTTTAGGCAGAGTCCTTTTGGCACGATTAGAAGACTGGACGACCGCTAATAAAGTTCTCTCACAGACACAACGGTTTTAGATGGGGTATGGGCACGATAGAACAATGCCTCAGTCTGTCACTGATTGTCAGTAAGTACACTAAGTCCATGAAGAGCTCTTTACATCTGGCCTTCATGGACTTATTGAGTGCTTTTGATACTGTCAATCATGACAGATTGTGGGCTATGATGGGAGTGGAGGAATCGTTAGTAGTCCTGTTACGTAGGCTATACTTTAACACAATGGTTAAGATACGATATGGCAGTGAGGGCGAGAAAGCACAGCCAATATTTTCGACCGAGGGAGTTTGTCAAGGTTGTATCTTAGCCCCTTTTTATTTCTTATTTATACAAATGGAGCATAGGCATATTTATTGCAGAAGAAGTTAGATTTCTCGAGGATTGGCAGTGACTTCGTCCCATTACTCTCTTATGCAGACGACACTGTTCTTCTGGCAAGGACAGCAATAAGTCTTCAGAAATCCCTTGATGCTTTTATAGATTTTATAACAACCCTTGATCTAAAAGTTAATTTTAAAAAATTGTATATTATGGCATGTGGCCCCAAGTTGACAAAATCTAAAACTTTCGTGGTGCAGGGAAATGAGATTGAGAAAGTCACAGGTTTTTCTTATTTGGGTAACCTATTTAACGTACAGCTGTCATAGGGCCCTTTATTTACTCTCAAAGCGCTGCAGACAACTAGAGCAACAGATGCCCTTTTTCTGTTTACAGCTAAATTGTGACAGAAACCAGTAAAAGAATTGTTAATTCTCTATAATGCAAAATTACTTTCTATTGCCACTTATGGGGCAGGAGTTTGGGGGCACAGTAGGAGTAACAAGCTTCAAGTTGTAGACTTTATTAGAAGGCTCCTGTTGGTGCCCAAAAGTGCATCTTCTACATCCTGTCACTCCGAATTGGATTTGGCTCTCATTGGATTTAGATTTTTCGAGATTATTATTGTGGATTGTCTTGCTATGTTTACTGTTGAGAAGACCCCTTGGCTTCACTACTTGAAACCAATGATTCATGAGGTAGGTTTACTCAATTTTTTTGATAACCCTCAAAATATGCCCCCCAAAGCAAAATATATGATCAATTCTCCATTTTTCTCCAGGACTAGTTTACATCACCGGCAGTCTCAGACACAGCACAACATGCTGAGTCTTGTTGAGGTTAGTCCTTTGACAAGTTAACAATTTTACTTAATTTTTATTATGAACCCGCAATATAGATTTTACCTTACTAGGTTTTGGTTAGGCACAGTGCACTTTTTGGTAGCCTTTCCACTTCAAGGCGGCTGGTCGGCTAATATTACGCAATGTCCTTGTGATAATTTGTCCAAACAAAGCACCTTGCACTTTGTATTATTTTGTGCACTTTATAAAACAGTGAGAGCAAGATTTTTGCTTCCATTATTGAGAGATCAACGCTTCTGCTCTTATAGAGATAGTTTTAGATATTGTATTTCATAGGAGGCGCACTTGTAATTAGAAAGCGGCATGGATAAAGTTGTTATAGAGTGACACTTATTGAAATGTTTACAAAAACTGTGATAAACATTTTAAACTGGATGAATTGTTATTGCAGGTCGGCTACGTTTCTATTTTCTGTATACAGATGTTTTAGCTCACTGTTTTAATATTTTTGATGTATTTTCTAAATAATGTATTTTAACTATGTTTGATTGTATAATATTTTAATGGGTGTATCTTCTTTTTAAACTGCTGTGTATTTTATTATGAGCTTTTATGATTTGATTGCTGAATCAAATAAAGCTTTTGACTGACTGACTCCCTGTCCATCTGACTGAAGTCATCCAGAGTTGACTAGATATTATAAATAACAGGTATAGTGGTGACAATTGATAGAGCCAACCCCATGATTTCATTAAAGTGAGATGTGGTCTCCTGATTGTTCAAAGTTGAAATGATGTTCAAAACGTTATTCTCAAAGACGGCAGCTAAATTTTGCATAGAATTTGAGAGTAATTAATAGTTTGAAATGTGCAAAATGAGTTAGACAGAGTATGAGCAATAGCATCTTTTTTTGTGACTTTAGAAGCCTCTATGATTTCTTTGGCAAAGTACTCTGCTTTACCCGAGATAATGAGCTTCTTGTACTTCTTTAAGGCTTGCTTAATTTTAAATTTCATATCCATGGTATAACTGGCATGCCATCATTTTTCAATCTTTTTGCATTCAATTTTGGAAGCTCTGAGGGCGTCCTTATACCAGGGCACCGAGGGCATGAGCATGATAATTTCTTCTTAATTGGAAGGAGCATGTCCAGATCCTGTGTGATCCATTTCTGATAGTTCGATAATTTCTCCTTAACTGTAGCACACACAACTGTGGGAGTCGAGGCAGTGAGAGTATTAGACGATGTCTTATAAGACAATTTAGCTCTCGGCCGGGCCAGGCTAGTTCTATTTCTTGTAGGGCCATTAAAGTGATTGCTGTCTTCTTCGTGAATCTTAAAATGCATTAAAAATGGTTTGTCCAGACCTGAGGTAATACCTGAGACACCATAACAAAACCAACGGGGGGAGGAAGTAAGTCAATGGTATGATTACCTACATGAGTGGGGCCATAGACTACCTGTTCAAGTCCCAAAGCAGCCAAAGAATTTAGGAGGTACAAGTAGAAAAAAGCAGAGTGAGATTAAATTAAAGGGGAATAAAATCTGCAAAAAGACACTACAAATTTAATAGATGAGCCTGGCGGGCGAAAACGCACCACAACGGCAATAGACTTGGAGGCACAGACGCATAGAGAAAAGCCAAGTAATTTGGTCTGATCAAATTCACTCAGCTGAAGAGTTTTAAGATTCCAAAAAACTTATAGTTAACCCACCTCCACTGCGTAAGGGATGAGGGACATGCGTAACTTTAAACACAGCTGTACTGCATCACCAAAGTTAGGGCTAGACTCATTTGTGGCCCAGATTTCGGTTCTGAAGAGTAATTCTAACCCTTCTGAACTTAGTAAATCGTTAACTTCAAATGCAAGTTTCGCCAACAAATGGGTGTTGATCAGACTGCTCCTGATTGAGCTTCTGGCCATCATGTTAATAGATGAGATATCCCCTCCCTTAATTATTGACTCTGTAAATCTCTCCCCCTAACAATGAGTATTCATTAACATCCTTTCCCTGGGACAAACGCTGGTGAAATTAATGGAGCTCTGGGATGCCTGCCAGTTACCACCCACATGCTGTTCCCTAGAATACTGTTGGGGTTTTGTGGCGAATAAGTCCAATATGCATTATTGATGTAAAAACTGGCAGCAATGGTTGGCACCGTGCATGGAGGTGCAAAGACGGGCTGAGAGGGCCTATCTTTAGCATGCCCACTGCCCGCCTTCGCAGCTGGCCACCTTAAATAGGCTGTCATTAGATGGAGACTGCAATGCTAGAACGCTAACCAAAATGGCGATACTATTCCAAATAATTCAAACTGTAGAAAAATGGCGTTGGGCTGATGTTTACTTCATATCAGTCCGACCTGATGCTCGCACAGATAATGCTTGAAAACTGATACAGCAAAGCAGCAACTCATAACAAGTATTTGATTACTCCAGTAAAATAGGTCAAAGCTGTATTCAAAGTTCATAGCCAATCATTGAAAATTTGTCCAAGCATCGACTAAAACAAAAACAGATAAAAAAGTAAAATTTTGATTAAGTGAATCACAGTATTTGAATTAATCCCAAAAGGTAAAGTAAGGAGCTACAATTGTGCGAAATTGCAAGTAGTGATCTATTTTCTTTAGAGAACAGCACTTTCCTGCTACGTTTTAAAAAAGAGCTTTCAAGCTACTTTTTTAAAATTAATTTGCCGATCCATGTCAGATTGGTAAATAGAAAGAAAAAAAGCATGTGTCCTTTTGCTGGCATGCACATGCGTGTTGAATGCAAGTGTACACCTACAAAATGACGCAACAGCCATGTCATTGAGTCTTTGCACAGCAGCTGCGATGCTGTAAAGCATGGCTAAAAAACATTGGGAAAGCCAATGGGTCTCATAGGTGAGGCCTATTAGTTTTGCCAATGCTCGTTCCTGTGCGGAAAAGAAGATACAGTCTATGACATGATAGTGTATTACATACTTAAGTAAGCAAAGTAAGCAATGTATGTCAGCACAGAAAAGAAACTAAGACAGATTGACTAAACAATATTTAAAGAAAAGCTTTAGTAAAAAATAAATCTAACATTACGCTACAAACTCAGGCAAAAAATATTCATGGACTTTAGGATCACTCCCAAACATATTTATTAAACACTAACCAGAAGGGCCTGGTGTAGAGTTTGGCGGAGATGGTACTCCGTCACAATAGCGACAGAGTACCCTCTCTGCAAAATTCTGGCCATAACTTTGGTGATGCTTTCCAGTTGTGTTTAAAGTCATACATGTCTCTCATCTCTTACGCAGAGGAGGCAGGTTAGCTATACATTTTAGGGAGGATTGGAATCTTAAAACTCTTCAGCTGAGTCAATTTGAAGTTTCGCTCACCTCATTTAGAATCTGGTGGAACTTAAGTATGTCCTCCGTCTCCGCTGCTGACATACTCCTCCAACAGAGTAAGGGCCATCGGAGATTTGACCATTTGTCCACCTGCCCTAGTTAGAGTGAACGAACAAATTGGCAGTTTTTACTTTAAACCACTGCCATCCAAAATGTGATGGTAAGTTAAAGTAAAACTCCCATGGCGAAGGGTCATTGCTTTTTTTATTTTCAAAAAGAAAATCTCGCTTTAGGATTTTGTGTTTGAAAATAACAAGAGATATTGAATGTGTGCAGGATGACAGCGGCATGTTGATGGACCCTTACGGCATATTTTCAGCGCATTGACAGGAACCGCCTTGATGTCTTTACCTGCCCATGTATCAGATGTCTGCTGGGGCTGCAGACATCTCTAAATTGGGAGCGCGGTTACTCCACCAGGGAAATGGTCTATTTTACTCTATCGCCCTGACAGAGTATAATCCATACTGGAATATCTAAATCTGCCACGTGTGTTTGCACACGTTTTTTCAAGCCTTTGTCACTGTTAGAACTTTTGTTTACTATGACCTCTGCTAACAATTGTGCCTCAAAATAACGTGATCAGTTAAATTAGTCGGAGTTGGTGCTTGGTTTAATGCGGCTACAGGACATAAGCAGCAAGAAGTTCTTTATCTGGGGTAAGACTTGATAAGTACTTTGCTAAGGGGCATAAAGAACATGCTTAAGGTCATGGAGAACATGGGATGCAATAAAATACCAGATGCAATTGTAACCCCAAAGTTAATGGTATAAACATTGGACAAACGCTATAATAGTAACATGTAGGAGACTGCTTTATGTAGTGCATGATGGTGACAATTGCAGATTCTGGAAGGAAATTTCAGGTGTTCTTGAGGGGATCAGAGGTGAAGCTTTGATGCAAATCAACGAAGGGCCATGGGTGCGTACATAAGAGCTTTTATGATGAGGAGGGGTATTAAGACATTTCAATCTTTTAGATCCTACAGAGGAAATGTAAAAATGGAGGACTATAAGGCACAGATTTCCATAGGTGAGAAACCCCACTCATCTAAGATTGCAGTGCCAAATGGTCTCTTCAACCTCACCCTTACAGCCTACCCACATTGCTACTTGGCATACTTACTACTGGTTTTCGGGGAGAACTCCTAAATGGCAGATCTTTCACTATCCCTACCAATGTTGAGACTGGATAATGGCAATGATATCTACCTGGGCCTCTAAAGTTCCAACATTTAATCTGTCATATGTGATACTCAATCAATGACACATCTTGGGTTAATTTATTGTGGATTGTACTTTGATTTATAAGAAGGTACTTTTAGAAAGACAATGTTGTTTGGCATACATTTTTTTAAATACAAAATAAAGATATTGGTATGAAAAAAATATCTTTTCGCTGTTCTCCTTTATTAACACATTAAAAATGTGATTGTTCAGTTCCTGTTTGGATTAATAAAATGTGACTATTTTGTACCTCTGCTTCATCCCCTTCACTTGTTGAGAATTATTTTCCTGAAGCATCACATCCTCAAATCACTTCCCACTCATGCTCAGCCTCAAAACTCTTGTTCCTCTCTTCTGCCACTCCTGAAGCGGAGACGGATCACATCTTGGTAAAGGAACGCAATTCTTTTTTTTTTTTTTGCTGCAATTGGGAGAATGGTATGACCCCGCCCAATTTCCATAGGTCCCCAATTCTGGAGATGCCAATGGTTTCCCATTTGTCGAATCCCTGGGACCGCGACAGTCGACCCAGCCGGTCACTGTGCCAGAGCGGTGTGGCCCTGGTGAGTTTGCCCTCCCAACCCAGACTCCTGGTAGCGTCTTTCCATACATGTTCAGCATGTTTATTCGGACCGGACATGGCGGATATCGGTGATTTCCTATACACCGCCCCTTCAAAGCCGCCTCCTGGGAGGAGCCATCGATCTATCCGGAAGGCCGGGTCATCGTGTCGCCTATATCGGCATTGGTTGATGGCAACAAGCTGCGAAGCCCAATAATACCGTTTCATATCAGGAAGCCCAATTCCACCGTCGAACCAACCCAGCGTGAGTTTCTGCGTAGCAATAAGGAACGCAATTCTGAAGTTTCCTTCCACAACCTTTTCTAAGAGAGTACCAGTACCTAGAAATCTGCAACAAACTTAATGCATGTCCCTTTCACTAATAATCTCTCTCTTCAGTAAACTGCCAGCACAGACCAGGCTTTGAAGCAAATTATTTTTGATATCTTTTCTAATAGCTCCAAATATCTTATTGGGATGAACTTACTCTCTTGATAGCTATTTAACAGAAACCACCCACAGATGTTGATTCTTATCAACAAAAAGGGGTTAAGATAGCAACAGTATGAATACTATCTAACTATAGTGCTAATTTCTGGCAAGGTTTTTGCCTACAGAATAATTGAACATTTAGTTAAATGGGCCTTTAACTAATGAAGAATACCTAATACGCATACAGACTTCCAGCAGCAAACATCTATAGTGCATAAAGTGACAGCGTTGATTAAGGTGGCAAATGAGACATTAGGTTACAAAGCAATGCAACTACTTTTAGCATTTATTTCACTGCTGCTTTCAGCAAGGTGCACAGAGGTCAGTTGTTAAGCAAACGCTTGTCCTGGAGTATCCCAATGAATCTGTGTAGACCCGAGACGCCACGACGTAGTAGAACACGAGCAGTGACATGACTCCTGGAGAAATGTGTTCTCTACCCATTGCTTTCCAGTTTTCATATTTTATATGTGTGGGAGTAGCTGAAGAAAGGTAGACATATTCACCAAACCTGAAGGTGAAAGCATCCTAGCTTTGTTCTTTGCCAACATCTTTTTTTTGGTGATTGCACAACAGTGGTCCTCCAAAGATCTGTTGTAGCCCTGGATCACTATTGTGAAGCTAATGCCCAAGAATTAACCTATGCGTAAGTGCCAAAGTATTACCCCTTTGTAGAACGAAGGATAACAAATACTAATATATGGGCAAACATTGGCCATGAGGGAGTGATCTGTTGTAGCAATTTGGTGTTGAAATTATTAAAAGACTGAACCAAGTTCAGTGAGGGTGCTCTTTCATTATGGAACAATCTAATCATTTTTAATGTAGAAACCAGCCTCTTTCAACAGGGAGTACGCAGCTAAAGCCATTCTGGCCCTATTTCTTGGAGATGCACTTTGCTTTTCAGCAGGGATGTGACTCCTTGATAAAACTGACTGCATTGTGTGCAGGAGTGGTCTTTAGCTATGGCCATCCACTTCTGTGGCTCCTATGAAAAGGGAGGTTGGTTAAAGGCCCTTGCTCTTTAAAGGAGTACCTAATTTGTTATTTAAGTCAATAGTGTCATTGCACTTATTGTATAATGAAGCTCTATATAGTTTGCAGTTGAAAACCTGCCTGAAAGAATGGGTGCAGTTTTCCATATTGTGTCACGTGCAGCAATCCCTGGGGAACAAACATGCTTTGATAATCTCTTCAAATTCATGTATTCCTTGTCAACCGTATTCTGGTTATGTATGTTACTTGACAGCTAATGCGCACCCTTTGACGCAAAGGAAATGTAACCTGTTCTCATTGAGTAAAGAAACATTGTTTCATTTACTGTGCCTGGGCCCCAGTATCTGCTGCATCAGATCTGGCTGGGGCTCATTGACACATTAGTTGGCTACAGGTGTCTGGTGCTTTTCCCGGTCCCCTTGGCTCAATATTTAGTTGTTGGGAATCAGTGACTACCACAAATTGAAAAGTCTGAAATACAAATAGAGTATGTAAATGTGGCGATCCTTCACTGCAGAGTGGATTTGCACTGACTTCTGACATGCTTTCCTGATGGTAACGTGTGTTTGTTTTGGCTATGGCCCCTTATTCCTGCATTTGTCTTGCATGTTTCCCCACAGACTTTTCTTCCAGACGCTATATTGAAATGTCTAGCGCCATCTCGATTACGTCCTTCAGGCGTAGGGGCCTCTGTTCTTCTCAGCATGACCATTTCTACATGTCACAGACAGACTCTTGCAGTTGCAGCCTTGAAAAATCTTTTTACCAAGCTAAAAGTTTCCTCAAACTATTGCTTGCTGCAAAATATTGTCCTCAATATTTTGTCATATAGTGGTTGTGATCTGCAATCACATTATGGGCTATAATTGACATCCTACAGGTATTGTGTCTCCTTTGCTGCAGCTTTGATGTGGGGCCTCCAGTGCAACAGTGTAAAGACACTATTTATTAATCTATGACCGTTTTAGGGGCTTATGGATTAGCTTTATGGAAATCACTTTTTGATTATCCTTTGATTAGTTTGCTACATGTTTTTTGCTTCAAGCCCACAAACTGGAGGAGCATTACCCCGGAATCTTTTGACGCTACTCTTGCATCCCTACCAACTTTAGAGGCTACCACTACTGGTTATTTCCACAACAGCAAGTGGATTACAATTGCTCTTGACTCCTCATTGGAAGTGGTGGATAATAATGTAAAAGACAGAACTAAGCTATCCCCTTGCTTATGGAACAACTCGTTGAGCTGAAACATTTGATTAAGAAATGTGAGGGCTTGGTGTCAGAACAAGGACCTGGCCGAAAGATCTGAATATAAAAAAAACACTTTGCCACCTACAAAACAGTCTTAAAAATACTACTATCTCCACTGACTGAATTGTGTCAGCTGGGAACAAATAAAAAGAGGTCTTCAAGATTGTTGCTGTATTAATGAAAACGTTATCTTTGGCTTTTTTCGCCCTCTTACTCCTTTTGTGAGTAACTTTCATTTTTTATTAAGAGATATCTCATATTCAGAACCACACCTCTACTATGTTCACACTATGCTCTCTTGCATTTGCATGATTTTCCTTCGGACTGAAAAAGGAATAATTTTGTTGCTCTTTCAACCTAATAAGGTCAGGCAGGACTGTAAATCTGGCCCTCCGATGGATTCGCCTCCCTGTCCATTTGTTCCATCCTTGTCCTCTGACATTGTTGCCAGCCAATTTAAAGAGGGTGTTGTGGTTTCCTTGATAGGAATGATCTTGATTCTGCTTTTTCTAGGTCAATCACACTTCCACAACAGCAGCAAACATTTTCGAGCACTGTGTCGCTACTCAGCTTTGTGGTTTCTTGGAAACGCATTAGACATCACGGCTGATTTGCATGCAGATTGTATCACTGAGGCAGTGGTAGTAACAGTAATTGATGATCTCTGCCTACTTGTCGGCTCTGGTAGTGTCAAATACCTGATTTTACTCGACCTGTCAACAACGTTTAACACTGTTGCCCGCAGTGTCTTACTTGACCAGTTGCTTGAGATCGGCTCAACTTTGGCAATCAGGTGTTTTTTTTCTAGTTGCACCAAAGTGTGGCTGTTAGAAATGGGGTTTCTGGTTGGCTAAGGTATACACCCTTGCCAGCCAGTACCCACCACTCTAGTCAGGGTAAGCTAGATATGCAAGGAAGATAACCTGTGCTCACCCTCTGGTTGCTTGGCGCAGAGCAGGCAGGCCTATCAACAGAGGTAATGTGTAAAGTATTTGTGCAATACACTCACACAGTAACACAATCAATACACCACAAAAAGACTCAACACAGGTTTATAAAAATAGGTATTTGTATTATGCTCAAAACTGTTGTGTAGTTCCTATAAATCTATTTTGGATCTGTGCATTTAGACAACATAAAATGTGGGATCGATGTCCAGACTGAGTCCAGACAGCCCCACCGGATATGTTTGCCTGTATACCAGCTAGCTCACAGTGGCACTATGAACTCCTCTTACCAAGGAGCGAATAGTTTCTGGCAACTATCGAACATGACAACCCTGACCCCTCAGGGATCGTGGAAACAGTGCAGTACTTTTCGCTCAGTCACTCTTGCTCACTTTGTCTTAGAGAAATACACAGAATAAACAAAAGGGACGTTTTCAATAAGCATTTATTGAACCAGCATCATTCTAGTCTAAAATACGTGTGCTGCAATAACCATGTGACAGAAACAGATGTATACTGGTATAAGCACCAACAGAGTAAAATGCTAAAACAAGGGATATATGTTGGCATATGAATACATGACAGTAATAATTCGTACTCCTACGATGCTAACCCTAACTAGATGTACCTAAGTGTACCTAGCATGTATGTAGGTGTATAGCCAAGAATCCCCCTAGGATTACCTGATGTGAGAGAGCGAAGGACCCCATCTTGGTCTTGACATTGACACCCCGCAACGGGATGTCACACCACTGCGTGCTAGAGTTTCAGCGTGCAGGGACTTCAGCATCTCGTGTCAGCGTGTTAGCATGGAAGTCATTCTCCTCTGCCTGCCCCAGCAAAGATATGGTGCTTATATGCACAAAAGGTACCCTCAGGGGTTCTACCTTGCTGTGTCATGTCGGCCGAGAATGACGATGGTGATGAACCTTATACACAGTTATTATGCAGAAGATGGTAATCCTGCTGTGATTCTGAGAAGCCTCATGCATAATAAATGAGGCTAGTTTTCGGGGAATACCACACAACATTTATGCAGCACCTAAATAGGTAAAAGGTCAGCACCAAAAACCGTTATGTAGGACAATGGCAGGGTAAATGTAGGTAAAAGGTTAGGAGACTACCCAAGCCTATATTGGGGTACATTGTGATTCATAACAAAACAAGACGAAAACGATAAATCACATAAGTACTTTTGTAGGTATTTTAAATTATCACATTCACTGCAAGATCTTAGATCAGTTAGGTAAACACTGTGCCAGAGGCACGTACAATCAAATAGGGACTGATAGGAGCAACTCCTCGCCATATGCGGGGAAAACAATGCTTAAAGCGGCACCCATTGAGCATTCCAAAGCAGGTTTCTTGGGACCAGGGGAACTCACTAGAGATGACCACCCGCGAATGTGCGGGCCGGCGGCTGGGAACTCGTGGTCCCGTTCCTCACAGAACAGTACCTCAGGCAGGCCGTACGGGACTGTCCTCGTTCAAGGGGGCAGTCTTGGAAGTTGGATGGCTTGGGAAGAGGCTGTGAGGCGGTGATCTTCTCTCCCCATCTGGCTCCGGGGCTCAGGGTTGTAGCAGAAGGTCGGCGCTGCCTCTGGCTTCCTCCAAGACAATGGGGGTGGAGCTGATGTCGTCATGGCTCTACGCATCGCCCAGGCAACTCAGTGTCAGGGAATGCGACTATCCTACCAATATACGGCCCGTGGCACCGCTCTCGTGGAAAGCTCAGAACCAGAGTGTTGATGGACAGGAGGAGGACGGAGCTTCAGCAAGTTTCCGAATACTGCGCTGGGCCTGTCTGGGTGGAGCTCTTCCTTCATGGAGCATGGAGCGCTGGTCATTGTAGTTCGGACTGCCAGACTCAGAGTCCCACTGCAGCGATGATGTAGTGAAGTCTTTGATGGCGGTGAGACTCCAAAACAGGGGACAAGCCAACAAGCCCTTGGTGAACACTTGCAGGTACAGAAAAAAGGTAGCAGGAAGCAGGCCAGCTCACCAAAGCAGGTCGCAGAGTGAATGTCCCTCCTGCAGCACAGCACTCAGCAAGCAGCAGGCCAACACAGCAAAGCAGTTAGCAAAGTGGCAGCCCTTCCTGGCAGTACAGCAGTCCTTCTGGCAGTGTGCAGATTTAGAGCCAGCAGCATCTGGTTACAAGTCCCACGTAGTGTCTGATTAGATGGGGTCAGAGACTCAATACTTATACCCAGACTTGCCTTTGATGTAGGGGTGACTTCAAAGGAACTCTCTGAAGTGCACAAGGATACCTTTCAACCCAGTTCTGTCTGCCAGGCTAACCCTGGGGGGGTGGTGCATCAGTGCTTTGTGTGAGGACAGGACACAGCATACACAGATGTAAGTGTGAGCAACCTCCCCACTTCCTGCCCATTAAGGCTATCAGAATGCAGATGAGTCCTCTTTCACACCCAGCCCTTCCTGTGTTTGTTGCTGTCTAGATAGAATGCACAAAATGTAGCTGTCACCCAGCCCAGGCGTGTATTGGAGACAGGTTGTCAGGCACAAGAGCAGTAAGTAAAGAGAAATGTCCACTTTCTAAAAGTGGCTTTTCTAAAACAGTAAGGTTAAATCCAACTTTACCTGTAAAGAGGCTTCATCATTACCATTCCAAACATATCAAACATGAAAAAGCTAATTCTCTCTGATCAGGATTTACAGTTTAAAAGTATGTTAAGGATTTCCCAATGCTGGCCTATGAGAGGGGTAGGCCTCACAGTAGTAAAAAACAAAATAGGCTGTTTGTCACTACCAGGAGATGCAAAACATAAGGTACATGTCCTATCTATTACTTACCCTGCCGTTAGGGTTACTTTTGCAGCGTGAATCTTTCTGGATTCACTATGCTGTGCATTATTCCGCCATCTCGTGGTTGGGTCCGGATTCGTAGTCTTTTCTTTGTTTTTGTGTTTTTTTTGTTTTTTTTTGGCCCAGGTGGGCGTGCGACGCCCACCATTTGGTGTCTTCGTGACGTCTGTCGCGTCTCCAGCGGAAGCTCCCACCTTGGTAGCCATCTTCAGATTCTTTTTTCCGCCGTGGGGTCTGGATCGCTGCCGAGAAGTTCCAGAAAATTTTGGACGAAGAATCTCGAAAGTCGAAATATCATCACAGAGGATGGATTCCTGAGACACCGGACTGACTTACACAAGTACCGGAGACAACAAGAAGGACGACGAGGTAGAAGGTCCACGACCGAAATCTCGACGCCACGGAGAATGCGCCGCAGGGGCTCCCTGAGCGCGGTTATGGACAAGACTCCGTTCAAGTTTTGCAAAAACTGCCACCACAAGTACGCCCAAAAAGACCAGCACCCAGTCTGCAACCTCCGCTTGCCGCTCGACCACATCAGCGAAGACTGCAACGCGTGCTCGGCGCTCACCCGGCGACCCTCCGGGTGAGAGACAGACAGAGAAGGGTGAATCACGAGTCATGCAGGGCCAGGGACCAGCACCATCGCTCCGAGACCTGGGCCCCTCGAGCGGGAGAGGAAGACAACATCGCTGAGGGACCAGAGGACTGCGCTTGTCGCCGAGGTCCATAAGAAAACGTCAAGGAGTGTGAGGTGAGTCGCCGACCCCAAAACACCAGAGCGACGCTCGAAAGAGTGAAGCCAGAACACCTAGCGACACTACTAGAAGTGTAGCAAAGTCCTCGAAGGGAGCGTTGCCGCCGAAACTCCTCGACGAAAAGCAACAGCGTCCAAGGACAAGCAGTCGAGCGGATCCTTTGACAAGGACTCACAACGGGCGAAAGCTTCCGAAAAACAAAGGCGTCGAAGGTCACCCGAAAGGGAAGCCTCGGCACCGGGCAGAAAGGAAGGCCCGCGGCCTGTTTCGACGCACCGCGACCGCGAAGAGAAGCACTGCACCACTCTGACGCCGTAAAAGGCCCACGAGATGGCGAAAAGAAAAGGAGAGGCTCGAGGCAGAGATGGCGAGCATCCTGCAACGGAAAAAAGACTTCGACGACAAGATGAAGCAATACGCTATCCCACTCGGCTGAGGCCCACGAGGCGCCCGAGGAGTTCAAGCCGAATACATCGAGCCCCCGACAACACCTGAACCACTCGAAGACCAGGACGAAGAAGACTACTACTTCAAGCCGAAGGCGAAGAAGAGATGCAGTCTTACCGGGACTCGCGCGTCCTCGGAGGTACAAGACATAGACTGGCAAGACCTCGACGCAGCGTCACCAGAAGAAGGGGTAGACTTCACTCCCTCGAGGCCTTCGCCGCCAGACGACATCGGGAGTCTACAAATGAGGTCGTGCCCAGAAAGCTGCAAAGACATATGGGGTCGTAAATGCAGGAAGAAAAACAAAGGCAGGTTTCCTCTTCGAAACCCTGCTCCTCAACAGACAAGGAGCCAATTCCTACCCATGCTGCCTCGGCGTCCCGACCAGGGAAGGGAGGCCTTCAGGGAACCGGGCAGTCTGCAAGGCGTGTTACACCTAGAAGCGAGGAAGAAATATAAACATTCTACAAAAGACCCAGGCGTACATCCAAGGGTCAGTACCAGCAGACTCCATTATCGCTGCAACGGCCAGAAAAGGCCGGTGTGCCCACCCAACACAGGCCCACCTCCAGACACAAGGAGAGCAAGCGAATAGGGACCTCACAGGACTAAAAGTGGAGAGGAACGCAGCCATACACTGGCGCATCGCCAACTCCAACGCCCTCATCAGCAGGCATGCAGCAGACTAGCATTGGGCAGAAATGAGTCAGCCCATTAAACACCTGCCAGAAGAACACCAACAAAGGGCAAATTACCTAGCGGAGGAAGGCAAGGCCATCGCTAACACTTGCTTAAAGTCAGCTTTGGACGCAGCAGAGAACTCCAGCAGGCAAATGATGATAGGAGTAACTGAGAGGAGACACGCATGGCTCAGGGATCTCCGGCCTGAGCCAGAAGTACAGAGCAACATCATCAATACACCTTTCGACGGTGAGAAACTGTTTGGGGCAACAGTCGACAAACAAGTTGACTCAACTGAAAACAGACAACGAAACTGCAAGGTCCATGGGAGCGCTGCAGTTCAGGGGCATGAGAAGAGGAAACCCTCAAGGCGACCCAGTGGTAGAGGGGGCAATGCACCCACCACTTCACACCAATCACCCCAGCAAGGATATCAGGGGAACAACCAGGGCCAAAACCTGCAGGGACAACAGCAGCAAAATTGGCAGTACCAACCAAGAGGACGGTCCTTTCGAGGGCGCGGGTAATGGACGGGGACAGACCCGAAGAGGGGGCCAGCAGCCCACCTCAAAGTGACTCCAGACACAAACCACACCCTCCCCAGTTAACACCAAGGGAGAGGAGAAGTCCACAAAGGAACAAAACAAGGAACACACACATACAACAAATAACCACCGAGCATACAACACCGTGTGGAGGAAGATTAGGAAAATTCCTCACACAATGGAGGGAAATTACCACGGACAAGTGGATACTAAACACCATACAGCACGGGTACTGCATAGACCTCCTAAAACACCCGCCTGGGAAAAACCAAGACATCGGACAATACCCGCAAGGGAACTCAGCTCCTCCTCCTGTCTAGAAGCAGAGGAGCTGCTACAAAAAAGAGCAATAGAACTAGTCCCAAAAACCAAAGAAACAAGGGAGATCACTCAACATACTTCCTTGTGCCAAAGGTAGACGAAACACTAAGACCAATACTGACCTCAGATTCCTGAACAAGTTCATAAAACTCAAAAATTCAAAATGACTTCACTTCAGGAAGCAATACCACAAATCCAAGAAGGGGATTACATGGCGACCTTAGACTTGAAAAGATGCATATCTGCACATACACCGTCAACCACAAACACAAACGTCTCATTAAGATTCGTGATAGGCCACGCAACACTACCAGTTCACAGTGCTGGCCTTCGGACTAAAGTCCGCACCAAGGGTGTTCACAAAATGCCTAGCAGCAGTTGCTGCGCACCTTCGAGAAAGAGCATACATGTATACCCCTACCTCGACGACTGGCTTGTGAAAGCAGGATCATACAAACTCTGCAAAGACCACATCGAACAAGTCATACAAACACTGTCCACACTAGGTTTCTCAATACACTGGGAGAAATCACAACAGAACCTCAGCAGATCAAAATATTCTTAGGGGCGCTAATAGACAGCACACAGTCCAAGGTGTTCCCCAGCGACAAGAGAACTATAGCGCTCCTGAGGGAAACACGTCATTACCGCAAGGGGCAAGTTCTGACAGTGAGGACGGTGAGCAGACTAATGGGAATGATGGCATCATGCATTCACCTTGTCCCACATATCAGACTGCACATGAGACCGCTCCAAGAATGGATACAGCAGCAGTGGTCATAAGCTTGACAGGGAGTTGGGACGATCTAGTGGTTGTCACACACGCAGTGCAGCAAGAAATAGCGTGGTGGAAGGAAAAGAACATATTACAAGGGAAGCCATTCACACAGCCAACTCCAACAGTGACCATCACAACGGACGCCTCACAGCAGGGCTGGGGCAGCACACATGGACAGACTCAAGTCTGGGGGCTGTGGTCACAACAAGATGCAGTGAACACATCAACGTCCTAGAACTAAAACGGTGTTCTAGCCTTAAAAGCCTTTCAAAAGCAGCTTTACGGGAAGCGAAAGTGCTGATACAAACAGACAACACAACAACAATGTTCTACATCAACAAACAGGGTGGAACACAGTCAACACCGCCTATCAAGCCTGGCACAAGAGATCTGGAGATGGGCCATCCCTCTAAGGATAGACTCAGCTAGCAATACACCTTCCAGGAATAGACAATGTGGAAGCAGACCGACTCAGCAGGCAGACGTCTGCATCCCACGAATGGGAACTCAACCAGCAGGATGGTGCAGCAGCTGTTCCAAAAGTGGGGGAACACCACGGATAGACCTGTTTGCAACACTCCACAATGCAAAATACCAACATTACGCATCCAGACAACCGGACCAAAGGTCCCTAGGGAATGCGCTTATGGATAAGTTGGTCGAACGAATTTGCATACGCTTTCCCCGATACCACTGTTACACAAAGTACTCAGCAAATGCAGGAGCAGCAGCATGACACTGATATTGGTGGCACCTCAGTGGGCCAGACAATCATGGTTCTCACAGATAATGGAAATGGCGCAGGAACCAGCACACAGGTTCAGCAGAAGGAAAGACCTCCTCACAATGCAAGACGGAAAAGTGCTCCACCCAGAACCAGACAGCCTCAGCCTAGCAGCATGGCTCCTGAGGACCTAGAATTCGCACACCTCAAACTACCTCCAAGCACCATGGCAGTACTCAGAGAAGCAAGGAGACCCACTACAAGAAAATGCTACATTGCAAAGTGGAAAAGGTTCTCACAATGGTGCATTACAGAGGGACTGCAACGAAAAGTCACAAAAGAATCAACAGTACTGCGATACTTAACACACCTTACTACAAAGCGGGCTGAGCTACTCGTCACTAAGGGTTCACCTAGCAGCCATAGTGGCCTACACCAGGGGAGAAGCGGTGAAAAGCTTCTTCACCTCCCAAGTGGTCAAAAGATTTCTGGAAGGGGCCAAAAGAATAGCCCCCCTAAAAGGATGCCAGCCCCAAGCTGGAACCTCAACACTGTACTGACACAGTTGATGAAATCACCATTTGAACCCATACACAAGATCACACTGCACATGCTCACACTAAAAACGGCTTTCTTAGTGGCTATCACGTCACTGCGAAGAGTCAGGTGAACTACAGGCTCTCACACTACAAGAGCCCTACTTGCAAATACACAAGGACAGAATTGTCATGAGGACGGACCCACACTTCCTGCCAAAGGTGGTGTCGCGGCTCCATATCAATCAAACAATACAGATACCAAGTTTCTTCCAGAAACCTTCAACACCCTCAGAAAAGGCGCTACACACGCTGGACGCCAGAAGGGCAGTGATGCACTAGCATAGAAAGGACGAAGGAATGCAGGAAAACAAAACAACTCTTCGCTTCCTTCGCAGCAGTTTCCTGGGACGACCAGTAACAAAAATACCATTGCACGGTGGACTGCGCCGCAGTACAATCTCTGCCACAAGCAGGCAGGACAAGAATTACAAGGAGCCGCCCAGGCTCACTCAACAAGGAAAAGGGAGCAACGGTTGCGTTCCTAGCGTAACACACCTATACAAGACATTTGCCAAGCGGCAACATGGTCTTCCGTGCACACGTTCACCAAACACTACTGTGTTGATATCCAAATGAACAAAGAGGCACAAGTAGGACAGAAGGTCTTACAGCACATTTTCAGCAACCAATGCTCATCTTCCACCCAACCACCGCAATAACAAAAACCGCTACTAAGTCTATGCATCAGCATAGTGAATCCAGAAAGATTCACGCTGCAAAACGAATAGTTTCTTACCTGTCGTGTAGTTTTGCAGCTTGAAGACTTTCTGGATTCACTAGCGCATCCCACCGCTCCGCCCAGGAAGATAACATAGGAGTGTTAAGGGTACAACTAGACTACATACAAGGTTTAGAGGGATCAAAGAATAATTGAAGGATTAAAGGTTAAAGACATAGACAGCGAAAAACTGTAAGAGGAAAAAGAAAAAGAATCCGAAGATGAAGCTACTAAAGGTGGGAGCTCGCCGGAAGCGCGATCGACGTCACTCGAAGACACCAAACGGTAGGCGCCAGCGCCACCTGGGCCAAAAAAAAAAAAAACCAAAAAAAAAACACAAAAACAAAAAAAAAACTACGAATCCGGACCCAACCACGAGATGGCGGAATAATGCACAGCATAGTGAATCCAGAAAGTCTTCAAGCTGCAAAACTACACCGACAGGTAAGAAACTATTCGTTAGCGCCTACCGTAGGGTGACTCGTATGTAATAAAACTGGAATTTAAGGCTTGGCAAGTAGTTTTAAATGCCAAGTCGAAGTGGCAGTAAACTGCACACACAGGCACTGCAGTGGCAAGCCTGAGACAGGTTTGGAAAGCTACTTCTATGTGTGGCCCAATGAGTGCTGCAAGCCCACAAGTAGCATTTGAAATACAGGCACTGGGTATATGGTATACCATTTTACAAGGGACTTACAAGGCAAATCAAATATGCCAAACAGGTGCAAACCAATATACCATGTTTAGTTAGAGGAGAGGCGCTCCATGCACTTTAGCACTGGCCAGCAGTGGGAAAGTGCCCAGAGTCAATCAATCAATCTTTCTTTATTCGGTCATATGACCATTAAAGTGCACAGTAATAAATATATTAAAAAACATATAAAAAAATTCTTACAGATCATAATAAAACAGTGTCGATATAAAAACAGTCAAAAGAATGAATTTGTCTAGAACTGTTCCCACTTGTCAACAAATAAGCACAAAGTAACTTTCATCTTTCCCACTTTGGGCCTTCATGAAGAGGGTACATCAAAAACAGAACTGATGCAATGTTACTGGTCCCTTAGAGTCAATGTAGCATATTTGTCTGCCATAGGTGGCATTGGCAGTGTTCCATCTGTGCAATCATAAGGTAGACAATACAAGAGCATATCAATATTGCATCATCAAGACCTATAAAATACTAAATATCGCAGTAGTCTTCAGATCTTGCTACCAAATATAAATGAAGTAATAATCATTTTATCCTCAAACAATCCAGCTAAGAATCATAAAGTGCTGTGTGCCACAGTGCATCAATTTTCCTGTGCAAAAATTCCAAAAGTTAATAATCGTTTTCAATCCTGACTACACTTGCAATTCAGTTATGGCTGGGACCTCACGAGCAGCCTGGGACATGAACTTCAGGCGCCTAAACCAAAATATCAGCAAAAACCTACTCACAGCAAATACAATGTATGGTGTAGTGTCAGATTTTAGTATCCTCAATGCCACCCTATATTGTCTGATTCCCAATCTACAACAAATGGGGCGAATCCATTTCTTGCATTGAGAAGAATATTCATTACAGAAAAAAAGAATGTGTTCCACTGTTTCCAGTGCATAGCCACAGGCTGGGCATGCAGTTATAGCTGAGGGGGAAGTCAGCAAACCTGCGTTTTGGGATCCTGCCATCTGCTCACGACAAGAGCACAGTGCTAGCACCAGCGGGAGAGGAGTAAGGAGTGAGGACTCCATTCCCCAGACTCCCCGGCGCCGCCGTCACCGCCACTGCGCCCAGAGGCGTATAAAACACAGCTGCGGCTCCCGCAGCACGGGAAGTCAGCAAACCTGCGTTTTGGAATCCTGCCATCTGCTCACGACAAGAGCACAGCGCCAACACCAGCGGGAGAGGAGTAAGGAGCGAGGACTCCATTCCCCAGACTCCCTGGTGCTGCCGTCACCGCCACTGCGCCCGGAGGTGCATAAAACACAGCTGCGGCTCCCTTGGTGCGGGACGCTCCCGGGCAAAGCCCGGGCCAAGGGCGGGCCCGTCCTGCGCCTGTCAGCGCCAGACAGAGGCAGAGGCAGGGCAGGGCCACCCCCCTTGGCCCCACACCGGCGGTATTCTGAAATCGTAAGTACACTACATCGTGACTGTGGGGCTTATTCTGCAATCTTCCTGGCTTCCCTTCTCATGGTCACCTCTTTTGCATGATCATCAAAATGGGCAAAAGAAAAGTGTCTGATAAAAGTATGGGCCCAGGGAGCGTAAGGAAAATCCCAAGACATGCTGCTGAAAACTGCACTTTATCTGAAATAGACGCACTAATAGAGGAGGTAGAGGTCCTCCTAGCTCCCCATCCAAGTTCATCTGCCCCAAAGAGCAAGAGAAAGGGAAAATGCTCCTTGGAGAAACGTCCTTCAAATCCTAAATCTATAGCTTCCTACTTTGGGACCTCCGTAGCCCTAACCCCAGCTATCACTCCCCCTAGCCAAAGCCCACGTACTGAGCACCAGCAAAAACTTTTGCGCAGTACTACAGATCCTGCTAATAATGGTAGTGACCATTACGTCATCAACGTCGACTGTGCGAACAAATACCTGCCCCTGGTCAATCAGGAGAAAGGAGGAACGGACCCCCCCTCACCCTTCTAAAGAAGCGCCTATATCAGAGGCAGCTGTGCCTCCGACTAATCTGGGTTTGGCCCACCAATTGAATGCCCTCAAGCAGGAAGTTAAGTCACTAAAAGTGGCAATGGAAAGGATGGCAAACCTACTATTTGAAAAAATGGACACACTGACTGAAACTGTAGTAGTATGGGGTGCATCAAGGCCACGAGGGTACAACGACCCTCAGAGCACTGCACGCAATGAGCCCCCCAAGAGGCTCAGTAATGGGTCCCTCAATCTCCACGCTGCCCATCATATAAACTCACTCACCTGCCCACAAAGCCAAATCAGAAACAATACCACGTACAAGGCCAACATATGTAAACGGGATCACGCTCCCCCCAAGAGAATCAACACACGCTAATCCTGCTATGGTACCTAAAGTACCCTGGAACTATAAGCCTCACACTCTACCCGTAAAGAATTCTTACAGTGGTGACATCATTAAAGGACCTCCTAATATCCAAGGTTTTGACCTCTATGATTAATGTCCCGAAGCCCCAGAGCCCTCACACAGAAACTTACGAGGGTCTAGTTAACAAAGTAACTCACTGGATTCACCACAAAAGGGTCTGTCGATCAATTATAAGGGAGGACATAATAAGTGCAAAGAGGTTCACAGCAGGAACACCCGAAAGGGATTATATAGGTGTGTCCTTTAGGGATCAAGCCCTAGCAAAAGACTTAATTGCACTAGAACTTCGCTTTAGACCAACACAGATTTGCAAATATCATTAAAAATGAATCATGCGCGTCACACATTGGTCTCACTCCCTGTCACTCATCAAAATCGATCCTCTAGTGCATTGGAGCCTAACCCTAGGGAAACTGCCCAGCACTGTGTACCTCAATTCAACTACCTTGTACGACACTGACTGAAAGGCCTTTATCTTATGCTAAGGTGGGTAGAGTTGGGTTGTTGAGGCACAGGGGCTTAGCTAAAGACGATGACAAAGGGGGGCACTCAACACTGCAGGGAGGCCCCATCAAGATGACCACGCGGTCCCTATGGCCGACGGTCGATGAACACCTGAAACTTTTATCATGGAATGTCCAAACTCTCTGACCCCGAGTGGGGTGCGTTTATCGACTCTCACGAAATTATTCTGTTACAAGAAATCTGGGCCACTAAGCTGGTGCATCGCCCAGGTTTTGTTGTTTTTAGCGAAAGCGCAGTTCCATCTTCGGCAGGGCGACCATCAGGTAGACTTCTAATATGGTTAAGAATGGATTTATTCCCAGTGGCCAAAATTTTACCATCCACAGCTAAAGATCTTCTTGCCCTCCAAATTAGCATTAACACCCGGCTCGGCCCCACACATATAATCTTAGTAAATGTATATATTAGATCATTACCCCTAAACGTTCAATCCCCAATAGTAAGCAAGCTTGATCATCTACTGGGCCAGTTTGCCTTTAAATCCTTAAAAATTGTAGCGGGAAACTTCAATACTTGTCTTCCCATATCCACAGGGTGTATACTTGACGATCTATCGCCCCTCCGCAAATCTAAAAAAATAACTAAATCGTTAAAGGTTTGTACTCAAATTGTTGACCTTATCACTGATTACGGCCTTAGAATAGTTAATGGAAACACTAAATCTTATAGTCCCCTTCATTTTACCTTTAATAGAGGTATCAGTGAATCCAGAATCGACTATATATTAGTGGATAATGATCTCTGGTCAGAACTGCAGGATATGCAAGTTATCCCCAGACCTGATAGCGACCACCAGGTACTATGTGCATCTTTCTCAATATCCAGATTTAGAGACCCTAAACTAGAGGTGGTTGTATCAACTCGGTTAATTACAACTTCAAACAATCTGAGAAATGTCAAGTGGGCAGAACTGGTGGTAGACGAATCTAAACTCTCTCTAATTTATGACTGGTTTGTGTCTAAACTCTCCTTGATTGACGCAACTAATATTCATAATATTGATTTCGTCTCCACGCACTGCGATCTTATGGACACACTGAGATCGTGTTTCATTAAAGAACAGAGGAGAGGAGCACCCAGAAAGGCAGTACCGTCTTGGTATGATAAGGATTGTCGAACTGGAAAGACTCTCTTGATAAGTGCAATTAAAAGGGGCTTAAGGCCTGAAATTATAAAAACCAGGCGAGATTATAAAACCCTCCTAGTTAAAGCAAGAAGAGATTGGGAGGAGGAACAATGGGCATTGATTGCTGAAGCTTTACAGAAGGGTGACCAAAAATGTTTTTAGAAACTTATAGCTGTGAACCCCTCCAGTTCCCATCCCCTAGACCCATCGATTAATCCCGATACCTGGGTCACTCACTTCAGCAATTTATACTATTGCCCGCAGCAAAATAGCACCGCAGTGACCTCCTGCCCTGGTGAGGCTTACGGCCCCCAAATTCCAAATTTGACTAGCCCATGTTCCACCCCAGCTACTGATTCTACCCTTACCTTTAATTTATTGGAAACGCTCACAGCAATTGAACAAACGGAAAAGGGTAAGGCTCCAGGAATGGATGGCATTCCGGGAGACCTTTTTCTCTCCGAACCACTTATCTGGGCCCCCTATTTGAATGTCCTATCGAACAGTATAATTAAAGCGAACAGGGTCCCTCCCTCATGGCAAGGCGCCGTTATTATACCTATTTTTAAAAAAGGGGACAGGACCATTGCTTCAAATTATAGGTCCATAAGTCTACTTGATAACTCCCAAAAGATATTCTGTAGACAAGTGTTATGCAAACTAAATGAGTGGATACTACAGAACAATATTTTGGAAGAGTTTCAAGCAGGCTGTAGATCAAAGGCCAGCACATTGGACCAGGTTCTCTGCTTCAAGGAGATAACTTGGAAATATATCACCTTGCTGCGTAACCACCTCTACGTCGCTTTTATTGACTTAAGAGCGGCATTTGACCTGGTCCCTAGAAATACACTCTGGGAGGTATTAGCTGGGTATGGCATTCCCCTAGATCTATTAAGAATACTCAGGCTCCTACACGCTAACACATACGCGAGGGTCAGATGGAACTCCTTGTGGGACATGACTGACAAGATAGAGATCTTGAAGGGAGTCAGACAGGGGTGTGTCCTTGCGCCAACACTGTTTAGTCTATTCATCAACGGCGCAGTGAAGAGATTGATGGAATGCAAACATGATGCCCCGAGAGTGGCGGGAATACCAACCCCAATATTGATGTTTGCTGAGGACACCCTGCTGATCTCCCAAACCCCCATGGGCCTCCAATCTGAACTAAATGCTTTTGTTACCTTCTGCGGGGAAAGGGGCCTAGAGTTAAACTCGTCAAAATCAAAAGTCATGATGATTAATCCACACAAAGGGTACAGAGGTAGTGTGACTGTTGAGGGGCTCCCACTAGAGGTAGTCCACCACTTTCACTATCTAGGGGTGAGGTTAAGCGACACCCAAGCATGGGGCTCCCAGTTGCAAAAAGTAAAACTTCCCTCCATCAGAAAGCCTCTGCCATAGTGAGGCGATATAGAGCAGCATCTAGCGGAGCTGTCGCTCCGGTCATTACTGTATATAATGCCTCAGCTGTAGTGTCAGCAATATACAGTGCCGAGATTTGGGGCTATACCGATGCAGAGAGCCTTACAAAAATAGAAAATAGGTTCCTCAAAACACTTTTTAAGCTTCCCTTAAGCTCTCCTACCACACTGCTACGTTTAGACCTGGCTCTCAATCCTATTCACTTAATAGTGGTTTTAAAACCCTCTTATTTTGGGTCAGATTATGGTCCATTAATGAATTGGCAGCCTATAGAGAGTGAGTGAAAGATCTTTCGGCTCTCGATAGAAATTTGAGGACACCATGGCTGAAACACATCAAAGAGCTAACGTACAGAATAGGAACGAGTGAATTATGGACTGCCCTGGAAACAATTGTAAAAGGAGATGCTCAAAAAATAAAACAGTCTTACTGGGAGGCAGTCCTATTCCAAACTTGGGAAACCCACCTGACTAATTCTGTTACAGGTAAATTTTTGAACCACAAAAGTACGCCCAGGTTTGAACTTTATCTGAACAGAATGTACCCACATCAGCTAAAATGCCTGTACGTACAATATAGGTGTGGGGTTCTGCCCTTGAGATCACACACTTTAAAATGGGCCAATGTTACAGGCCAGGTGGATTGTTGTCCAAATTGCCCGAGCATAGTGGAAACGGAGTCCCATTTTATGTTATTCTGTCCCACTTACAGCAATGTTCGTAAAAAATGGCTGGTGCCTGTATGTAACAACATGGGTGTGAGACATTATTGGGAAGCGGAGAGTGATATTAGAGAACCTTTAGCCTTCGCAGTATCTAAGTACTTGTACATCGCTTGGGCATTAAGAAAAAAGGCAATCTGTAAATATGAATTTTGATAGAGAACTGCACTACCTTTCCTCTCACTTATTAGGTTTTTATGAATTGTTGCACATACATACTCTGACTCTTTATACCTTTTGTATAGCCCCGATGATAGCTATCTTGCACATTCACTGTCATGACTATTTGAACATTTTACGAACGATCGGGAGACCCCCAACCAAAATGTACAACCGATTACCACACCAGGTCTGCAATTTGTTTTAGGGTGACGTCCTGTCTCTTTTATTCCTTTTTAACCTTGATGTAATCCTTTTAATTGCTTTTTAGTAAGGCTTTTATATATTGTTGACTTATGTTTTTATATTGCTCAACTTTTGAAAGTATCTAAAATGTATCTTTGTTGTATGGATTTGATGTGTTTTTATGGCTGTGCCCGAAATAAACAATTATCTACTAGCTGAGTTTGTTTCCCATACAGTAAATGTCCTTACAGGTAAATCTGAATCTCACATAGAGATTTTTCACCAAAGGTGGTGAGATCTGGTCGTAAAGAAGCTCAAACTCCGCAAAGGGTTTTATGTTTAAAAACTCAGTAGTCAGGCGCCCCACTGATCTATTAATCGCATATCGTTCTTCTACACATGCCCAATACTCAGCTTTCACAATGGCAATGTCATTCTTATTGATACATTCCGGGCTATCCCACAGGTGAAATATCCCTAGCGAACCACACCAGAATTTTACATGGCGAAACCAAGGGATCCGTATCGCACCACTTAGGTTTAAGACTTCTTTCAAGGATTTACAATATTGGCCTATCTCAGGAGTAGACCAAATACGTAGCCAGTAGGTCAATGATTTAATTGCGGCCATGTCGCCAATTCTCTTCAACCCAAGGTCAGAGTCCTAAAGCCAACAAAAAAGAAGTTCAGAAGAAGAGGAAGGCAAAAAGTTTGGGATGACCCTTCAGAGAGGGTCATTTTCCAACAGTGACTTTAGAATCTTACTCTTTTTCCATCTAAGATATTTTCTGCAGGCTCCTCAGGGTTATGTCCTGTTACCCTATCTCCTCAACCTATGTGTCATGCCTACTGATGTACAGTTCGAAGAACTAGGTTGACAGTCCTCCTTCTTCCATTACATGGGCTTCCTTTATACAGTCTTATGGCTTCCAATTTTTACTTATGCTGATGACACAATAGATTTTGCCTCTTGGCGGACACTTGTGCCAAGCTTCCACTCTCCATCAGTATTTGCTACATGTCGGAAACTGAATGGGAAGCATTTGGCTAAAGCGCAAAACAGAAGTGGGTGTGATGGTTGGCAGTGTAGACCTCTGAAACCTCTCGCTATGGCCTTAAGAACTGAGTTCCTGTCCTAATTGTCTGACACTTGTTTAGAGTTGTGGGGTCAAAATTGGCACATACTTGGAAATGGATGCCTAAGTACCTGCAGGCACCTTTTCCTGCATTTTTTAGAAGAAGTGATTAGCAAGAATTCTTCCTTATGGCTTTCCAATGAAGTCATTTGATGGTCTCCGCCCTCAAAGGAGAGCCCCTCGATAACTGCAATGCAATGTATTTAGCTATTAGTAAACACCTTTAGCAAAGGCTACAACATTTTCTAAATCAAGCAGAAAAATTGATTACTTCTCTGGTCCATTCCCAACTCCATTATTTACCCATCCAGTCTATGGTCACATTCAAACTCTTTACCTTGTTAACATCCATAGTTTTGACCATAAATCAGATTTTCTATTGAATTGGTTCCACCTCTTACTGTTTTTCTAGAAACTTACATTCTTCCTGAAAATATGCAAAACCAGGCTGAATGGATATGTTTTCCTCCCTCTCTTTTGCCCTGGGCCTGCAATTTGCTACTTAATGACATTGAGGATATTGGCTATAAGCTTGCCTTTAGTACGAAACTGAGTACTAACCGTTAACATTTCCAATCCTTTCTTACATTTGTAAGCTAACTTTATATAGTACAAGTTCTCTACAGAACACAACTAACTTAATTTAAGAAGTAGCAGGGCAAGTAACTACTTCAATAACTGTTTATTACAGAGTGTTTATGGATTGACTCTGCATACACATGTGGATGTCTTACATGGTATGCTCCAAACCCTGTGTTTAAGTACTTCCTCAACAGTTCACTTTTACATGACCATTGCGTTATTCAGAACCTGCTTGTCTCATGCTTAACAAAATCCTAGAGGGCATAGCCCTACGTTTTTTGGGTACTTTTTTGGAGTCTTTTTTTTCCTCCTATTCTTTCCTTCTCATTCCTACAGAGGATAGCTCATGCTGTGAAGCTCTAGAGTGAAGCCATATGTGTTGTGCCACTAACCGCTTACAGTAGCTTCCTCACACACCCTGTTTCTTGTCTGGGAAACGTTCATTCCATGCTCACCAGCACACTGAGTGCTATCATACGAACAAGCAACCTGGAATGCATGCTGCCTACAGGTGCTCAGTCCCAAAAGAAACACTGGATTTCATCACCAATAAGAACAGTCAGGAGAGAAGTACGGGAGCCTTCCACCGGATATGGTATTGGTGATACTTCTTGCTGATGAAGTAGAAAGTCATCACCTACAGAGACCCTCTCCTACTCATGTTGCAGACCACCCTCACTGGCCTTGCCCAAATATTGTGAGAAATCCCCAGGATTGTGATTGAAGTAGACCATCTACCCCCAGAACCTGAGAATTTGCTACATGGCTCTGTGTAAAAGGCCAAGGCGAAGTAAGGTACACCTAAATAGAGCAGCCCCAGGGATCTGTGTCACCACTCCTAAGTCTCTGTTGCATGGCGAGTTAAGCCTAGCTCCCTGTATGAGTATACTGGCCCAATGCATTTCACTGAAGGGTTTTACCAATCTTTCATTGTGGGTGCGGTGAAGCAGGTCTGCTGCACCAATAAGACAAGTCCATCTTACCCTATGGGTGCGGGTCTGTAACCAGTGTCTCCTTTGGCTCCAGACACTAGCACTGGAAATGTGAAACTATCTCCACCTGTGAGCAATCAGTCACTGTCCTGGCCACATAGCCTCCAGTATTCAAGCATCCCAGGAGGTACAAAAGCAACCCATCTCTGAGCCTATCATTTTCACTGTAAACTAAGTACTCGAACCTAAAGGCTGTAAAGTGTTTGTGTCCAGATAGCTCCCAGTTTAGTCTATGGTGGTGAGGGCAGCTACCCTGAAAAAAAATGATGTCCTCTCAAAGTGAAAAGGAGACAAAGTGATTGTTGTCTCTTGGGAAGCTGGTCGCTTTCCATTTGGTGGTTTCTGCCAGCAGCAGGCCAATGCCATTAGGCACATCCTATGGTCTCAGTCTCTGACGCAAGTTAGACCTGTATGCCTTCTTGTTACCAGACAATGCCCAGGAAGAATATTAGTTCATCAGTCTATCCTTGAGGCATTCATCTTGGCTCAAGTCCTCAGGACTAAAGCTGGAGGCCCACTAGAATATCATTAACATCCCCTTTGATGGAAAAATGTGTTTGATCCTACGACAAACGTCTTCCAGGAGTATAAAATGGCCATGGTCACATCCAAATTGCTTGCAATCCAAATGGTACTGCAAGACTTCCTCCTCTTTTCCAGCCAGGGACTGTCCTCCAGTCTTGTTTGACCCCCATACCTCATTCAGACCCTCATGTTCCTCAGCGTCCATAACCTGTTTGCTAAGACTGGGGCTATGTGATACTTTCTTCTTTTTTTTCTTCCTTTGTTCTGTTTCTCAAGTGTTGTGGAGTATACCCACATATTGGAAATGGGTAAGTCAAGACATAAGTATAACATAAAGTTATCTTCTTGGTGAGTCTTCTCAATCCGTAGGCTCTTACTCATTAACACCACCCTCTCTCTCACTCCTCTGCTGAAAGTCAGAATATATACACCAATTGACTCATTTTTTTTAATGGAAGCGAACTGGTAACAATGTGGATATGTATTGCTATGAAGGCATGCTGCCTGTGCCATTTGCATACATATGTGGTTCTGGTACCAGTAAGCTTTGTACTAAACAACTATTGAAGTAATTTCAAGTTCCACCACTAGGTGACAGAGACACAAACAAGTGTATGATGGGAAATAGCCTGTCACTAAAAGTAACTGATTCACCATAATGGTAACTATCTGTTCAAGCTATGTTTGGCTGTAGAAACACATGCTGTGCATACTCCTACCATCTAGTGCTGGGTCCGGATGTGTGTAAGTTGTTTTTCTTCGAAGAAGTCTTTTGAGTCACGAGGTAGAGTGACTCCTCCCTTTGGTGGTAATGTGCATGGGCATCGACTCCATTGTTCGATTGTTTTCTTTCCACCGTCCAGTTCAAACGTGTGCTCCTGGTCTCTGTTTCGACATTGTTGTGGTGCTCTTTTCGGTATGCACAACCTTCCCTCCGTTGGGATTGTCTTTTATCACGTTCCTATTTCCCTTGCATATCGACGTTCGAACATTTCGATCTAGCTCGGTCTGTCTAGATAGCGGCCTCTCCTGGGCCTCGCCCATCGGGGCCTACACCCGTCTCCATTACGTCTTTCAAGAATGTCTCAACGGTGATAGAACAAACGCCCTTTCGTTATTGTCCTCACTACCACGCCAAATACTCTCTGACCGACTTACATCAGGTCTGCAAGTCGATGACAGCGAGGCTGACTTCAAAGCCTGCTGCTCCTTCCACTCAAAGAAAACTCTTTGCGACTGTAAAACACATTGGCTCGAGACGTCGCACATGAGCATAGAAGAAGCACCAGACCTTTCTGGTCTTTGCAACGTCGAGGGATAACATCCACATCCATCTGCTGCAGGTGAAGAGGCCTTCTATGTTGAAGGCAGCTCCGGTTCTGACTTGGAGATCGACCTGGAAATGGAATGTCTCCCACCTACTCAGTCTGTGAGTACGGCACCCCCTTACCCTAGGCACCATCCTGAAAAGGCCTTGGCTAAAAACTAGGCAGTCCCTGTGCAACACCAAACAGAGGCTATTGAACCACCACTGCCTTCGGGCCACGGCTGGCACCGAACAACTACTTTGGACGCCTCGCCCAGCTCTGACTCGGCGCCAAAAAAGCCTCCCAAGGCAAGTACTTCAGCTCCGACCACCCCGGCACCGACTGAACCCTCGGCATCGAGCCGACCTGCACCTTCGAGTTCCTCCGTCTCGGCACCAAGCAGACCATCGGCACCAAAACCAAAAACTCTTTTGGGCCCGAAAACTTCGAAGTCGATCTTCAAGCCTGACTCTGGCTCAACAGTCGAGCCTATCCTACATAAACTACAGGAACAGCTTAATTTCAGACAGAAGCATCTCATTATACACCCTCATACAGGCCGCATCCTTGCCCGCCCTTCCGCCTCTGCTGCTCCATCTTCAAAACGACAGCTATCATTTCAGGAAGCCTTGGACACCAGTTCCTGTGATAATATGCAGGAAGGCAATAAGGACACCAGCACTTTATCTCTTGCACCACCAACACCTGTTGCCCCACCTTTGCCCTTGCCCTCCCCACCTCATTCTCTAGAGGATCCACTTGGCATTACACCCCAGGGATCTCTGCATTCTGCCACAGGTGGGCATGGTGGGAGGGAGGACACATTTGATATTCCTCCACAGGATGACCCATGGGGCTCATATGACATGTAACCACCAGGGGACACAGACCCTGATCTTTACACTGCCCACCCCTCCTGATGACTCAACCCATATCAGGAACTCATCAGAAGAGCTGCCTCTTTTCATCAGGTTGCACTTCACCGAGAGCCCTTCGAGGCAGATTTTCTTTTTGAAACACATTACTCCACTCACCGCACCACCCAATATCTTCCAATGCTCAAGGGCATGCTTCGACACACCCCAGACATTCTTTAAGACCCTTCGGAGCTAGGGTTAAAATGCCCAGGGTGTACAAAAAATATGAGGCATCCCCATCTGACCCAATTTATATTCGTCGTCACCTTCCGCCAGACTCACTAGTCATCACCACTGCTTGTAAACGAGCTAACTCCCAGGCCAGCAGAGATACCCTGCTGCCATATAAAGAGAGCAAACGTATTGATGCAGCTCCAAAAAGTGTAGCTATGCAATCATCCAACCACTAGCATATTGCAAGTTCAATGAGCCTCCTCGCAAGGTATGATCGTGCACATTGGGATGAAATGGAGGTCCTCCTCCAATATCTCACTGAGGAGCACAGAAAACTGAGACAGCAACTTGTATCAGAGGGCAAGCTAATCTCAAACTCATCTATTCACTGTGCCCTAGATTCAGCTACCACTGCTGCTATAGGGGTGAACACAAACATTTTCCTCTGAAGTCATGCATAGCTCTGTATCTCTGGCTTTAAGCTAGAAGTCCAACAAAATCTCTTGAACATACTTTTGATGGTGACCACCTTTTTTCCCCCAGGAGGACCACATTTTAGAAAAAATCGAAAAGGACACAGATACGTCAGAAGCAATGGGGCACTACAGACACAAGCTCCCCATAGCTCCTTTCTCTGCCCCTCCTACTGTGGAGGCTCCAAGACCACCTCCCTGGCACCTCCACCTCTTAGTGCACCAAGGGCCAACAGTCCTCTCCCAGGGGTTATTTTAGAGCATCCTACAGGGGCAATAACTCAAGAGGCAGAGGCAAGGGTAGTTCCCCAAAAGGACCTATACCCACACCAAACCATGACTTTCCTCTTCTATCCCCGACCACATAACACCTGTCAGGGGACAACAGCTAAAATTCTAACCCACATGGCAAACCGTCACCTCAGACCAGTGGGTGTTGGACAATATCCAACATGGTTACTGTCTGGAGCTCATTTCCTTCCCTCCCACCATTCCATCTCGCAAGCACAAGCTATCACCGGAACATCAAACGCTACTCAAAGACGAAGTCAAAGCTCTCCTCCTCCTCAAAGGGGCTATAGAACCCATGCCCAAACATCACCAGGGCTCAGGACTATACTCACTATACATCCTCATACCCAAAGAGGATGGGTCCCTCTGGCCTATTCTAAACCTCAGGCCTCTAAATGAATACATCCTTTCAGAACACGACCACATGGGAACCCTCAGGATGTCATTCAGCTTGTCCAGCAAGATCACTTTATGGTTGCGCTATACCTAAAGGACACCTGTTTCCACATTCCAATACACCCAGCACATCGCCAATATCTCAGGTTTGTGGTATTAGAAAAGCACTATCAGTTCAAAGTCCTGTGATTTGGGGTCACTACTGCACCTTTAGTTTTCATCAAGTGCCTTGTGGTGGTTGCCGCTCACCTAAGCAGACAGGGCATCCATGTCTTCCCTTAACTGGATGACTGGCTCATCAAAGGTGCCACTCATCAACAGTGCCTAAACCACACGCAAATAACAATAGATCTGCTTCATCGCTTAGGATTCACCATCAATGCTACTGAATCCCACCTTCAATCCCTACAAATCCAACATTACCTGGTCACTATTCTCAACACAGAAGTAGGCTTAGCCTATCCCAATTGTGCAGGGATACAGTCTTTTCAAACAATGATTCCCTTGTTCCATCCAAATGAACAGTTTACAGTCAGGACAGTCATGCGTCTTTTAGGCATGATGGACTCCTGCATAGCCATAGTACCTCATGCAGGGCCTCACATGAGTCCAATGCAGGAATTTTTAGAGCAACATTGATCTCAGACAGAGGGTCATTTGGATGAACTAGTGTTGATAGGCCGCTGCACTCGTCACTCTCTGCAGTGGTGAAACACCGCCAATCTCTTACAGGGGCGGCCTTTCCTCGACCCTTTTCCGCAAACCATTTTGACAACAGACGCATCACTCACATGATGGGGTGCACACTTATAGGATCTGACAGTGCAGGGCAAAGTTGTCCTTGTCCAGACAGACAATATGACCACCATGAACTACCTTCAGAAATAAGGAGGGACACGTTATCAGCAACTGTCTCAGCTATCTCAAGCCATTTGGCATTGGGCTCTCCATCACGACATTCATCTGCTAGTAGAGTCCCTTCCGGGGATGGACAACAATTTTTCAAACCTCCTCAGGAGGATGCGGCAACAAGACCACAAGTGGGAACTCCACCCGCAAGTCCTCCTCTGTGAATTTCATAAATAGGGGTTCCCTTAAATAGAACTGCCTGCAACCGCGGACACGGCAACTGCCCAAACTATGTCCCCATGTTTCCACAGTCCAGCGGCAATGCACTATGGATGAATTTGTCAGGGATATTTGCCTACGCTTTTCCTCCTCTCCCTCTTCTTCCGTTTGTGGTTTGAAGGCTTCAGCTAATGTCTCTCATTCTGGTAGCTTCCAGATGTGCTTGCCAACCCTGGTTCACAACTCTGCTCGACCTTTCTCTAAATCCGCATAAGAGGCTCCCCAACAGGCCGACCTTCTCACGCAGAACCGTGGAGAAATCGGGCACCCAGATCTCAGGTCACTCAACCTAGCAATCTGGCTCCTGAAGTTATAGAATTTTGATACCTTTGTTTTCCTCCTGAGTGCATGGCCATTCTCAAAGAAGCCCGCAGACCTACCACTCGTGCATGCTACATGGCGAAATAGAAAAGATTTGTCTGCTATTGTCATCCAAACAAATTGACCCTTTTCAAACTATAGTACAACACATTGTCTGTTATTTGTTTCACTTACAAATCTCTTTCACCTCCATACAGTTGCATCTAGCTGCAGTAGCTGTCTATCTTCAAAATAGGCAACACATCTCTCACTTTAAAATACCAGTGATTAAGGCCTTTGTGGAATGTCTCAAAAGAGTGATTCCACCATGGGTCCCACCAGTACCCTCATGGAATCTGAACATTGTATTCACACGACTCATGGGCCCTCCATTTGAGCCCCTTCACACTTGCCCCCTTCAATTTCTCTCTTGGAAAGTGGCATTTTTTGTGGCTATTACATCACTCAGGCGTGTCAGTGAGCGTCAGGCATTAACCCTGGAAGAACCCTTCTTCTAAAGGGTTGTTCCGCGCACCAACCCTAAATTCCTACCAAAGGTAGTGTCTCATTTCCATCTCAATCGGCCAGTCAACCTACCTGTCTTTTTCCCACAACCAGACTCTGTTGTGGAGCAGGCTCTCCATACATTAAATGTCAAGAGAGCACTCAAGTATTAGGTTGATAGAACAAAAATGTTTAGGAAAACACAACTACTTTTTGTTGCTTTCTCCCAACCCCGTAAAGGAAAGGCTATATCCAAATCGGACATTGCCAGATAGATGTATTCAAACATGTTATGCTAAAGCTCAAAGGACTTTAACTACACCTCCTAGAGCACACTCTACTAGAAAGAAAGGAGCCTCTATTGCCTTCTTGGGGAACATCCCAATAGCTGACATATGTAAAGCAGCTACCTGGTCTACACCACACACTTTCACTAAACACTACTCTGTGAATGTTCTAGCATGCCAACAAGCTAATGTTGGCCAAGCTGTGC
Organism: Calotriton arnoldi; assembly: GCA_963921515.1. Taxonomy (NCBI): domain Eukaryota; kingdom Metazoa; phylum Chordata; class Amphibia; order Caudata; family Salamandridae; genus Calotriton; species Calotriton arnoldi. The sequence continues at coordinate 2,294,621 of CAWUFW010000455.1, read as the reverse complement.
TACGTATACTTTTCCAAACAACTGTAACACCCACAGGTTAGCCACCGCTTTTGGGAAGGACTGCTTACAGTCTATGCACAGCATGTGTATTTACAGCCACACATGCCTGGAACGGAAAATGTTGCTTACCCTGTAAGCATCTGTTCGTGGCATGTAGTGCTGTAAATTCACAGGCACCCACCCTCCTCCCGGGACACCTCTGGCCATTGCAGTATCTCTTTAATATATCCCTTTTTTCCTCTTATGCATGGCCATCTCTTACCAATCACTTTGTTTCACACTCCATCCACACCCTCCGTGCAGAAAAACAATCTAACAATGGAGTCGATGCCCATGCGCATTTTCACCAAAGGGAGGGCTAATTTAGGTTGAATTGTTTATAGACATGGATGTTGCCATTGCCTCTGCCTTCAGAATCTTGAGGAGGTGGAAATCTGTTAAGGAGGAATTGTTTAAGGATGTACTAACCTGTGTATGGGAGATCAAGAGGTTCTGGCCAATTTGTAATTAAGATACCAGAAGACACAAACGCCATTTTTCACCTCTGAATAGTGTGCTATCACACATTCCCAAACTGGTATCAAAGTTGCAAATAAAGTTGTTAACATAGTGTGCCTACCAGAGATAAGAAATGTCACCAGGAACTCTTTATCGCCTGTTCTGATGGATATTTCTACCTGCAGATTCCTCACCTTTTGAATATCCAAGTTGCCAGACTGAGTCTAGAAACTTTTCAGTAGTTCTCCATGCCAGTAGGGGAGCCATCTCCACTTAGCCGCTGAGTGCAACACCACTGAGATGTGACTGGAGCCATAAAGTTCCCCCACCAGCACAAAGAAGTCAGTTTCCTGTCTTTTTGTGCCATCGAGACAAATCCAAAGCTTTAATTCTCCTCAGGGATCCCATCAACATTTTCAATAATTTTTTCCCTACATTTCACGGGTGTAGTACACAATGTCCCTTCCCAAACAGTCCGGGTTTAAGCCATGCAGGACTGTGATGGACAAATGTCCATCACAGATGCGCATGGCATCTGTCTCTGGTGCTTGGGGGTCTGACCATGACGCCAAAGCCTGGGGTACCTGCTGGAGTTTGCATCCCAAAGCGACTAAGGAGCCGCAGGGAAAGGTGTTCATGGCCTTTGCTCTGGACAAACATCCAACAAATAGGAAGTCAAGACCGAGGAGCCTGGTGACCCCACCTTTATCGAAGTCGTTGAAGCATAAACATAAGAAGACAAAATATTACGACAGAGAGAGCTCTTCAAAAGGTCAGCCTTGAAAACTCCTCCCTGCGCTGGAGAACTCCTCCTCAAAACCGGAGCTCATGGAACCACCCACAGAGGTCCCAGCGCCTGCGGTTCCATTTAACCTGGCGCTGATTCTGGACCCACTGCTGACTGTGGCACCTACACCAAGGCTCCAGCCCATTCAGCCTTACCTCAAATTCCCTTGCCCCGGAATGAATCTGTCTCTCTTCCTCAATGCATTGTTTGGTGTGTTTTGACAAGCCATGGTCCCCTCTGAAGTTCCTTCTGGGCAAATGTGTCCCAGGGGGTACATTTCTGGAGCTATTCTGACACCATATTTTGCTGCCTCTTTTCCTCCATTTCTGCCACCGGTCTCATTGGCTCCATCTCCAACTACGACGCCAGTCCCCACTGCCAGCTCAGCGCCACGCCCAATGCCGCCTCCACTCAACATTCCTTCAGGCTCCTTGACTTTGATGCCGGACCAGCCTTAGCCACCGACCCCTCAGGCGCTGTAGTCTCCGCCACCCACTCCACAGTCTATGCCACTGGCACCTCAATTGACGCCTTTGGCTCGACAACAGACACCACCAGCGCCGTAACGTTCAAGACCAGACACATTGCCTCAGATTTAGTTACCTCTGCACAAATCACGAAAGGAGGCACAGCGTCTCATGGAGGAGGGAAGATGGTTTTTCGAAGGTTCTTTTTCATGTGAGGATCCCTTCCAGATGCGGGGACGGACAGTCTGTGACCCTAGACCCTGACTTTGCTAGGCTGAAAGACGCAGGTGCTTTAGACACCTCGTCTGAGTGGGAGTTTTACCCCCCCCGTCCGTGTTGCCTCCTCTGGAGATCACCTCTTATCATTCAGGCATAAAAAAGATGGTAGAAGCATTGGACCACCAGCGCCCCTCCGCTAAAACCAAGGCAGATGTTTTAACAGAGATCCTCTATGCTCTGTCCCATTAAGCGGAACCCTTGTTGTCTTTTAACGAGGCCCTTACTGAGCCCATTCTCACTGCATTGATGAAGTGGACGTCACCTACTGCTGTAAACAGTGTGATAGCGCTCCGATGAAGACCGACCTTGGGTGACCCAGCCTTCTTTTCATCACACCCATCATCGGACAGCCTCGTAATCCAGGCATCCTGCTCTTCTAAGCTCTTGTCAGACCCTTTCCCTACCACTCCATCAGAGAGAGTGTATAAAAAGATTGAGCAGTTTGCTAAGAAATTGTATTCTGCAGGCAACATAGCCCTGGTGTCCCTGAACTCCACCTGCCTCATAAAATGTTACAACCACACCCTCTGGGACATGGCCCACTTCATAGTACCAACTTGCGAGAGCTCCTTCAGTCCCACTTCACAGAGCTGGTAAGGACAGCTAAGAAGCAGTGAAGGAGGTCATCTAGTCCAGGATAGACACGGCAGACTCCGTGACCTGGGCCATTGGAACATCTGACTTCCTTTGCCGCCACTCTTGGCTGAGAAGTTCAGGAATCTCCCAGGATGTACAATCCACTCTTATTGACCTCCTTTTTGATGGTTAACTTCTCTTTGGGGTAGAGGCCGATTCTGCTCTTGAGAGGATCAAAGAGAGCAATGGGAATACAAGATCTCTCAGCATCCAAACTCAGCAGAGGGGTTACCAACAATTCAAAAAGTATAGTGGCTTCTCTAGTAGGTTTTCCTTTCTAGGCAGACATCATGCCTCTCAGTAGCAACAGTAAGCCAACCCGCACTTCAATCAATTGGAGGACGTGGCAAAGGAAGAGATCATCCCCTTTCACTCCCTCCACTCTCTCCTTCATCTTCCTCCCCAGCCACTGCAGGGAAGCAGCCCTAATTTCCTCTTGTTGGAACACAGTGTGCCAGTTGGAGGACGGGTATTCTTATTTCCACAGGCCTGGTAGATCATCACTTCAGACCAATGGGTCTTACAAATTGTGGAAAGGGGTATGCACTATCCTTTCAGCAGGCCCCTCCACCCATTCCCCTCTGCTCCTCCCACCCTTCCAACCGATCGTCGTCAGATCCTTCAGAGGAAGGTACGAAGTTTTCTGCAGAAATGGGTGGTAAAGTTTGTGCCAGAGGAGGAACAGGGTTAGGGGTACTACTCCTGGTCCCAAAGAAGGACGGCAATCTTTATCTGGTCCTAGACTTTAGACTTCTGAACTGGTCCTTCAACATGGAGAAATTCTTAATACTTTTCCTGGCAGAGGTATTGCCTCTATTTGAAACCGAAGACTGGATGATGTCTGTCAACCTGCAGGATGTGTGTTTTGATATCCTGACTTCTTCGGTCCCACATGAAGTGCTTTCTTTTCTCTGCAGAATCTGCCCACTACCAGTTTGTTGTCCTTCCATGTGGTCTAAATTCAGCACTATGAGTTTTCACAAAGGTGATGGCAGTCGTCTTGGCCCATCTCAGACGATCAGGGATTCTTGTTTTTCCTTAGCTGAATGACTCGCTCCTCAAGACCAGCTATCAGTGATAGTGCTGAATCACCTTCAGGTCACAACAACATTGCTATTTGACCTTGATTTTGCCATCAACAAGTCCAAATCCCAGCTGGTGCCCTCTCAGCGCACCCTGTTCATAGGAACAGTATTTGATGCCACATCAAGTAAAGCCTTTCACCCTCCACAGAGGGCGCAGGACATTCAGGATATGATTCCGATGTTTCAGAACATATCACAAGACCCAGTCTTGATGATCTTCCGCCTGCTAGCTTTCTGCATTCTGTTGGTCGCTCTTGCATACTGGCACATGAGAATCCTCGACTGGTGCCTGTTAGGGCATTGGTTCCACCATTGTGGAGCTCTTCAAAGTTCCATTACGATCTCCAGGTACACAGCAGCATATTTGAGGTGGTGAAGTGTGGAAGACAATCTGATTCAGGGAAGATATTCCAACTACAAAAGGCAGTGACACCAGTCATCATGGATGCTTCCCCTTTAGGGTGGGGAGCTCACTTGGAGGATCTCGAGATCTGAGGCCTCTGGTCTCAGAGGCAAAGATGTACATCAATCTGCTTACGTTATGGGCAATGTAGCTGGTGCTCAAGGCCTTCCTGATGTCTCTTAGCAGCCAGTCTGTCCAGATCTTGATGGACAATGCATCCATGATGTGGTAGATCAACAAGGAGGGGGGAGTAGGGCCGCATCTTCTCTGCCGGGAAGTTCTGCTGCTCTCGTCCTCGGTGCAGGCTCATCAGATTTGGTTGGTAGCCAGCCACCTGGCTGGTGTACTTAACATTCGTGTGGACTGTCTCAGCCTGCGTCATCTTGCTGACAACAAGTGGCGCCTGCACTCAGAGGTAGTCCAACACATCTTCAGCCTAGGGGCATCCTTCTGGTGGATCTCTTTGCCACTTGTGACAACACTCACTGCCTGAACTTCTGTGCCCTCCAGTATCTGTTGTAGGGATCACTGGGGGCTGCGTTTCATTTGAAGTGGACTTTCCACTTCACTGCGTATTTCCTTCCATACCCTTGATTCCTCTTGTCCTGAGGAAGATCTGCTTCAGCCAGGCCCAGGTTGTTATGACAACCCTGGACTAGCCACAAAGGGTTTGATATGCACACCTGATGCATCCCACCCTGGACCCCTGCTCCATCTCCCTTACAGTGTAGACATCTTGCAGTCTAAGGTTCTGTACCACAACCTCTAGAGCCTCCACCTACATGCCTGGAGATTCAGCAGGGTAACTTGAAAACCTCCTCTTTACCTCCTAATGTTAATATTAAAGACGTATTTTTTAAAATCTTGCTGCTTGTGTTTATCTGTAGCGCTGAGGTACCCTGTTGGGATGATTCGTGCGCGATATTAAGTTAAAATGACAACATAACATAATGTGCTGGATGTTATCTTATGTGCCTGTAGATGGAGTAGGTTTTTGAAGTGGTGCAAAGGCAACTCAGTAGACCTGATACATGCCCACTTATCTGACATCATACGTTTTGCTCTGTCACTTGCTCAATGGAGGTGTGCACTAGGCACAGTCAACGTCTACTTATTAGCCTTTCGGTGTCTCAGTGATCTACCATCTCTCTTCAAAGCGCCTATAATTATAAGGTGCTTGAATGGTCTTGCCAAGAAGTTTTCTCCTTTGCCATTCATAATGCCACAATGGGACCTGAACCTTGTTCCTATGTTTTTAATGTGTTCTCTGTTTGAACCATTGCACAGTTGGCATTTGCAACTGCTTACTTTAAAAACTTTAAAAACTCATTTTCATAATGCCATTATGTCGGCATGACGTGTGAGTGAGTTATAGAGGGCGAAAATCAGGAGACCATCGCAGATTTGCTCACAGTCGGATCACGGAACTCGTGGAAACCCTCCCAGGCCAAGGTGTAGTAAACCAGCAGTAAAACAGATTCACCAGCACGCAGGGAGCCGCTTATCTGAAGGTGACAGCTAAAATCGGGAGCAGGACCTGACAGAAAACTTTATCGGTAATGGAACAGATAAAACAAGGTACTGTCCCTCGCCCCTAATTCACCTTTCATCTACTTCATCCCTGTGGCTTCTATTTGTCTTCATGCACTTTGGAATCACCTGTGGGAGGGTCTTATTGCCTCAATTGTAATCCTCCACTGGAGCAGAGGAAAAGGGACGCTGAAGAAGCCTACAAAGACTTGCTAACTGTGCACACGACATTCTGATTCCTGATTAGATAAGAAAAGAGACTACATCCTGATCACTATTGTATAATAATTACTGACGGGGTGGTGGTGGGGGGGGTGTGTGTGAGTGATTCTGGGGATTATTAGGTCTCGCCTAGCGTTGCAGCACATGCGCTGCTCGCTTTGCGAGGCATGCTGTATTAGGGTATTTTTCAGAAGTGGTGTAGAAGCCCCGCCCATATTTTTCATTGGCTGACGTCATCGTCCATGGTAAACGCTGGCTTCCGATTGATAATGAGGCTTCTTAGTCCCTCCTTGTTACCGCCCTGTCTCCTTTTGGGACCGCCCATCAGGACTGGATCTTTTACTTGCGGTGTTATACTGTCTCCTTCAATTAGTCGGTAAGCACTTTTTTTTTTTCATTCGGCCGCGAATTGCCAAATGTTGTGTTTTGTTTACTTTGTGCGTTCACGAACATTTTCAGAGGAGTCCGAGATCAAATGTCAGACGTGTTTCGAGGGAGCCTGTTCTGTGCACCAAACCCCTCCCGCTTGTTTAGCCTCTTGGGGCTGATTTTGCATTGCCATTGTTTTGTTTCCTGCTCCTTCGGCACCCGTTGCTGCTTCCAGCTACTCGTGTCTGCAGTGCGTTCAGCTTCGGTACACGGCGCTGCTCAAAGTTCAGTTAATGACCCCATGCCGTGCCGCCCCACTCCCTCTCACCCGTCGCTGTTTGTTATTTTCAGTGTTGTCATTTAATTATGTTTATAAAGTGCTTTTTTTGTTTTTGAACGGTCACAGAGGACGTGTAGCCCGTGCCTTCCCCCTTGCATTATGGTGTCTGAGGTCTGGACCACCGCCCATGAACCTCCAAAGTGTGAATTGTCTTCAGTGAGTGTGTTCTACTTCCGTACACGGTGCTGCTCAAAGTTCGCTTAATGACCCCGTGCCGCCCCTCCCCCTCTTGCCAGTTGCTGTTTGTTATTTTCAATGTTGCCATTTAATTCGTTTTATAAAGCACTTTTTTTTTTTTAATGGTAGCCTGTGCCGTCCCCCTCAGAATATAGCGTTTGAGGTATGGACCACCTCCTATTAACCTCCAAAGTGCGGGTTGTCTTAGGTGAGTGTGTTCAGCTTCGGTACCCGGCGCTGCTCAAAGTTCACTTAATCTTCCGTGCCGTTCTTCCCCTCCTGCCCGTCGCGGTTTGTTATTTTCAGTGTTATCATTTAATTATTTTTTGAACGGTCACAGACGCAGTGTAGCCCGTGCCTTCCCCCTCGCATTATGGCCTCGGAGGTCTGGACCACCACCCATGAGCCTCCAAAGTGCAGGTCTATATAAACTGCGCAAGATTGGGGGGGCATTTATGTTGGTACGCACATGGAATGGCACTTCATAGTTTCTCTGCCTAACGGAAGACCGGAACCCTTTTTTCCCAGTAGATTAATATCCAAACTTAGTTTACTGAAAGGCGCGTGCAGGCGTTGCTACGTTGTATACCAGACAGCCCAAAAGGAAAAACTAACATGTTAAATGTTCCTTTTCATGATTTGCTATTGATTAAACTGCAACCAACTTTGCCCCAAAATGTTGAAGAGTTGTCGTTGGTCTGCGTGGTAAGCGAACTATTAAGCACGAGGAAGCAGGCAGCTGAAAAATGGAACAAAGGGAAGCTTCCTGTAAGATGCCGGCTCCTTTGCTTAGATTAAACCGAGATAAACTATCTCCTTAAGTGATAAGCAGCTCTAAGACCCATCCCAGGACTTATTTTATTACTGCACAATAGATGTCACGCTCTGGTGTAGCTTCAGCTGGATACAAAACTAACTAATACATTTCTAAGTGTGACCTGGTCGCCTGGAAGGGGGGTGGATCGTAGAGCCTGTCAGTGGGGACTCACTGGTTTTCAACATCTCTATTTGTTAAATAGATTTTCCTCATCCGCCTCTTTACGTTGAGGCGCGATGTATAACTTGCGTTCACCCTACCATCCTCTTCGTTACCGCTAACACTATAATTAATGGTCTAGCAAAATAAATAGGGCGTGATGCAGCTCTCCACATTTCTGAAGGCAAGCAGTATTGCTATTAACAATTTTGATGCTACTGTTTATCAACATCGAAACGATGAAATACTGAGTCAGCTTGTCAGCAATAGAACTTCTGACACGCAGAGTACCAGCAATGCTTACGAGTGTTTAATCCCCTCGGCTTTTTTCCAGCTCGAATGTCGTTAGCGACAGTGAGGGCACAATAGTGGTAATAAAAAAAAAATCATTTGATACTGAAATGTAGAACTTGATGTGTTTTTCATAAGAAATATGCAGTGACTGATTGTAGTGTTATCAACCTGGGCGATATAGTGTAAATGAAGCAACCTGCATGGGATAGTAAATATCAAATTGGTTGATATATATGCATGCACAATGCTCGTCATGTTCCATGGCTAAACACTTTTTTATTTTTTTGTGAGCACTATGACGCTGCCAGCACTGGCTGCTTCTAGCACTTTTTAAAAATTGTTGGTGAGGGACGAGGCAGAAGCCATCTACCCCTACATGTTTTACTCCCTCCAAGATGCCTTCCGCCAGCAATTTGAAAACACGCATTTGCAATGCAATAGGTCTCGCATTTAACTGAGTTTAAGCTATTGGCATTGTAAATGACAATGCCTTTTATTTATGTTTTAAAAACAAAAATAAAAGGCATTGTTATTTGCAATGTCAATAGCTCAAACTCGCGTAAATGCGAGACCTATTGCATTGCAAATGCTTGTATCCCATAGGTGGGGTGGCGTAACTATCTGGCAATCACTAGCCAACGGCCACAAAGTGTACCCTTGCCCTATCCCTGACTCATTGTGAGCGACTGATACTTTTTGGTATTTTTTGAATAATCTTCTCCACCCCTTAATAGAATATCCTCTAAGCATGGGCAAGAGGAAGCACCCCGCTGCTGCTGGCAAGCCTCAGTCCCCAGACAAGTCCCAACTTTCACTATTAAAGTATATTACTGGAGCCATGGGGGCCATTGAAAAGCAAATAACAACTGTTGAAGAATCACTGTTAATAAATGGCAATTGTGCAACTGCTTCGGCAATAACATCTCATGTGTCCATGCCTCCAACCAGGGTTTAGAGAATCCTGCAAGTATTACTGCATGTATTAGCGAAGACAAGGGCACAAGAAAGGAGCATGATAAGAGCGAGCATAATGGGGTAAATGGATGTATCCAACATATCCCTGAAACCATTTCCCCATAAAAATCTAATTCACCACCATCCAAACGGGTTAGAAAGCCACAAACTCATCCCACAGGAACCTGCCCCACTAGAGAGATAGTGCGAGACAAGCGAGCAAATAGCCAAACTCAAGGCCTAGAACAACCAGTAACCATCCCGGTTCAGACCAACCTGGACCCTAATAAGACAATAATTAGTAAACTAGACACTCTAGCGGAGGCACTTAAAGTTCTCGATCAGCATGTGAACAACATACTGGGGTCCATACAAACCTGACTAACGAAAGTAGAAACAAGAACTAATTCTTGCTTGGAACTCTTGAATGTTTTTGCAACTGTGCAAACACCAAAAGCGCTATGCAATACGACCTGTCTGTCCAGAATTGAGGCTCCAACCAAGACTGCAACAACCAACATAATATCGGCAGGACCAAGTGTATATCCCCCATGACATGTAGGCACACAAAGTGATAGAGTGAGGGGTGGGGAAAGTTTAAAATCAGACACGCCCCGCGCCGAAGAGAGAGGCGGAAGACACTGTGGATCTGCCGTAAATACCCTAGCCACTGATGACTATTCTAGAGATCTCACAGAGCACACATCTGATCGTTTGGACCTGCCACAGGCTGCAACACCATATGTGGTAGTCCTGACGAATGCCCCCCCTCTACCTACAGACAGTATGGAGAACTGGATCTCCCTAAGAAATAAGTCTTTAAATTGGTTGGGTGTCAGATCAGGTCTAACTGAACACCTATTTAATGATTTTAAGATGGTAAGGAGAGTTAAATGGGTGGGGAAAGGAAAAAAAAAAACCCTGAGCGGCGACTGTGTAGTTTTGTCTTTTAAAACGCCACGGCTAGTGGAGACAGTACTGAACAGGACTAGAACCATCAATATCTCTGCAAATGCCATTTCCTCTGTCCCCTTGGGCTACTTTTACCAACCCGCACATTTAACTAATGACATTAGATCACAGGCAATTTTGAACAGAGACCGATGATGGATCAAAGGTACCTAGTTCCAACTTAAAATCGTTTCAATTGCCTATCGACTTTGGATGGCCCGGATTGACTTAATGATTATCCTTGCATAGATAGCGAGGAAGATATTATGAAAATTCACCCCACAGAAAGCGCTAATGACGGAAATATCCTACAGATAATGACAAAGGGAACTACTTTGACAAGAGAAAGTACCCCCCAACCGGATAGCAGCAATAAGCCAGTCCCCCCCTGATAGATAACAATAAACCGAACTCCACATATGCTAATTCTGAACTCTTAGGATATCTGTGCTGGAACGTGGCAGGCCTGAGAAGCAAAAAAAAGAATTCCAGAATGGTTAGAGTTTGTAGCTGATTTCCAAATCATTTGTCTGCAAGAGATATGGCTCACGGAGCCCACACACATGAATGGGTATAGGACATACCTTACACCAGCTATTCAATCGAGGCATGGCAGGGCAAAGGGGGGATTATGTACTTATGTCTCCAACAGCGTACAATTTACCAGCATCGTCATGGTCACATATAATTTGTATTACCAACTAATACTATGTGATTCGACAGGCCCTGCTAGGCTAGTATTAATCAATTTCTATAATAATGCTACTACGAGAGATATAATAGACACTTTGCAGAAATTGAATGATGATCTGGAGTACATCACCTTAGATAATAGAAAAGATACGATAATCTTATGGTGAGGGGTGACTTTAACTTGCGACAATGCAATATTCAGTCGGATAAAATATGTGGTACGGCAAACACAGAGGACAGAGATCAGCCCCATTTTAACCATAGCATTTATGGCGATAAGATCAGTGATCTAATATTTAAATTTGATCTGACATTCGCAATTGAAATTTCTTCCCCTTACACTATCCGTAAGAATACTTTTAACGGAAGAAAGTGTCACAGCATCATAGACCATGTATTACTGTCCAATAGGTGTGCTGTTTTTTTAAAACATTTTTAACATATTCGATCTCACTAAGTGACCACTTTCCCTTGAGTATGCAACTAACTTCAGTACCATTTTTTAAACAGTGGTGTTGTAAAGCCACCCTACAAGCGACAGAGATTGAATTAGCAAGGCGCAATGGTTACTCCCTGCGCTGGACACGGATCACTTTCGGAAAATTTTCTCAAGAAATTGATAGGTAACAAGAGGGAAGCCTTCGAGCTGTGTCTAGACGATACCACCCCAAACAACTAAATCATCACAGCCTTTCTGTCAATTACAAAGTGTATAAAGTAAGACCGCCGACCCTCGGTCTAGGTCCACTCTCTCCCCGCAGCTCCGCTGTGCCGTCTCTTGCCTCCAGACCCCGACCTCCTCCTTGGGAGGTTCGAGGCTGCTGCCCACTCCTGTGCCTGCTGCCCGCTCCAACTGGGACCAGACTGCCTGCAACCACCGTAACCTTTCTCAGCCTTTTTTTTCTTAATTTTTCCCTGTTGTGCCATTGTTATTGTGCCCATCTGTGTCTTGCTCTAATTCCACCACTGTTTTTATTTTCTCGTGCCTGCCTGTTCCTTTCGCCTTTCGCCGCTGCTGCCCCTGCGGCCCCTCCCCCCCGGAATTCCCCCCCGGAATTCCCCTCCGGAATTCCCCCACTCCTGCCTCCCAGCCTCTCCTCGCTCCCACCTCCCCTACGTAATGGCGGCCGCTGAGCACTTGTGCAGCGGACGCGCGCAGCGGTCGCGCCGCTGGCGCGCCAAAGGCAAGCCCGTCTGAGCCCGTCCGCGACCCGACTGCGGCCAGCGCCAGGAACTCTGGACCTCCCACTACCCATCGCTACGACACCACCACCCTCCTCGCACTCAACCCTGGAAGACTTAGAGAATGCCAACAGGCCTTGCCGAACACGACCCACGGCCAGTTCTCCTGCCGCCACTGCCGCCAGACCCTCAGCGCCACCCCGGCCTCCAACACCGCCGATGCCAGCACCGGGGACACACTAAAATGCATCCTCCTCAACGTACGCTCCGTACACAAACACCCCATGGAAATCTGGAACCTACTCGACTCTCTCTCGCCCGACATCGCCTTCTTCACAGAGACCTGGACCAACGCATCCTCCGCCCCGACATCAACACCGCCATCCCAGACGGATACGAGATGAAAGACCACCCCAACCACCCAGGAGGGGGCCTCGCCATCGCCCACAAGAGCACCCCCCGCCTCACCACCTCCAGCGAAACCTTCCCCTCCGCCGAACACCTGCACTTCCAGATCCAGACCACCCCCAAAGCCACACTCCGAGGAACCCTCATCTACAGACCCCCCGGCCCCCGAACACCCTTCGCCACCACCATCACCGACTTCATCGCACCCCACGCCATCGCCTCAGCAAACTACATACTCATTGGAGACCTGAACTTCCACCTCAACAACCCCAGCGACCCCAACTCCACTATCCTTCGTGACAACCTCGCCAGCATCGGACTTAAACAACTCGTCAACACACCGACCCACAGAGCAGGACACACCCTCGACCCCCATCTTCGCGCAGGAAACAGCGTCCAATTCAGCCATACAACGCAGCCGCCATGGACCGACCACCACTGCGTACACTTCACCATCAACAAACCCAAGGCACCCAAACCAGCCCCACGCCCACCTCGAAGGAACTGGAGCAAGGTTACAGACGAGCAACTTAACTCCACCCTCACCCGAGACAACCACACCTGGGCACCCGACGCAAATGACGCAAACAACGCAGCCAGAGAACTCCACACCTGGATCTTCAACTGCGCAGACGAGCTCGCCCCGCTACGCAACCCCGACAGACAACACCCCAGGAAAGCCGCCTAGTTCACACCGCTCTCCAAGAAGCCAGATGCACCTGCAGACGCCTGGAGAAGAACTGGAGAAACACCAAGACAACCGAAAACCACACCACCTACAAGGACGCCTTGACGGACTACCATAACCAGATCAGAGCAACCAAGAGGAACTTCATCCACAAAAAAATCCTGGCCAACTCCAAGGAACTTTTCAGTGTCGTTCAGGAATTCACCAACCTACGCAGCGAAGCCACAGACATCACACCGTCCCAAGACCTCTGCGACAAGCTTGGAACCTATTTCCACCTCAAGATCAAAAACCTCTATGACAACTTCATCGACCATCCACCAGGTGCCACAGACGGCCCCCGCCCCCCAGAAACACCAGCCAGCCCACCATCTCCAACTGGACACCGATCACGGCCGAAGACACCGCCTCGACCATGAAAAGCATCCACTCGGGGGGGCCCCCACCAACCCCTACCCCCCTCACATCTACCACAGAGCTGCGGCCGCCATCGCACCCGAACTACAACGCATCATCAACACCACCTTCAAAATAGGCACCTTCCCAGACGACTGGAAGCGCGCAGAAGTCAGATCCCTGCTCAAGAAGCCCACAGTTGACCCCACCGACCTCAAGAACTATCGGCCCATCTCGCTCCTCCCCTTCGCAGCCAAAGTTGCAGAGAAAACAGTCAACAGGAAACTGACACGATTCATTGAAGAGAACGCCGTCCTCGACCCGTCCCAATCCGGATTCCGAAGCAACCACAGCACAGAGACCGCTGTACTCGCTGCCACAGACGACATCCGCACCCTCCTGGACCAAGGCCACTCCACAGCCCTCATCCTACTCGACCTATCAGCGGCCTTCGACACCGTCTCCCACAGCACACTAGTCGCCAGACTACACGACGCAGGCATACAAGGAACAGCCCTGGACTGGATCCGATCATTCCTCACCGGAAGAAGCCAAAGGATCAGACTCCCACCCTTCCTCTCCGACCCCACGAAAATCATCTGCGGAATCCCACAGGGTTCATCACTGAGCCCCACCCTCTTCAACATCTACATGGCCCCCCTCGCAGCCATCGTCCGACAACACGGCCTCAACATCATATCCTACGCCGACGACACCCAGCTCATCCTCTCCCTCACCAAAGACCCCACCACTGCCAAACTCAACTTCCAGAAAGGAATGCAAGACGTCGCAGTCTGGATGACCTACAGCTTCCTGAAGCTCAATGCCGAGAAGACAGAAGTCCTCGTCCTCGGTACCACCCCTTCTGCATGGGACAGCACCTGGTGGCCGACCGCCCTTGGAAGCCCACCTACCCCCTCAGACCACGCCAAGAACCTCGGCATCGTACTCGACTCATCACTCACCATGAACCGACAGGTCAACGCCGTCACCCCCAGCTGCTTCAACATCCTTCGCAAGACCTTCAAGTGGATCCCCCCTGAGTCAAGGAAGACAGTCACCCACACACTCATCACCAGCAGACTGGACTATGGAAACGCACTCTACGCCGGCATCAACAAGTCCCTGCTCCGCAAACTCCAAACAATACAGAACACCGCCGCCAGACTCGTCCTCGGCCTCCCCCAACACGAACACATCAGCCAACACCTACGAAGTCTCCACTGGCTCCCCGTGGAGAAAAGAGTCACTTTCAAAATCCTCACTCACGCCTACAAATGCCTACATAACAACGGACCCAAATACCTCAACGACAGAATCAACTTCCACGTACCCAAAAGAAACCTCCGATCTTCCAACCTCGCACTGGCCGAAACCCCGTGCATCCACAGAGCCAGAGCAGGTGGAATATCCTTCTCTCACATTGCAGCCAAGATCTGGAACGAGCTACCGGCAGACATCAGACGCGCCCCCTCCCTGAACACCTTCAGGAAGACCCTCAAGACCTGGCTCTTCGGCTAAACAGATCTGCGGACCCCCCCTCAGCGCCTTGAGACCCTCACGGGTGAGTAGCGCGCTTACAATTCCCTGATTGATTGATTATAAAGGAGGGTCTTTTTGTTGCTAGAGAGAAAGCAAAACAGGAGGAGAAGGAGTGGTTTGACACATTATGTTCCAAGGCCCATAAACGACTAAAGGAGGCATTACATAAATCTCCTAGGAGCACTACAGAAGTCCGCCACTGCAGAGCTGAATATAAGTAGGCCGTGAAGTTGAGAAAACTACACTTAAGGGAGATGGCTTGGGAGTCCTTACAGGAAGGAAGCACCAGCAATTATAATAGAGCCTTCTGGCGGGCAATTAACTCTACACCACTGACAACAGATGAGGCTCCTAGGGTCGAGCTTTCAATACTGGAGGAAGAATGGATAAAGTATTTTGCCAATATCTATTCTCTGCCCGACACAGCACTAGCATTAGAGTGTGACTATAGCAGCAATGACACCCTAGTCCCACCTCAAACTTCCTCCATTGCTCCTTTTACACTGGAGGAACTTAATAATGCAATACAGGCAAGTAAAAGTGGCTAAGCGCCAGGACCAGATGCAATACCAGTAGATTTATATAAAGATAATACTGCCCTATGGGGGTCCGTGTTAACTCTAGTACTGAGGGCATGCTGTACAGCAGGCTTTTTGCCATCATGGGGTGAATCTATTATTGTACCTATTTATAAAAAAGGAGACCGCCTTAATCCAGCGTGTTATAGACCTATTTCCTTGCTCGACTCACTTGTCAAGATAGCGGGCCGTATAATCCTGAAAAGACTACAGGACTGGGCGGAATCGCAAGATATCATGCCGGATTCGCAATATGGCTTCCGCCCGGGGATTGGGTCGATAGAGCAGAGTCTCAATTTAAATACGCTAATTGAAAAATATGTTAACATCAAAAAGGGGAACATCTATTTAGCATTTGTCAATCTGTCATCGGCCTTTGTGTTATACACACTAAACTATGGCTACAAATGAAAGACATGGGGGTGGAGGCATAGATGATCAGCTTACTGAGGGACTTGTACTCGGGTTGCAAAGCCAGGGTCAGATACGGCACCAGAGGGGAATGCACCGAAGCTTTCAGCGTAGAGAGAGGGGTGGACAGATGCGCTTTGGCTCCTTTCCTGTTTTCATTATACATAACCATCTTGTGTGAGGTACTTGCGGCATCTACTAAAGATCTCCAACAAATAGGAACACTCCCTGTCCCTGCCCTCCTCTACGCTGACGATGCTGTCCTTATGGCTCGCACCCCTCTGGCCCTTCAGTCTCTGCTCTCAAATTTTGTAGTATACATGAAGGAACTTGGCCTCCTAGTCAATCAAGGAAAAACTTTCATCATGAAATGTGGGAGGACTAGTAAGAAATGTAGGGATATGAAAATAAACGGCACAAACATTGGTTTTACTAATACCTTTTCCTATCTGGGGATTTTAGTCGATAAAGATGTTTTATGGAACAAGGCCATTGCCAACAGGAAGCTACAATTTAACAAATCTGTATGGCCCTTAGAAACTTTGCGAGACGATTGGGCTCTAACCCACCCGAGGTGATGATGAAGATCTATAAACCAAGTGCCTTAGCACAGCTCTTTACGGGGCGGGCTTGTGGGAACATAAAAAATGTACAGACGTCCAAGTGGTAGAAAATGAATTCTTTAGATATCTGCTTGCAACACCTAAAAGTACATCAGTATAGGTATGTCGCACCGAACTGGGTGCCCAATTCATCACAGATTTAATAAAGCTGCAGCCAATTCTACTCTGGCACAAAATCTGGACTTCTGAATATACAGGCCTTAATCGAGCTATAATCAGGGACTGTCTTAAATTAAGCTCACATTCAAGTATCTCATGGCTGGCCTATGCACAACGTTTTTTCCGTGATATGGGCCATCCTGATTATTTTGAGAAGCCCGAAACATTTGATATAATTAGCAGAAAGACCTTGAAAAAGGAAGGAATGATACACCTGGAAAACCATAGACTGCTAACTGAAGTCCCTAAACCCAGTGTCTGAAAAAGCAACTGATTTTAACTACTTTTAATATGCAACCCTACCTTAAAACTGTATTAAACGGAAGGCATAGGTTTGTCTTGACCCGCCCAAGACTGGACATATTCCATAGACTAGTTAGCTTCCTAAAAATGAATGACTGGTCTACGAACCTGATCAGTTGCCCTTGTGACAACACGATGTCCCAGGATACTATGCATGTGGTCTTTTTCTGTAAGTTCTATAGTCAACAAAGGAAACAATACATCCTACCGACAATTAGACCATTCTGTTTTACACAATGTCGCCCTGCTTATTTATTTTTGCAATCATTGCCTACCCTAGAGATCTGGTGTAGAATATCATCCTTTCTATGGGCAGTTTTTTTATGCCAGGAAGAACATTTCACCAACCCTTGATTAGGATAGGCTATAGGCTGCAATTTCTCTATGGATCTAGGCATTCCGATTAATGTGATCAAGGGAACTGGGACTGAATTGAATGTGTAATATATTGCACCTGTGCACTTTTTATTATATTAGATGTGCGCATTTGAGGACCAGATGAGATAGAGTGCATGGCGGACCAGGATCTAGGTTTTTGTCCTCCCTCTTATACTGGCCGTGCCCAAGTACAGGGGTATAGCGCTATGGAAAGTTACACTCCCCTGTTCTCTTATCTTGAATGTAAGATGCAATTGACGAATCAACTTATTTAAACACAAAGGCACTTTACTCTATCACTTCATCTCAGTCTTAAAAGATATATGTTAATCCTTGAATCATTAGTATTCTGTGAAATTTGTAATAGATTTTACTTGTTTCCAGCATCGATTGCTGTAGACTGGTTTTAATAACTTGTTTTTAGGAACTACTCACTAAGGAAGGTGTTTTATAAAGCGGACCGCCCAAAATATTTGGATAGGTAATATACACATGATTAAACTTCCTGATATTTGATAGTTATATGATTTAACAATTTTAGCCTGTTTCTTAAACCGTATCCGATTTTATGTACCCTTTTGCCTTATGATAAGAATTGCAAAATGATGTTTGTACTGAGTGATGCTTTTATGGATGTTTTTATACTTCCGAATAAAGTTATTAATGAATGATTTATAGATGCTAAGAGTTAAGCCTCCCTTCACTACTTTCTTTCCTGACAAGCTGGTTCTCAGAACCAGGGCTGCTTTCCTGCGTAAGGTGGTTATGCCGTTTCATAGACACCAATCCATCACCCTTCCAACCTTCTTTTCTCCACCACATTCTATGAAAGACGAGGAGAGGTTTCATAGACTGAAAGAAAATAGTCAGCTTCTACATCGATAGAACCAAGGACCTTCAAGTTGACAACCAACTGTTCATTGGGTATGTAGGCAAGATGAAGGTCAAGGCAGTTCACAAAATAATTTTATTGCAATGGATTATTTTGTGCATCAAAATGTGCTATGCCTTGGCTCACAAGGAACCACTGGAAGGCATCAGTGCTCACTCCACCAGAGCAAAGGGGAGTCTTGGTCTCAGAAACCTGCAAGGCAGCAACCTGATCTTCTCTCCACACATTTGCAAAGCATTGCTGCTTGAATTCGAAAGTGTGAAGGGAAGATAACTTTGTGCTTTCAGTCCTCCAGGATTTCTTGGTATAACCAGCCATGCACCCACCTCCTGGTTGGGTACTGCTTGGGGAATCTATTCAAAAGGTAAATAAGATTCTATAAATTGTACTGCATCTGACTCAGCTGATGTCATTCTCATCCTATTCACCTGGAAAACATGCAGGAAACCGACATCATTGTGCCAGCGGGGGCACTTTATGGCTCCAGTGACATCACAATGGTGTTGTTTTTGGCGACGAAGTAGAGCTGGCTCCCTCTACTGGCATGGAGAGCTATTAAAAAGTTTCCGGATTCAGTCTGACGCCTGCCATTTATATAAAAGGTGGGGAATCTGCAGGTCCTTACCAAAGGTAAATAACTTTTTCTTCCGATTTCATTAGGGTTGTGATTGAGAAGATACGGACCAGTGGCTGTATAACAAAGTGCCCCTGGGGTGCAATATGATTGTGTGTATATGTACATGTGTGTGCATGAGTGTGTGTATGTGCGCTCGCTTACTGTGCACATATAGCACTGGTGCAGTTCTAAGTGAGTGCTCTGTCATTCATTAGCATGTGGGAGTGGCCTTAGTCTAATGAAGTAAACATCTTCCACCTGGGCTTGTGCCATAATATGGACACAGGCACAGTGGCAAAAATGGGGCACATATTCAGTCTGTTCCTGATGTTGAAATTCTATGGACCATCCAATCCCACCCTCACCCCCCCTCCCCCTTCCCCCTGCAGGTGTCTAGGTGTATGCGGTCACTCACTCGATCCACCTAGAGGGGGATCTTCACTCCCCTTAGTAATGGAGGCCGGATTGCCATTTGCACTGTGAAAGACCGATCAGCTGCTTCAAACTGCTGATTTGCCCTTCACTAATGTCCTTCTCCTAGGGCAGGCATGATTTTGCCACTGTCCTAGGAGCAATGCATTAACTGTAATAGCGTGCACTGTCTCTGATTGTGCTTGGCACACCTAGTTAAAGATAGTGGTGGCTAATGATAATTGTAATTTTAGCTTAACGCAGGGATGTAGTGTTGATGGAGAAGGGGTTTAGGTAGGAAGGATGCCTAGCAGAAATTGAAAATATGAAACAGAGAATTAAAAATTCCCTAGCTATTGCAATGTAAAGTTATACTAGCCATTATATTAAGGACACAGAGGCGATGATTAGGCTATTCTTTCTTCATGTTATTTCTCCCGCAGACAATATCGCTTCAACAATAAACAAACTATTTTCCCAAAAGACTTTGGGCCCGATTTAGATCTTGGTGAACGGGTTACTCCGTCACAATGTTATATTTCGGCAGACGGGATATCCGTCACTGTTGTGACGGACCAACCCATCCACCAAGATCTAAAACGGGCCCAGTGTTACTTACTGTTAAGGAAGTACCAGCCACAAGTCTGAATATTTTAGGGTGGGAAGATAAAATTCTTTGATCATGTGGAGAGATAATCATCACCTCCGTTTCCTTAATAGCATTGAAACTTTCTGTTACTATAGCTAGGAATGTTTTCATTCTATGTCAGAGGATTATGCTACATTAGAGATTATTTATCACCAATGCAGCAACATTTAAAACTGGTTTAAATTAGAATCTCTTAAAAGTAGAGTCAGAGGATCAGTCTACTGCATTTAAGATCTCTTCAAATCTGGCCCCCAAACAAAAACCTTAAAGGTCATAACCCCCCTAGTAGAATGCACCCCAAAAGCCTTAGTGTCAATCCCCGTTTCTTACATGACCCAACGCACCCATCTGGCTATGGTCAGGGAAGAGACTGCTTTGTGTGATTTACTAACGGAAATTAGCAACTGATTTCCACCAGCCGGACAAAATTCTGCTGTCATTGTCTTGTAGGCTTTAAGACATTGAACCATACATAGTTTTGGTACATCTCAAAAATCTGGATATGATACCCCTCTAGAATTGCATTGTGCTCTCCTGAAAATGTTGACAGTTACCCCATCCAGGGTGAATACTCTACCTGTTATGTGTTGAACTCTGACATCCCAAACCCTCCTGCAGGAGACCAGGCAAAGAAGCATCACTAATTTAGCAGATAGTTCCTTCTGTGACAAATATTTATTGCTTAGTCAGGAAAGGAAAAGATTTAAAACCATGTTAACATCCCAAGGGAGAAATATCTAGGCTCTGGAGGGAGAGAATGACAAACACCTTTGAGTAATTTCCTTACCAAAGGATGTTCCCTTACTGGATTACCATCAGTTGGATCATGTGCTGCTGAAATGGCCAATCAAAAGGTGTTTACTAACCTGTAAGCCATTCCCTGATCTGCAATTGCTGCAAGAAAATTCAAGATGTAGACAACATCTGACCCCACTGGATCAACAGTCCTTTTCATACACCAGTGTAGCCATCTGGTCCATGTTGATTTATACCTCTAAACTGTTCCATCTGCCCATGCTTTGGAAAGGAGGGATTGAGATTGTCTGGAAAGGCCAGGTATTTCCCATTGTTTCCTGTAATCCCCCAAGCCAAGAGATAGATCGTTCCATCTGCCACTAGGTGGTGGGGATTCCCTAGGGGACCCTGAAGAGGATCTGGGCAATGGGGTACAGGAATTGGAAAATCCCAAGAAATTTCCATCAGAACTTGATACCATACCCGAAAACAACCAACCGGAGTCACCACCACCAGGTCCGCCACTTGTCTCCTTGTTTGAAGACCATCTTCCATCTGTGGGAAAATTTACACATCGAGCTCCTCAGCCGTCTCTGCTGGCATCCAACTCTTTAATGATATCTGGGCTATTCTTCCATTCCATGCTGCCATGTTGGACAACCATTAACTCATCTCCTCCCTTGCTTCCTGCAATAGGTAGATTTTCTGAGAATAAGTGAGACCGATCCTGAGATGTCTGCCTTGAGTCGTTGGAGAGCCCTGTAATGAAGGGGGCCCAGCAATAAAGCTTGAATGGAAGTTGATAGTAGGCCTACCAAACCTGCTATTTGTTTCAAGGAAGTTTCATTCTTGGCAAGCGATTTGTGTAGATTCTGTCATATTTGGTCCATTTTTCTGGAAGGTAAACTTAGGGTAGCCTGCACAGAGTGTATCAAGAAACCGAGAAAGGTAATGGTTTGAGATGGAATTAAGTTGGATTTCTTTTCATTTAGGATGCAGCCTAAACCTTCTAGGAGGAATACCACCATCCGAAGATGTAGCATCAACCTCTGAGGACACTGATCCAACAGGAGAATGTCTTCTAGGTAGACTATAAGACGAGTGCCCTGAGCAGGAAGATACTCTATTACCGGACGAACCACCTTTGTGAAAAACCATGGCGCTGAGAAGAGACTTAAAGGCAGAGTTGTGAATTCGTGAGTTTGAGACTTTCAAGTGAATTGCAGAAATCTGTAATGAGGAGAGAAAATTGGAATGGAAAGGTATGTGTCCTTCAAATCCAGACAAACCATCCAATCGCTGCCTCGTAAGAGGTCCCAAAGAAGGTGAATACCCTCCATTTTGAAATGGTGGTAGACAAACCATTTGTTGAATTGCTGCAAATTTACCACCAGTCGATAACCTCCATCTCTCGTTTCCACTAGGAAAATGTTGCTTAAAAAACCATTGGGATGGAATAGGGTGGAAGAGATTGTACCTTAAGCGAGAAGGGCTGAAATTTCTTCTTGTATCCTAACAGCATCCTGTTGCTAAAAATTCAGGTGACAGGGGACAAAAGGTGTGCACAGTAGTTCCCAATAATTCTATCCGAAACCCCTGAACTAATTGAAGACCCTATTTGTCTGAGGTCACTAATTGTGTACAGAATCTGCCACTCTGCCTCCCCCTTTTAATTTGGAAGAAGGGGTAAGTCTCACTTGAGGAAGCTGATCAAGAAGATCCTCCATTGAAATTGCCTCTTCCACCTGTGTGCCTCTGGAATCCTCTGGAGGGGAAAAAACCTGCCAACCTGAAAGGATCTTGCCATTGGCCACGCCTGGCTGTCTGTCCTCTGTAAGGGGCTTTGTGGATGAAGCAACTGGTCAAACACCCCCTGCCACAAATGACCCTTGCAAAAACCTTTGGAGAATTCCTTAATAAATGGATCCCCAAAGAGACCCCTGTGCTCCTGGACCAGCCTCCGAAATAGAGAGATCTCCTAACTTAGGGTCCACTTTGATAAGAAGTGAACTGAGCCATTCCATTAGAGGGGGCACAATTTGTGTTAAAAAAGAATATTATTGTCCTTTGGGCCCAACCTGAAAGGATATAAGGAGGAATTATAGAGCCTGATTCTTTAGCTTTTTCAGCCATATCCAGAACTTTTGTTCGGGGACCTGTAATGTCAAGACGTTTATCTTGCCATGAGCAAGAAGAACGGTCAATGCCTTTCTTCAAGTCTCAAATATATTTGGCTTAAAAGGTGGCCTTACAAGAATCAATTTCAGGAATAAGGGCCACCTTTCCAGTCAAAGAGGGACATGGGCATTCAGCCCTAAGGTGATAGCAAAACTCTTTTTCTAGCTGTTTACACAATCTCCCTGCTACATAAGCAGCTACCTTCTGCCCCAGGGTCCATTCTGAGGAGCGAGGATGAAAAATGTCATACGGATTTAACATGTCAGATAAGGGAGGCTAAGCATCAGTGTTTCCCTCTAAAGAAGGAAGAGTAGGGGAAGGAAGCCAAGGTCTTTCCTGTTTATTGTCCCCATCCAAATCAGCAGGGGTATCATCCCCATCAACAGGATCAGGAGTGATCCTCTTGATGTGGACAAGTGGAAGGCACAAAATTTCCCTCATTTTCATATGTGTCCACAAAGTTAAGGGCTCCAGAACTCTGGTCCCTTTAGGGTACATCCTGTGCCATAAATGACCTTCTCAGTTTAGCAAATGCATTGAGATCAATCCCCTGGTCTTCCTTTCTTAGGAGGATTTCTCAAGTTGGCCGTGGCATAGGAGTGTAGGATGCCCCAGGAATAACCTCTCTCTGAAAGAGAGGTTCTTTACATTTGCGCTTGAGCGGCACTAATTTATTTTCTTTGGGGGTCATCACACTTGCCACTGCCTTATAAATTGAGGCATCAACTGCCTCAAAGAAATCATCACCCTAAGGCAAGCCAAACATGGCTTTTTCCTCTTTTTCCAGCTCTTGGAAGACCTGCATAATCCACGTATTAATTGTATTAATTACTGAGCGACCAGTGAATAGAAAAAAGGCAAACTGCTTAATAGGGGAAGCCCAGGACACATCACCCAATTTAGTTTAAGGGATATTTCCCCCCTGGTCAGTAACCTAATTCGTTCAAAGTGTACTGAACCTGGCACAGGGCATGAGAAGAAAAAATGCTGCCTTTAAAGAGGGAATCTGTTCCCTTAGAGACCTTTAGGGTGTCAGACTTTTCAGTGCAGTCAAAGTGTGAGTTTCACACTAAATTACTAAGGAGGCGGTCCCTGTGGTGCTCCTCGCATCAGATTTCATCTATGGAGACCGCTGTGAGGAATAACAACAAATGCACAAAGCGCACGGGCGCCCTCTGCTGGACGGAGAACTGCAGCATGCACTGCCACGCTAGCTGCCCGAAGTTGGGATATCAGATAAAATCAGATTAATTACCTCATAAGGTACGACAAAGCATTCCCGCAATGTTGAGTGACAGCAACTCCCTAAGCAAGCCTAGAAAAAAGACAATATACCCATCAAATAACGTAAATATCTCCGCAAACATAAAGGAGAACTGGGATACTTATCTGTATAGCTGTTGGAGCAGCAAAGTAAGAGGGGGATTAAGAATCAATTAATCAGGGGCTTGTATAGCGTGGCTATTCACCTGTGAGGGTCTCAAGGCATGGGAGTCTGCTGGTCCTTGTGAGTGTAGGATCATTCGAAGAGCCAGGTCTTGAGGTCCTTCTTGAATTGGGTCAGCAACGCGGGTTGCCTGAGGTAGAGGGGCAGGGTGTTCCAGATCTTGGCGGGGAGGTAGGGGAAGGATCTTCCTCCAGTTCTGGTCTTCTGGATCCTGGGGACGGAAGCTAGGGCGAGTTGTGCGGAACGGAGTTGTCTGGCGGGTAGGTGGAATGCAAGGCGGTGGTTCAGGTATGCTGGTCCTTCGTTGTGGAGAGCTTTGTAGGCATGTGTGAGGAGCTTGAAGATGATTCTCCTGTTGACTGGGAGCCAGTGAAGTTGTTGGAGGTGTTGTGTGATGTGGCTGCGGTGAGGGATGTCGAGGACCAGCCTGGCTGCGGCGTTTTGGACGTTCTGTAGTTTCTTGAGCTGTTTCTGGGTGACTCTGGTGTAGATTGCGTTGCCGTAGTCGAGTTTGCTAGTGATGAGTGCAGGTGTGACCGTCTTTCTATATTCTGTGGGGATCCATCTGAATGTCTTTCAAAGCAGGTGGAGCATGTGGAAGCAAGCTTAGGAAACTGCGTTGATTTGGTGGTTCACTGTGAGCGATGAGTCCAGTATGATGCTGAGGTCGAGGTTGCGTGCGTGGTCCGTCGGGGTGGGAGGGGATCCCAGAGAGGCTGGCCACCAAGAGTTGTCCCAGGCTGAAGGGGTGGGTCCCAGGATGAGTACTTCAGTCTTGTTCGAGTTGAACTTGAGGCAGCTATCTTTCATCCAGGTAGCAACGTCCTTCATTCTGCTGTGGAAGTTGGTTCTGTTGGACTGAAGATGGACTATATATGCATAGCTGCCAAGTTTCCCAAGTCCATGTATGATGTGCTGGTCCAGTCTAAGTTTTTCCTTTGAATTCTGGGACGTGTGTTCCTCTTTCATAATGGAATAAACAAAACTACAAGTCCCAGAATTCAAGGGAAAAAACATGGAATGGGGCAGCACCTCGCGCATTAACCTGGGAAACTTGGCAGGGAAGTATACGGACTATGGGTTATTGTGATTGTTTGAATGTTTCTTTTTTTCTCATTGTCTCTCAGGAAACCTAGTTTGTTTATTGTTGAAGTCGTATTGGCTGCTGGAGAAATAAAATGAAGAAAGAATATAAAAATCCTCGCCTCTGGTCCAGACATACGATTGCTAGTTTTATCACACCTTGACGGTAGCTATGCTTTGTTAGTCATCTGCTATAGCACCTTCCAAACCCATTCTCCATGTGATAGCATGTGGGTGTGTGACAGACCTTTAAGGTAGCAAATACTGAGCTTCAACAATATCAACTGTAGAATGTCTTTAACTTCGTCATTGTCAAGGTATCTATAGTTAATAGATTTATTACTCTTAACTCCACATCTACTTACCATGACAGTATTCATATTTCCAAGGAAATTAAAGGAGTACTCAATTGCTCATTGGCCTTTCAGACTAGTCAGTAGGGTAAAAAATGGCTTAGATTTCACACATTATTTCACTCATTCTCCTCCTCCACTGTGTCTAATTGCCAAAGCTGGACATTTGTCCTGAAGTTTGAACCAGCGAACCACTGTTTTCTGCTGTGCTTAAGCCTGCCTGTATACTCAATGTCTGCTCACTGTTAAACTGATCTAATTTACCACGTGAATTCAATAAGTGGTATCCAAGGGGCGCTGCTTCTCATCGAGTCTGAATCCTGTGCAGAGCTTGTACTATATCTTGTTTTATGATTTAGTACCATTCCATTAGAATCGGGAACACCGAGGTTGTAGAAAGCCAGTTGCTATTCACTATGTTTCCGAATAGTAGTTTATGTCTGCCTTCTGTGTCAGATTTGTATTTTATGTTGTTAAATTTCCTCTACGTGTTAATTCTGTTGTTTTAAAGGTGAGCATTCCGCTCTTTCGTTTTTCCTTTGTGCTAGTGACAATACAACAAATGCTTCTGCCATGTTTCTGTCCTTGCACTGCGAGCCCTGGGTAAAGATTGCTCCTCTACTGCTGTCCCCACTATCTCTGGCAGAGAGAAGTGTTTTTAATCTGTTCCCTTGCATCCTCTGGTCTATAGAAGCTTTCTTCCTTCGGTCACACCCTCTAAGTAAAGTTTCTCTGCCCCAAGATGCTTCCATCTCAGCTTTCAGCTCGTTGACACTCTTTTGACTGTCTCTGACTGAGAGAAGCTTCCTCCGCTGCCTTCATTTGAGTGAGAGAAGATGACCTCTATTGTGCCCTATGCGCTGCTCTGCTAATCTGATGTGTAATAGCTCTTTTATCCAACTCACTTACTCTTCTTGATGTTTTTCAGCTCGCTTTCTGGACAGCAATCCTCAACATACAGATTCCCTTAATTCTGGGGTCCTTGGTGAATGTAGTATCCGGCTTCACCAGAGAGCATGCTGGAAACTACCTGCGCGAGATGAAGGAACCAGCCCTGAAGCTGCTTTCCCTTTATGGGCTGCAGGTGAGCTGCATGAAAAAGTATTCAATGCCAATACTCTCTGGTTCAGAAGTTGAGATCTAACTCTATACCTATAATCTGTTTAACTCTGTATCCTGTTACTTCCCAAGATGTGCCTGCTTCTGATATTTAGTAACCCTGGGTGGAGTTTGCGGAGTTGCACTACGAGGAACACCGCAAGTGCAAAAAAAACCCAGTCGCACTATGCAGAGCTCCGCGAGCGGCGGAGTACGATAGAGAAATGCCGTTCGCGGTGATTGCACAGTGCCGGATGCTTGTCCGCACTGTGCAATCATTGCGAACGGCACCATGCACAGTGCAAGCGGTCCCTGCTTTCCTTTTCTGCCGCTCAAGTAGATTTTTACTCGAGCGGCAGCTTTCTCAACGCGAACGGGCAGTTTCTCAACGTGAGCTGTCGCGAGCATACTCGATCACTCGCAATGAGAAACCTGACCCCCCCCGCGTTGAGAAATCTCGCCGGGATGTTGATTTTCACGCCGCGCTCGCCAACTTGATGTTGACGATCGCGAGCGAGTAAAATCTCGCCGGGAGGTTGATTTCCTCGCCGCGGTCGCCAACTTGACGTTGACGAACGCGAGCGAGGAAACTCCGCTCCGCAATGCGAAGCGGAGTTTTTGGAACTCCGCGATCTCCGCATAACGTGGAGTGCAGAAAACTCTGCAAACTTCGCGAGCGGAGCGGAGTTCACCGCCCAGGGTTAATATTTAGACGTCTTAAACTATTTCAAATTCCCAATTACAGAGGCGCACAGTTCTCACCCTCCACAGAGATTTCGGTTGTGGAGTTTACAGTACCTCCTTATATTAGCAGAGCTGTGTCCCAGACAATTAGACATCTGACACTCTTGTGAGCTATCTGCTCTAAAGTTTAGGAGATCTTGCTCTTTCCCCCTACTTGTCAATCGCAGGCACCCTGATGTCTTCCTTCATTGCCAGAACTGTCTCTTACAGAATATCTTTGACTTCCTCATCCTGGTTTTATTGTTGGGGATTCTGTCATGCCTCAAAGAAACGTTTCCTGGACATTTTGCAAAGTAAGTCATTAAAGACCACCTAGTGCCAGAAGAAGGGACAGATGTAAGAATGCATTTACTGGTTGCAAACCCTGCAATTCGGTAAATCGCTGGGTTTGCGGCCAGCAAATATGTTTTTGGAATTTACTAAACCAGTTTAGTGATTCGGTAACAGGTTACAGAATTGCTAAATGGGTTTATTAAACAATACCGATTCCTTATGCTATGTATTGTTTTGCAACCCAAATTCGGTTGCAAAACATTAATATTGCATTACTGCTGAAAGGAAGTGATAATTCATTGGTAAACGGGAAGGGATCTCTGTAAGAAATTGGGTTGTTAGTTGAGGGGGTAAGTACCCACCTCAAGCAATAATCACAGTCTTATCAGGGTGAACCACTAAAGGCACTAAATAAACCTGAGCTCAACCTCCTGGTAGCTATGACACAGAGCAGACTGACTCAACTTGGAGACAATGTGGAAAGTATTTATGCAGTACTACAACAGTAAAAAAGTCAAAATGCAAAACAATACAAATCCCAAAATGAATTAGGATAATAGAGTACAATTTAATGAACAAAATGACACCAAACTGACAAACATCCAATAAGGGGAACTGGAGAAATGATTTTTTAAAATGTTTTAAGTAGAAATAGTGGCAAGAAGCCGAAAGTGGCAATGATAGTTAATGGGCATGGCGCATTTTGACGCTGACTGTGTAGGAGCGCGGTTTCGATACACTAACAAGGTTCGTCTTGATTATTAGATTTTACCTTCTGACTTGAGTCTCAAACTTCCATAGGAGTACACTTCTAAAGCCTAAAAAGACCTCAGGGAATACTCACAGGGTGGCAGGTAGAGGACATAGCAGAGTCCTGTCCAGGTCCAGTTGCCACTGGTCACCTGGGATGGTGGAGGAAAAGGCCTATTGTAGCTTGTTGTGTCCCAGTAGTTTTAAAAGGCGGCCAGTCTTATGACTCTTGGAGTCCACTTTGTTGTCCTGGGTACAAGAGGGAGAGTAGGTCAAGTCTTCTACTAGGCTTTTTCAGGTCTTAGACAACAGGTTCGGTCCTCTTCTGAGCAGGTCCAGATGTGTTCTGAAGTGTATGCCTGGAGGTGCTTAATTTATGCCTGGTTAGCGGGGTAAAGTGCACAGAGTTCTATAGCCAGCAAAAATATGGTTAGGCAAAAGGCTAAAAGCGTTAGGTGTGACCCTGCAGAAAGGGCACGTTTCCAACAGACTCCAAGGGATTTCTTCCCCTTTGTGAATGGTCAAAAATATTTGAAAAGTAGGCAGTGGTTCATGGGGTCACTACATACACTTAAAGTCTACAAAACGTTTCATTTTTTTTAATGCAGCTCATTTTACTTTAAGAAAAACAAGCCGCATTTAAAAAAAGGTTTGCTGTATTTAAAAGCGATCACAGACATGGCGGTCTGCTGACCTATGCAGTTTACCATCCCTGTGATAGCAACAGATCATACTGGGTCGCAATTTGCAGCCTACCTCATTAATATGCATAAGGTAGGTCAGGTTTCGACACACTGCAATTTGGATTTTTCATAAACGACCTATTAGCACATAGGTCAGTTATTAAAATTCTGTACCAGTCGCAAATTGCTACTAGTATTTTGCGAACAGTAAATAGTACAAATGGCCCGAGGTTCCTTGAGGAATTCTGACAGAGATCTAGAGTCATCCTCATTCTACTGTGTTTCATCATTCGTGACCATCGGCCCTTGGTTGCCCTCACCTGTACTGACTCTTTCAAATTTCTTGAAGGTTTTCCTGCGTTTCTATTGAATGAGATGATGGATACGTGACTTCCATCCTGAATCATTTACATTTGAGTTGATGGTTGGTGTAGACTTGTTCAACACGTTAAACAATCTATAAGTTGAAAAGCCCCCTGAACACAAAACAGTTCAGAGATTCTCCTGAGTACCATAAAGTTCAGCTGGGTAAGTTGAACAACCTCTGGATCCAGTTATGTAAGCACATGAACACTCTATCTTTCTAGACAAACCACATCCCATAAACTATGAAATGAAACACCAGGGACATACTCATAAACCCCTGCCTTTCATCACAAGTAGTATAAAAGTGTGGTTCTGTGGGTGTTTAAAAGGGACTTAACTACACATAGTATACATTTGCTTGTATTCTAAATCTGGTGGTTTACTCAAATTGAAAAAATTCAAAGAAGGCATGGAGGAAGTTCATAGAGGAAACGATTAACATGGTAGCTTTGCTACCTCAAAGAGAAGTTGCAATAATGCATCTCACAGTTTGGACCACACTCCTGGGAATTAGGACATGCACAGCCTTCTTTTCCATTTTGCTTTGTTAATTCTACCCATCTCTCTTGAGTGTATCAACAATAAAGTATTTTAATCCTATAGCTGTTATGCCATGATGTTGACACCTACAGATTTGAAGTTGTGCACTTATGAACTTGGTGCCTACATTAAACATGAGATATGTTTTGTTGATAAATTTCACTTGAATGAAGAGCACCATTTATCTTCTATAGCTACAGTTTCAGGCCTAAGCCAATTAGATATTCCCACATCATGGACATATCCCACTGGCAACCTGCGATGAAGGAACAGCCTAGTGGAGTATTCAGAAACCACTTATGTGTAATAGAACCTTTAGTATACCCAGTGCCACGAAGAGGACATAAGATATAAGTATGAGGGTTTGGAAATGTGGCATATTTAGCCCAGCTCCTGTCAGTGAGGCTTCCCTTCCAGGAGCCCTCACCTTAAGGTGTGGAGGTCAACCCCATGTTCCCTACACAAGTGGTGTAACTATACAGGTGATCTAAGTGCCTGGCTGTATCGCCACTTTTCATCCAGCATCTGATAACTTGTTTAAGCTATATTCGTTTTTGAGGTTCAGGGAACAGCGCCAAGCAACTTAAACTGAAATCCCACCAGGAGCCAAATCGCTCATGTAAGAAATGGGTTATTAGTTGCATAGGATGTGAGTCCTTCACAGGTAATAGGCCCACAATTGTCTCTTGTCTGGGAACCAAGTACCCAATTGTAGCTCTAGATTCTTTCAGGGTAGCGAAGCAGAGCAGTCAAGTGCCTACTCAGGAGAAGTGGTGTGAGCTAGTAATCACAATTTGCTGGCACACAGCAACACTCAATAAACTACTGTCCAGTCAGTGACTTTTCTTTTAAAAAAGAAAAGTTTTTTTATTACACACACTACTAAACACTACACATTAAATACGAATATATACATCAGGTAGATGGAAACTCCTTTCGGACACTCATATATCACATTACACCCCTAGTGGGGCCTGATCCCCATAATCACAATGTCCCTAACCTATACCAGTTATTACGCTACACTCTAAAGTGGTTGTACTATATATAAGTAAAACCTACTGGCTTTTTCTGATAGAGACATCTAGCCACAGATTCCTTACCTCTGAATTTTTCAGGCGTCAGACTGAATCCAGAATTATTTTTCTTCGAGCCATAGCCCTGTGAGCTGGTAGGTGGCGTCGGTTGGCTTGGTGTGACGTCGGTGGCATCGTCCACGCTGGAATTGAAGTCTCCATCACCTATATAGGTGCCACCTCAGCTCCCTTACGTCAGTTCTTTTATTTCCGCCCCAATCAAGCACTGATCCGTGAAGAGAGCTACCCTCTGTCGCTTTTTGACAGGCTTTTTTTGTTGGCCCCTTTTCTGGTGTAGGTTTTTTCCTCATGTCTAGTAAGACTTCTGGGTTCAAACCATGCAGTGTCTGTCACCGCGCCATGTCGGTGATGGACCCGCACCTGGTTTGCCCGTGGTGCCTGGAGTGCGACCACAACCGAAGTCATGCTCTGACTGTCGGGCCATGGCTCTGAAGGCTTTGAGGGAGCAGTCCCTAAAGCTGCTTGCGGCCCAGCAGTCAGCACTGCTTCGCGCGACTTCTAGGAGATCTCGTTCATGTTCCCGGTTGAGAGGAAGGTCCGGGCGCCACTCCAGGAGTCCCAAGACCTCTTTGTCCAAATCATCAGGACACTCTGATAAGCGGCACAAAAAGCACAAGAAATCGCAGCATGCTTCTACTTCTCCCTGTCCATTCTGCCGACATGACAGAGGAGCCTCAGCATTCTAGGCCTCGTTCTTCGGAACCTGCACCTGGGTCGGCTCTGTGCCTCCCTGTGTTTCTGGGAGCCAGAGCGACCCCCGCCCAGCTTCAAGAGATTTGTTAGGCCATGCACTTCATTTTTGGGCAGCCTGACCCTACCGGCGCACCTTCATGTCCTGTGGGGTCAGAGGGGGCTCCATTGGGTTCGGCGCCGGCGCCTCCGGCCCGATATCCTCCTATGGATCCGGGAATAGATCCGGTCTGGCACCGGTCGTGCCATTGCAACCTTCCATGATGCCGGCTGCGTCGCCGATGCTCCCGTCGCCGCTGGTGCCCCCCGGTGGTGTCAGCCCCATTCTGATCTCAGACGGCCCAAAGCCGGTACCAGGTCGACCGACGTCGATTCCAGCACCGACGGAACCTTCAGGTCCTAGGTCATTTCTTGAGTCTTATTCTGAGGGGCTAGGAGTGGGGGAAGATTGGGAGGGGTCGCTGGACCCTTTAGAAGACCAGCCTTATCAGGAAAATCAGGAAATAGACTGGTGTGAAGAATTGGGTGAGGCCAGTGGACTTGACACCTCTCCAGATTTTGGCATGCTTTTTCCCCCCACCGTGGTTACGGAGGAGGGAGCGTCATTTGCTTTGGTGTTGTGGAGGGCATCTGAGGTCCTGGACCTTCATCTCCTTTCTGTGGCGGTCAAGACTAATATCTTTACGGAGGTCTTGCAGCCTGGTTCTCCTCTTCAGAACCCTTGCTGCCCTTTAAAGAGGCCCTTACAGATGGTCCAAGCGCAGCACAGGGGCTCCTGTGAATAGGACAATTGCCTGCCACCACGCCCTGCTCCAGGTGACTCAAGCTGCCTCACTACCCACCCTACCCCAGAGAGCTTGGTGGCCCAAGCCTCTGCCTCCCATGGCACGTTCCCTTTCGCACCCATGGACAGAATCCAAGAGGCTAGATAGTTGAGGTAAGAAATGTTTTTCTTCCACCAGCCTTGCATTGCAGCCGGTGAACACCGGACGCTTATTGGACCATTATTCCCACTCCCTGTGGGAAACAGCTGGGCAATTGCTGCCACAGGTCCTGGAGGAGGCCCAGGCCCAGGCCGTCCTCTGCCAAGCAGTGTCAGACGGGAGAGATGCAGCAAAGTTCGCCATCCATTGTGGTCTCAACACAACTGAATTGCTGGGCAGAGCGATTTCTTAGACAGTGGCTATTCACCGCCATGCCTGGTTGAGAACTTTTGGCTTTTCGGGGGATGTCCAGGCCTCTCTCATGGACATGCCCTCTAATGTCAACCGTCTCTTCGGAGACCAGGCAGACATTGCGCTGGAGCGCTTTAAGGACTCACGGGCTACAGCCAAGTCCTTGGGCCTCTCAGCGGCCACATGTCCCCAGGCTGCCTTTCGCCTTTTTCGTGGCTATTGAAGGGGCTTTCAGCCGCGCCATCCCTATCCCAGCCTCAAGACAGCGCAAGTTCTGCAACCTCAGCACGGCCGAGGGCGCGGCTTGTTCCGACCCCATGGGTCTGGCAACTAGAAGTCAGGTCAGTCCACACCTCAACCCTGCAGCCTCAGCCTCCAAACCCTCCTAGTCTTGCCCTTCTAGATCATGGGCAGCCGGTGGGTGGCACGATCAGCCATCATCTCCAACACTGGCAAACCATCACATCAGACAGGTAGATCCTCCAGATAGTTCGAAGGGCCTACTCCTTCCCGTTCGAGTCTACCCCTCACTCAATGGCTCCATTTTATGACTGACTGATGGAGGATCATCTAATTTTGCTTCAGGAGGAAGTCATAACTCTCTTGGCCAAGGGAACCGTAGAGAGGGTTCCGGAGCCAAAAGTAGGCTGTGCTTGCTACATTCTGGACCCGAAAAAGGACCAGGGCCTTCGTCCTATCCTAGACCTATGAGCCCTCTACTACTTCTTCAAAAAGGAAACATTCAAGATGCTCACTCTAGCGAAAGGCCCTGTCTGCCTGGACCCAGGAGACTGGATGGTAGCGTTGGACTTGCAGGACACTTATTTCCACATTCGCGTCCTGCCTTATAATCGGCGCTCCCTGCTGTTTATGGTAGGCCACGAGCATTTTCAGCTCACCATGCTCCCTTTTGGCCTTACCAGCGCACCTTGGGTGTTCACCAAGGTGATGGCTGTGGTCACAGCTCGTCTGTGCAGATCAGGGGAACCAGTCTTCCCCTATCTCGACGACTGGCTGCTAAATGTGAGCTTGCCCCAGGCTGTCGTCTCCCACCTCCAGACTACAGCGAACCTTCTGCATTCACTGGGAGTCACTATCAATGTATGGAAATCACACCTGACTCCCTCTCAGACGCTCCCAATCTGGATACAGTGCAGTTTCCAGCTTATCCTCCTAAACGGCAAGTCCGGGATATTCAGGCTATGATTCCGATGTTTCAACCTCTGTCCTGGATTGCAGTGATAATGACCCTGAGGCTGCTGGGCCTCACGTCCTCCTGCATCCTGCTAATGACACATGCCAGATGGCATATTCGGGCTCTGCAGTGGCACCTGAAATTCCAGAGGGCGCAGCATCTGGGGAATCTCTCCGACATGGTCCAGATCTCGGAGGGAAATGCACGAGACCTGCAGTGGTGGCTGATGAATTGCGACCAGGTCAGAGGCAGACCCCTCTCCTTTCCCCAACCAGATCTCACATTAGTGACAGATGCGTCACTTCTGGGATGGGGCGGCCATCTGGGAGATTTAGAGATCAGAGGACTCTGGTCTTTAGCAGAATCCAGACTCCACATCATCATGCTGGAGCTCTGAGCGATCTGATTGGCATTGAAAGCCTTTCTACCCTCCTTCAAAGGAAGGCAAGTTCAAGTGTTGACAGACAACACCACTGCTATGTGGTACTTCAACAAACAGGGCGGAGTGGGGTTGTGGCCTCTTTATCAAGAGGCCTTGACTCTCTGGACATGTCTGGAACAGCAGGGCATATCCCTGGTGGTTCAACACCTGTCAGGTTCCCTGAATGACAGGGCGGACGAACTTAGCCGTCGATGCCTAGCGGATCACGAATGGCATCTTCATCTGGAGGTAGCGCAAGGTCTCTTTCAGCAGTACGGGGAGCATTGGTTAGATCTGTTTGCCTCCGCAGAAAACGCGCAATGTCAGCAGTTTTGCACACTGGCGTTTCCAAGGCGGCTCTCGCTCCGAGATGCTTTTCATCTCCAGTGGAACTTAGGCCTCCTGTACGCCTTTCCGCCCATACCACTTCTTCCCAGAGTTCTCAAGAAGATCAGGATCGACCGGGCCCAAGTCATCCTTGTGGCTCCGGACTGGGCATGAAAAGTCTGGTATCCCGAGCTTCTACAGATGAGCATTGATCCTCTGATCAGGCTGCCCCTTCGGGAGGACCTTCTGTTGCAGCAGCAGAGGATGGTTCTCTACCTGAACCTGTCAACTCTGCGCCTTCTTGCACGGAGATTGAGTGGCGGCAGTTGATAGCTTTCGATCTTCCTCCTGAAGTCTGCAATGCTAATCTGACAGCCAGTCATCCCTCCACTAAGAAGGTATACACCTGCTGGTGGATCACATTTGTAATATATTGTACAGAAAAGTCTATTGACCCTCTTTCTGCTTCCTTTTCTGATATTTTACTTTTTATTTTGTCCCATGCCCAGCAGGGCTCTGCTCTGGGCACCTTGAAAGGGTATCTTTCGGCTTTTTCTGCCTTTCTGAGGCTGCCAGACCACCTGAAAGGCCTTGTACATATGTTCCCTCCTGCCCCTTTCATTATGCCTCAGTGGGACCTTAATTTGGTTCTCACTTTCCTATTGTGCGCTCCTTTCGAGCCCCTGCATAACTGCCCCCTCTGGCAGCTCGCCATCAAAACTGCCTTCTTAGTGGCAATTACATCTGCCAGGAGAGTGAGCGAGCTGCAGGCTCTCTTGTCAAAGCCCCCATTCCTGGTGATATTCCCTGTAAATTGGTGCTTCGCACTAGGGCCTCTTTCCTTCCGAAGGTGGTAACTCCATTTCATGTGGGGCAATCTGTTACCCTGCCCGCTTTCTTACCTCCTCCGCATCCCTCTAAAGAAAAGGAGCACCTCCACCGCCTGGACCCAAAAAGAGCGTTGTCGTTCTACCTTGACTGTATGTTGGAACGAAGAAAGGTGTGCGGTGCAGAAGAGGACCAACCCCCATCGGGTCGTCCTCTGCATCAAAATTTTCTATGCTCTGGCCAAAAAGCAGCCTCTTGAAGGCTTAAGGGCTCCTTCCACCAGAGCTAAGGCTGCTACCATGGCTTTGCGACGTGGAGTACCAGTCCTGGACATCTGTCGGGCAGCAACATGGGCATCCCTTTAGAGGCCAGAAGATGTGATGTTCCTGGTGGCTAGGCCTCGCTACCAGGAGAAAAACTAGCAAAAGTTGATCAAAATCGGCCCTCTGGGGATAGAAATATGCATTTTGAAAGTTTGTCTCTTTGAAAATAAAAACGGGAACACATTTGGCTGTGCAAAGGTCCATTATGGATTTGATGTGGCTAGGACCAAGGTGCCTAGAAAAAGCATCAATGCTATGGGCTACTCCATTAAAAGACTATATATGGGCAGTCAACCATGGGTTCCAATTCATTTTGCAGTCTAGCCAGGTGTCCAGATAGCAAAAGTTATCAGTATTGCCAATATGATTACCATTGATCGAATACGTTTTTGTTTTACCATTTTCTGCCATAGCACCATAGTATATGATTTAGTAAAATAGATTTTCAGTCCCAGACTATCCATAAATTAATAAAAGCGGTCTAACAGAAGCTGAAGGCCATTAGCTGTACGTGCGATAAGGACTGTATCGTTGACATAAGGTAAAGCTGGAACCTGCCTATTCACAACTTTCGGAACATCCTTGCAGTGAACCTCTAAAAATTGCTCTAGGGGGCGTGGCCAAGATGGTGGAGAGCTAGGACGTGCTTTGCCTTCTCTCCTCCGCCCGCCGACTTGTAACACCAGCCTAGGGCTCCGAATCGCACGGGAGGCGGCTGACTTGCCATCTTCCCCACCCAGGCATAATCGGCAACTTACCGGATGCGGCTCCCGGGGCCTCCGGGGCTGTGCTGCATTCCTCTGGTCCCGAGTCAGGCCCGAGCAGCGGGGTGGTAGTGTGCAGCAACAAACGGCGCTGTTGAGGCTGTGGGGGGTGGAGCCTTGTGTCCCTGGCCGCGGTGTGACATCGCTCTGCCGGGTCTGCCGGTTAGACCCGAGGGCCTCTCCCGCCGCATTGGACTGGCAGGTGACGGCGGTGATCGGCGGCGGAACGGTGGGCGCCATCTTGCGAGGCACAGCGGCCCCTCCGGTGTGGAGTCAGAGCACACGGCGACCCCACACGTGTGCTTGAGGGCCGGCGGAGAGTGGTGCGGGCTATCGGGAGGCATTTCGGCCTTCGGCCTGGCGGAACGAACCGGGGGGCTGCCGTGGTGAGTAATTCCAAGCTCCTATTCCCTGCCGCAGCCTTGACTCCCCAAAGCCCCCTCGGAGGCACCTAGGCCGCGTTGGGCCTCGCAGCGGGCCTGCCTGGAGCCCGGACCTCTGGTTGTGCACCCCGTCCCGCGCTCACGGGGAGGGATTCTGCCGGACTCGCTTTCTGGGGATTGGCTGGGCGGGATCCCCCGCTGTTGGACTTTGTGGAGCAGACGGCGCCCCAGCATTGACGGCGTCGCCTTGCCACCTTCTGGTACTGGGCCCGCGGGGACTGGCGCTGCATCAGTAAAGGGGATCTGCACCCGGCGGCTGCCGCCGCGCCCCTGCGTGTACTTGGTCTAGTTTTCCCTTCGCACAACTTTGTCCTCACGCCGGAGGGGGCCGGGCATTGGGACAGACTGTTGGCCTTGCCCCCCCGCCTTCCTCTGGCACACGTGGCACCGTGCCCTGACGCATCTGGGCCTGGATGGCAAGGACGGCCCGGTGCACTGGCGGTGCCCAGCAGACTGTTGGCTGACACTTTAGAGCATCACGCACTGGGAGCGGTTTAGAGCTGGTGCGCAAATGACTGGTCCCTGAGTCGCAGAGTGGGGATCGTCGGATCGGGCGACGCCGTGCCGTAGTGACTTCCCGTACAGCCCAGTCCGTGGTCCCCGGTGCCAGCAACGTGGAGGGAGCCGAGTATGACATCCACCCGGGGCAGAAAGGACAAATCAGCCACAGGAGAAAAAACACTTAAGGATCTCTTTGCCTGGGCACAGAGCGGGGGATCGGCGGACGCCGGACGCGGCGACGCAGATGGCCACCTCAGCGGATGCACCAGTGACGCGGGCCTTTCTAGAATCCCTGTTCGCCGCCTTGCGAGATGACCTCCAGACGGTGAAACGTGATCTCACGGCGGAGATCAAGGACATCCGCAATGACGTGGATGACATAGGGGAGAGAGTGGCATCCCTGGAAGACAGAAGCGATGCCCAAGACACCGAACTGGCCCTCATGCAACAGGAGGTCCTCCGGATCCATGAGCATCAGGTGGACGTTCAATCCCACTTGGAGGACCTTGAGAACCGCTCCCACCACCACAACATTAGAATCAGAGGAGTGAGCACCAATGAAGAAGCTGGTGATATCTTTAAATACGAGCTCTTCAACCATATCCTGGGCAACAAACTGGACTCTGATCTTAAGCTGGACCGAGCGCACAGAGTGGGTCCACCTAGGGCGGCAACGGCACCCCCGGCAGATATTCTGGTCTGCGTCCAGGACTTCCACACCAAGGAAGAAATTCGACGCAAAGCTAGATTGCTTCAATCGATCACCTTCCGCAACCAATCGCCCGCCCTCTACCAAGATGTTGCTGCTATTACGCTCCAGAAACGCAGGACCTTCCGGCCCATCACGGAAGC
This sequence comes from Calotriton arnoldi, assembly GCA_963921515.1. Taxonomy (NCBI): domain Eukaryota; kingdom Metazoa; phylum Chordata; class Amphibia; order Caudata; family Salamandridae; genus Calotriton; species Calotriton arnoldi. The sequence goes on along the minus strand of CAWUFW010000455.1, from coordinate 2,255,858 downwards.
CCTGCGCCAACGCAATATCTCCTATTCCTGGGGGCACCTGTTCCGCCTCGTATTCTGGCATGATGGCAAGTTGTACCAACTCCGTTCCCTGTCTGAAGCAAGCAAATTGTTGGGGATCACCATCCCGGAGGACACGGATGAGGGGGAGCGCTCGGACCAAGGGTCTAATGATGGTCGACCGAAATGGAGGCAGCAGAGACGACGACGCCGCATCCAGCGACCAGATCCACTGGTGGTCAAGAAAGAGCAACTGGCCGCTCTTGAGGCTTTGCCAGAAGCCTTGGCCAAGACGTCGACCACATGACTGAGCCTGGCTGTCATGGAGTATCCTTCATTTGATGCTTGAGGGGGAGGGGATTGGTGCTACCATCGGCCACACGACAACCCCATAGACTCTCTCTCTGTTCATCCTTGGATGACGGACTAATGATCGAACTCAAGATCCTTTTTGGCACTTGTTGTGCCCTGTTTTTTCTGTTCCATTTTTTGCGGGTCTTTGTTCCATTCTTCTCTTTACTCACTCTCTTCTTTTGTCTTTTTTTCCTGGGGGGCCCCCGGTCCATGGGGTGCTATTGTTTCCTCGTTCTGGCGCTGGCGTTGAGGGTCCTCCCTCATAGGCCTTTCCCGGGTTTTTGCTCCCCCGATGCTCATGATCAGCGACACCCCCATTTCTAGGTATTAGATGCCACCATCCTCAGTTAAGATTCTCACGTTTAATGTGAGAGGGCTCAATAACCCCATTAAACGCAGGGCACTTCTTTCCTATCTAGAGAGTACAGGGGCGGATATTTGCCTCCTTCAAGAGACACACCTGCTCCCTGAGGATTGCCACCGGCTTAGGTCCCGTGCCTTCCAGACACAATTCTTTTCCTCCAAACCCTCCAAGACTGCAGGGGTGGCTATTTTGGTCTCAAGGACTTTTCAGGGGAAGGTGGTACAGAAAGGGGTTGAGATAAAGGGCAGACTTCTCACTTACCAATTTACCATAGGGGGTCACCCTCTAATTGTGGGGTCTATCTATGCACCTAATGAGGGTCAGGAACGATTCTTGCACGAGGCCCTCACTGAAGCTACGGCAACACAGGAGCGTCACATACTGATAGGGGGAGATCTCAACTTGGTGTTCGATAATGACTTAGACAGATCGGCACAGCGCACAAGCCAGGTTGGCGCACTCTCACCCACCGGGCTCACCAGACTACACGATCTAGGTCTTACAGACTTATGGAGACATCATCACCCTCGGTCACGAGAATTCTCATATTATTCTAACGCACACAAAACATATGCCCGACTAGACTACTTTCTGGGTTCGAAGGCTCTCCGCGATGTCACGCTCTCGGCCGACATATTGGTGGCGGCCCTGTCCGATCACACCCCAGTGGAGGTCACACTAGCCCTTCCACAGATTCGGCGACCGACCAGACATTGGTGCTTCCGCGACACCCTATTGCATCGACCGGATGCGGTTGCTCAGATACAGCGTGCACTAGAGGACTATTTATTACACAATGATAGCCCTGACACAGCTCTTTCCACCCGATGGGAGGCCCTTAAGGCAGTCATTAGGGGAGAAGTCATCGCCATCTCCTCCGCAGACAACGCGGACTGTAAAACGAAAAGGGAGGAACTGACACAAAAGGTGCGAGAACTGGAGCAGATGCATCAGCGCACCGGGGCCCCCCGCATATGGCGACAGCTAACTGCAGCTCGGGCACAGCTGGCTGCCATTGACCGTGACAGGGCGGAATACGCTGCAATGCGTCTACGGCACTCCTTCTACGCGGTTGGGGACAAGTGTGGGCGACTGCTCGCGCATAAGCTCCGGGAGGTTCGACAGCGCGAGGGAGTTCAGGAGATTAGGGACCAGGCAGGAGTGTTATGCTCGGACGATGCGGCTATTGCCGAGATCTTCCACAACTTTTATGCCCACCTTTATGATGAACAGCCTTTGGAGAGAGCGGATATAGACGCTTACCTAGCCCAGGCTCACCTTCCTGCCCTGACACCGGATCAGGCGGCTCATATAGAGAGAGAGATTAGACCGGAGGAAGTCATAGCAGCTATTGCTCGTTTGAAGTTGGGCAAATCGCCTGGGCCCGATGGCTACACCGCAGCTTTTTATAAGCAGTTTTGCTCAACGCTCACTCCCCTGCTCACTCGGCTTTTCAATTCCTTTGCGGCACCCGGAGCAATCCCCTCCTCCATGCTGGAGGCAGCGATAGCCGTCATCCCTAAGCCGGGGAAGGACAAGACGAATTGTGGGTCATATCGGCCTACCTCGCTCTTGAACATTGACCTGAAGCTCTACACTGGAATATTGGCCACCCGGCTTGCCCCCTATATGCCGGGGCTGGTGGACCCCGATCAGGCTGGATTCATCCCGCATAGGCAGACGAGTGACAACACTAAACGTGTCACACACCTCATAGAAAAGGCCTCCCGCATCCCTGGAGACTATATGCTCCTAACCACAGATGCGGAGAAGGCCTTTGATCGAGTCCACTGGCCCTACCTCGAACAGGCAATGGTCCGCATTGGCCTGGGGGAAAAGATGCAGACACACATTTTTAATTGCTATCGGTCTCCCACAGCCACGGTACGGATCAATGGCCACACGTCCACCCCATTCCTCATTAGTAGAGGCAAAAGGCAGGGGTGCCCCTTGTCGCCCTTGCTCTTTGCCATCTATATGGAACCCATGGCGCAGAGAGTTCGGGACCACCCTCCGATCACTGGCATTCGCTTCGGAGGGGACATCCATACGATATGTTTATATGTGGACGACATGCTGGTCACCCTAGCGAACCCTGGGATGGCCTTGGGGGCCTTTCTGGAGGAATTGGACACTTTCGCGAACGCCTCCGGGTTTAAGGTTAATCTGACAAAATCTACAGCGCTGAATCTCTCTTTGTCGCCTCAAGAGCGGGCGGATCTACAGGCTCGACACCCCCTGCAGTGGTCTGATGATGTTGTCCCTTATTTGGGTATCCAATTGGCCCCGACTCTGCAGGCCATGAGGACGACTAACTACTCCCAACTTCACGCACACATCCGCACCGAGCTGCGGAGATGGAAACACTATCGGATCTCGTGGCTGGGGCGTGTCGCAGCTATTAAGATGACGATCCTCCCCAAAATGTTGTACCTTTTCCAGACGCTCCCCTTACCGCCTCCTACCGGTTGGCTACAGAAGGTGCAATCGGAACTCTCTCTCTTCATTTGGCAAGGGCGCAAACCGAGAATGAAACGGTTAGTCAGCTTCCTCCCACCTCACGAAGGGGGCCTTGGGATCCCGGATCTCACGCTCTATTATAACGCCGCGCAGCTTCGACACTTGGTCGAATGGAGCCAGGCTGAATCCGAGAAACACTGGCTCTTTCAAGACCGTGCAGTTGCTGGTACGTCTCTCATAAAAATTCCCTTTCTCCGGAAATCCCATCGTCCCCCCAACTTATACGCTTCACAGGTGACACGCACAACCCTCACAGTCTGGGATCGGACCAACACGCGCCATGACCTAACGACCTTCCCTTCTCCACTTACATCACTTTTTGATAATCCTGACTTTAGCCCCGGGATGGGCCCGCAGTCCTTTCTATTGTGGAGAGAGGCCGGATGCTGAGCCTTAGGCCTCTTATTTGATAAAGGTGACATTATCCCCTTCTCGCAACTCAGGGCCGATTACGGCCTCCCAGAATCCGAACGCCTGCGCTACTTACAGGTGCGACACTGGGCTATGCACCCTGGCAATCGAATGCAGGCGACTAGGCTCCTTACCCCCTATGAACGGTGGCTCATCACACGGTCTTCGGACAAGAAGCTGATCTCAGATCTGTATAAGATGCTCTTGTCCCGATATACCCACACTTATCATGCGGGACACGCGCGCTGGGAGAGGGATCTTGGGCGTAGTCTTAGTCCCAAGGAGTGGGAGGGTGCATGCTACAGAGCACGCCACACAGCTACGCATGTAGGCCTTACTGAAACTTTCACCAAGCTTGTCTATTACTGGTACTACACCCCAAAGAGACTCCACCAAGCTGACGCGACACAGAGCCCTGATTGTTGGAGAGGGTGTGGGAAGAGGGGCACACTGGTTCACCTTCTATGGGACTGCGAACACCACCGGACATACTGGACGCAAATACTTGACGATGTTGACAAACACCTTGACACCGAAATCCCTAGGCTTCCTGCATATGTCCTGTTGGGGGTACCAAATCCGCTTACCTACCCTTTGAAATCTAGGCGAGGGAAGCAGATAGCCATAGCACTGGGCACAGCCATTCAGAACATATTAATTCATTGGAGAACCCCTCGTATTCCTGCACACGCAGGATGGTATCAGCGATTGTGGCTTGTACTGGGCATGGAAAAGATCTCTCTTACCCTAGCCGGGAAAGGCTCCTCCTTTAGCGATCTTTGGCAGCCATTCCTCGCTCTGCTTGCACAAGATTTCCGGGAGCTGTCTTGCCCGAGATACCTACGCCTCTTACGCCTAACTGCACCGGTTGCCTCCACATAGGCTGGCCTAGCTTCAGGAATGACACTCCACTTTGCGCAGCGCCGCATAGAAGGAATGGACTGGGAAGGGGGGGCTCTCTCTGCGTTTTCTTCCTTTTTCTTTTCTTTCTTCTCCCGGGGCGGTGGGCAGGATTGTACCAGTTATTTGTTGATTTTTTGTAATATCAATGCACTTACTAGTATCTTTGGTGGGCTATGTGTGGCCCGTTTAATGCAAGCTTGTTTCCTGCATTGTTCAATAAAAAGAATTAAACCATAAAAATCGCTCTAACTGATTAATATATAGGATAAAAAGCAGGGGGACTAATATACAGCCCTGGCAGACTCCTCTCCCCAACTGACAGTGCATTGTGCATTCCTCATTGGGGCCGAATCTTACTGAAGCTTTAGGCCCAACTTGCTAATCGTGCAAAAATGTATCAAGGTCACTATCTACTCCCATGGCCCCCAGTACAGCCCAAAGTTTTGAAATATCTACAGTATCAAAGGCTGTACTGAGGTGCTTATTTAACTATGGTGTACCTATTAATCAGTAGGTAAAGATAAAATTTCTGTTCGATCGTCCCCCTTCCTTGTCTAAAACCATTTTGAATATCTGACTTTATCTTTCCATTCTCTGCCCATTCAGTTAGTCGCTTCAACAGTACCCGACCAATAATTTTCACTTCGGCATCTACTAAAGAGATGGCCGATAACATTCTGGGCCTGCTCGGTTCCCTTTTTGGAAAATTGGATAAATTATCGTTTTTTGCCAAGAAGAGGGAATATGCCCTTGTGCTGATGCATTTAAATGTTGGGTGACTAAAGGGGCCCAAAGATCTACGCATAATTTAAAAGGATCCCCAGGCACTCTGTACGGACCAGGAGCTTTTCTGGATGAAAGGGCCACTATGGCTTCTGACAGTTCGACCACATCAAAATGTAACTCTCCTCCTCTGATGAAAGATGGGTTAATAGGAGAATGACATTCAATAGAATAGATAGACTCAAAGTGGGTGACCCAATCCTGCGCTGGGATACTTTGGACCATGTATGGTGCAGTTGCCTCATTAAAAAGGGGCTGATTCACTACTCTCCAAAAGGCCAGGCTGTCTCGTAATGCACATGCGGTCACTAACTGTTCCCAAGCTTCCCTTTTGAGAGCGTTCTTCTGAGTCCTACAGGCTGTATCGTACTGACTGCAAGCCTCCTTCACTGCTTACTTGGATCTTGGTTTCTGATGAAGAACCATCATCAGATCGTTATGGACCTTTGAGCAGTTTTCATCGAACCATCTAGGTTCGTGACTGTCCATCCTTCTCCTATTCCTAGTGAGGGCAGTCTGTACTTCTTTACAAATATTTGAAAACTAGTCCAAAATAACTTGGTCAGCTGTCTCTAATTGTAGACAGGCTTCAAAATAATTACTACATGCTTGTATCAAATTCCTTAGGAAGTCCTCCTGGATGATCTTAGCCCAACCTATTATACGATCCTATTCCTTTGTTACAAGAGTTTCTTATATGGCATACCATCTAAACTCTGCCAAAAGCAGACTATGATCACTACAGGTATTCCAGTCTGTTTTAAACTTTATAAAAAAGGGCAACATACAAGCCGACACATAAATAAAACCAATAGTAAAACTAAAGCCTCTTCCCTTAAACGTAGGTACTAGATCCTAGTATACAAAATTACAGTTGGCACAGCAAAAATCTTCCTTTTCTAAGATGGCCTAGCAACAATTCTGACAGTACAAATTTTCAATACCATGGTTTGTTAGAGAGGGTAACCAGTACCAACACGCTTGGCTATTATGGTAATCTGTGAGATTCCAACAAACAAAATACCTGTAGACTTTTATACAGAGTTATAACAATGTACCCCTAAATACCTATTGGCTTTAAAATATGTTTTTCACAATCAGTATGTCAGGTCTACTGCTTTTTTCGCAGCATGTTATTATAGACAATCTCATTGGCTTGTCACCATAAACAACTCAGACCTGCTGTGTTGTTCATTAGACTTCCTGCATGGCAGCAGCCAGGTATACCATAATATAATTCAAGATATATACAAAATACAGTTGTCAAAACAATACAAAATCTCTACTAATAGGGCCCAGTAAGAATTACCATTTTGCAAATCATATATGTGTGGTTTGTTCAGGTGGGTCACTAGCACCAAAACCCTTCCCTGCAACAGAAATCTGCGAGATTCCCTGTAACAAAATGCCTGCCTACAGGCTTTAGCACAGTGTACCTTTAACACATACTTTTCACAATAAGTGAGTAAGGCTTACTTACTTTGTCATAAGATTTCATTAGAAACAGATCATGCTTAAGGATTCTGACATAACTTTTCCTAGTGAACTGATAAGGCCTCTACCCTTTACTAGTGGCTTGACACTATAACCAATCCAGACCTACAGAAGTGCGGAGAAGCAGGAAACCATCAGGCATATATTTATAAAATTACAAATATGCACGGAATGACGATTGGCAAAACAGTATACAGCCCCTCTCGGTAGGACCTAACAAGAATCATCACCGTGCAGTTCTGCTCCTAGGGTTTGTCAGAGTTGATGACAAACACCATTACCCTTGCCTACGATGGTAATCTATGATATTACATGTAACTAAATACCTTTTTAATGGCCTGTAAATAATGTGACAACAATTCACTGTAGAGGCCTTCTAGCTTAACCATATGCGTTTCACAATAAATAAGTCAGGCCTACTGCCTTCGTAATAACTTTTCATGATAAACAGGCCTGGCCTATGGCATAACATTTCCCTGCACACCAGTCAAGCCTATAGCTGTTATTATTGGCTTGTCACCATAACCAACTCAAGCCTGCTGTACTGCGCATTAGTTTTCCCATTGGCAACCATCAGGCATACAGTCAAAAATTGCAAATCTATAGACAATTACAGTTGGCAAAGCAAAATAGTATATCTCCTAACAGGGATTCTCAAAGTGCAAATCTTCTGGACGTAGAGAGATGTCAATAAGACATATAACCCTAATAACTGTTGTTCAGTGCCCCTTTGCAAAAGAGGCAGTTTCCCATGTCCATATGTAGCTGGCTAGCTGCTTCAGTCCAGGTTTTATACAAGTCCCAGAATGGAAAGAAAAGAAATGGAACTGGAACACTGAACAGGTCCTGTCAAACCCCCAGGTCCAAGGCCCTCACCAGTCCACCCTCTATGTGAATGCAGGAAACAAATGTAATCTCTGAGCTTCGCTTTCTAACCTGTGCCATCTTTACGAGGCCCCTACCAGGCTGTGCATCTGACTGGTATAAAAACAAAATGAGCTCCTGCGCTTCACCCCTTTCCCTGGGGCCTTGCTCCGAGGCCCCTAGCATGCTGTCCCTCTTCATGTTTTAAAATGATTGAGGTACTTTGCTTCAGCCCCCTCTCTCCCATGAGCCTTAGCTCAGCCGACCGCCTCCCCATGTAGTCCCGACATTGGGATTATCTACATGCAAGGAAAAGCCAGCCCATCAACCTCCTCCACCCATCCCACCACTCATCTTTAAACAGCTTTTCCTTTTAACATGCTTACATGTTGTCTTTATTTACAAGGCCTGAAGGCCAGGCACCCCCCTGCGTGTATAGTCATGGCCTTCCATTGGGGTTGTAACACAGGTGGAAGACCTCTGCCTTATCCTCACATCTGGATAATATCACAAATATTGATTCATCCAATCCTAGGGTGCCCACCTGATTCATGAAGCTTCATAACTTTTAATTTCCAGTAAAATTATTTTAATTTTACAAATAGTGGGAATGATGATGAATTGGGAAAATGGGTAAAGTAACAGTTGGAGCATTATAGGATAGATCTGGTGTGCAAAAGAGCAAATACAATGATTGTCGTCCAGTCCTTAACAGATGCTAAAAAGTCCTATTGACCTTGCTAGACAATACTGTACTCCTCGGCTACATCTCACAAGGTTTTCATCTGTGGAGCAGGGAAGACATTCCATTCACTGTCTCCCTTGGACCTAACATCATCATGAAGTATATGTCCTCTTGGCAGTGTGGAATTAGCTGTGCTCTACTTCTCCCTCAGCTGTCTGTATCCAGGCTTCCAATGCTTCCATCGGCTTCTAATGAACCTCAACAGGAGGTTGAAAAGCTATTAATTTTAGGAGTAGTAGACCTGGCCCATGTTTGGGATGGGATATTACTCCTATTGTTTTTCTAGTAAGGAAAGTAAGAAAAAAGCTCCTCATCCTGAATCTGAGATCTCAACCTTTTGCCCCCTGCAGAAGTTTGATATGTTGTCTTTGGTCTAGATCATTTTAGCCTGTCTAAACCAACATCTGTCTGTGGCATTTTAGCTTTTATATGCAGTCCTACTGGAACATAGTGTACCTCCAATTATGGATGCCAATTCAGCAGTTTGAGTACACAAGGCTGTTATTTGGTTGAAGCTTCCCAGCCCGCAGCTCTTCACCAAAATCTTGGCTTTGTTGGCTCCTGTCTTGCTACTCCAAAGTACTCGCCACTATCCTTCCCTGGATGATTGCCTGTACAATGTTTTGTCACATGAGCTGCAACATCTATGTTGGATCTATGTAGTGGTTCGCTATGTTTGATCTCTGGTTCCCTCAGCATCCGTAGTCAGAACCTTTTGTTCTGACATAGTTCTAATTCCAATGTAGAATGATGTTACGTATGTTCAGTTATGCTGTTGTTTTGAACCGTCGTGACTGCTGCACAGTACCTCCTACTCTACAATAAACCCGCTGTTCAAACTTTACTAGCCTACGCTATTTACTACAATTATGTTGGCGACGAGCTGAGGGAGGTACTGCAGAACCCACGGAGCAACTCTGACAGAGGAGCGCAAACGTAATTAAAGTGTTTCCTGAAACCTGGGGTGATCGCCCTTTAGAACCCCCTGACAGGGCGCCAGTCTCCTATGAAGGGCGAAAAATTGAGTTAGCGGGTTACTTTGAAGACATTCTAGAATTCAAAGGAAGGAAAATCCTAGGCAAGGTTTACGTTGCCATCAAAGGGTTATCTATTTTTGGGTGGTTTCACCAGGGACTGTTTAAGATGGTTCTCAGGCCCGGTACTAAAGAACAGGTTAGTGTAGTTGACACATTGGATTACACTCAAAACTTGATTCTTGAATTTCCCTCTGTATTCGGAGGGGGTTTGGGAGAGATCAAAGGATTTACACATGAGATAAGAGTAAAGGATGTGCCATTCCTGTGAAACATAAAATGAGGAGTGTTCCGTTTAGTGTTAGAGAGGGATTGGAGAAAGAACTTAACGATTTGTGTTCAATAGGAATCATTGAACCAATAGAGTCTTCTTTGTGGCTCTCACCCTTGGTTGTGGCAAGGAAGAAAAATGGCGACTTGCGTGTCTGTGTGGATTTGCGCAGTCTAAACAAGAACATTTGGATTGACTCACATCCCTTACCAAAAATAACTGAGTTATTGGCATTGACTAAAGGTGCAAAATGGTTCTCGAAGTTGGATCTTGCCTCTGCATACCACCAGGTGGTTTTAGATCCCTCTTCGAGACATTTGACAGCTTTTCTGTCACCCAGTGGTACTTACCAATATTGCAGAATGCCTTTCGGCCTAGCGTCAGCTGTCTTCCAAAGGTTGATGAGCCAAATGTTGAAATGTGTCCCGGGTGTTGCTGTTTTCCAAGATGATGTATTGATCTTTGGTGAGTCCAGAGGAAGCCACGACAAGTCTCTTAGACAGGTCTTAGGAATCATGCAGAACAAAGGTGTTGTTCTCAAAAGTGAGAAGTGTTTGTTCCTCAAAAAGAAGGTAGAGTATCTGGGTCATGTGGTGTCGCAACATGGTGTTGAGCCTAGGCCAGGGTTAGTTAAGGCCATTGTGGACGCGTGTCCGCCTACTGATAAGACTGGGTTGAAGTCTTTCATTGGACTCTGTGAATTCTATTCTAGATTCATCAAAGATTATGCATCCAAAGTTCAACCCTTAACCAACATGTTGAAGAAGAGTGTTCCTTTCAGTTGGGACAAGAATTGTCAAGAGGTTTTTGATTGGATCAAATCTCGGTTGGTTGGTGACAGGATTCTTAAGCCCTTTGATCCAAACAAAAAATGTACCATAACTGTTGACGCAAGTGGTTTTGGGTTGGGTGCCATCCTCACTCAAGAGAATGGTGGCACTGAAAGCACATTGGGCTATGCTTCAAGGGTTCTGAGGGGAGCAGAAACTAACTTCTCGGTTATTGAGAAAGAGTTGCTAGCCTGTTGGTGGGCCGTCAGGAAATTCAATCCTTTCATTTGGGGAAACCATTTTGTTTTAAGGACTGATCATAGTCCTTTAGTTTCTATTCTGTCAGGTGAAAAAATTAAAGAGCACACACCTAGAATTGCTAGACTTTCCTCTAAACTTTTGCAGTACAACTTCGATGTTGTATATTTACCAGGCTCAAGGAATGTTAGGGCGGATTTTCTATTCCGTTTCCCGGTGACAGAGTCCGACCCAGATTTAGAAAAGGATGACGATCAAGATGACTGTTTTGTTGCCGCTATCGATGTTGAAGATATGTGTGCTGTGAGTGAGTCTGAATGGAGGAGAGAGTTGGCTGGAGATGATGTCCTTGTACAGGTCATGAACTTTGTCAAAAAAGGGTGGCCTAGAGAAAAGAACGTTACTTATCAGTTTCAAACTTTTGTAAAGATTTCTCATGAACTCACTGTAGAGGATGGTATTCTTTTACGAGGAGAGAGGTTGGTACCTCCTGAAAGTTTAAGGACGCGTTTGCTGAATGGTGCACACGAAGGGCATTTAGGAAAAACCCTTACAAAACGCAGATTGAGAGAGGTGTTCTGGTGGCCACAAATGGACATGAGTCTTGATGAGCTTGCTGATAAATGTGTGGTTTGCAGTTGTGCGGAAAAAGGCTTCAAGGTGAGGACTCCTCCCATGCAACCCGTTGATTTCCCGAGTAGGCCGTGGGAAAAAATTGGTGTTGATCTTGTTGGTCCTTTCAATTTACTTCCCGTGTCCTCTAGGTTTGCTGTGGTTGCCATTGACTACTACTCAAAATGGCCTGAAATTCGGTTCATGAGTGAGCCTACTTCTAAGAACATCATTCATTTTTTGAAAGACGTATTCCTAAGAGAAGGGTTTCCATCTTCTATCGTTTCAGACAATGGTGTACAATTTGTCAGCTCTGAGTTTCAGCGTTTTCTGTTACAAGGGGGAATTGTTCACCACAAGAGTTCGCTTTACCACCCCCAAGCCAACGGGCTGGTTGAGCGCATGAATAGAGTTTTGAACAATTGCGTCCAATGGGCCATTGCCAGCAAGTGTGTTGTACAAAATGCAATACGTTCTATGCTTTGGTTTTACCGTACAACTCCTCATTCTTCCACTAGAATTTCGCCTTTTGAACTCTTGAGGGGAAGAAAGCCTTCCTCCAAAATTTGCACAGGATGGATGTCCAAGTGGGTCAACATGAATGTTATGGATGATGTGGATGAGTTTGTCAGGTCAAATGTTAACAAGGCTCAAGAACAACAAAAAAACTATTTTGATGAGAGGAAAAAAACTGTTTCCCTTAAAATCTGTGTGGGTGATGTGGTGTGCATTAAAAGTCCTATCCACACGCCAAAGGGACGAATTAAGTTTTCTGATCCTCTTATTGTTGACAAGGTGTGTGGCAATGCCATTAGGGTTAATTACAAGAACTGGTGGAACATTGCTCGAGTGGTTAAGGTGAAGAATCTGCAGGCGCTTGACTGTAGTGATGATGTCGATGGGGGTCTTGGTGACATAATCAGTAGTGATCGTTCTGGCTCTGTTTCCAAAGGGAAGAATGAGAGTGTCTCTGTTTTTCCCCGCAGGAGCAAGCAACATTGCAATGTTCCTTTGAGATTCCGATGAAGTCATTTATTGTATGTTTATCTGCTTTCGTTTATTGCTTCTGTGCTGTTTGGTTTTTTTTTTTTTTTTTTAATGTTTCTTCTACAATGTTTAGCGGTTGTTTTGCCAGTTATTTTCCTTTGTCAAACTTCTGGAAGGAGAAGATAATGTAGTGGTTCGCTATGTTTGATCTCTGGTTCCCTCAGCGTCCGTAGTCAGAACCTTTTGTTCTGACATAGTTCTAATTCCAATGTAGAATGCTGTTACGTATGTTCAGTTATGCTGTTGTTTTGAACCGTCGTGACTGCTGCACAGTACCTCCTACTCTACAATAAACCCGCTGTTCAAACTTTACTAGTCTACGCTATTTACTACAATCTACCCCTCAGTGCTCCTTTCAATATTAGGTTTATGGTGAACCACCCAAAATCCTCTATGATATACACCAAGATGATTTGGTACATTGGCCCTCTTATGGACTCCAGCCTATTAAAAGACTAGGTTTGTGCTACTAACCTAACCATCTGTTCTTGCATTTGTATGTTTGTTTCAGAAGCTGCTCAGACGACAGGCATCTTAATTCAAAATGATCCCCTAGGTTGTTACACCTGAGGGCAGCAGTGCCATTATATGTCCAGGCTTTTCATTTTCCTGGGTCACATACTACTTAATTAAAATGTATTTATTATTCTGATGCAGATTCCTCACCTTTGGATTATCCCAAGGCACCAGACTGGTTCAGGAAAACTTTTGAACATAGCCCCTGCACACCAATAGGTGGTGTCATGCGGCTCTGCGTCCGCTCCGCACCGACTTCGCTTTGCCTTCGGAGTGATAACTGGAGCCGTATATAGCCACCAACCAGGCGCATTGATGTCAGTAACTTTGTTTTCATGTCTTTGTACGTGGATCCGGCACTAGCTCCTCTATTTTTGCCATCAGTTGACAAGCTTTTTCTCTTTGAAATTTGACCAAAATCATTACCTGCTAAAATCATAGGCTTTAAACCTTGTAGGAATTGTCGCAAACAAATGTCTGTGACAGATCGCGACGAGGTGTGCCTCTGGTGTCTAGGGTCGGGCCACTTTTCCAAGTTGTGTGGGGAGTGTGCCCTGATGAATCTGAAGGCAATCCACTACCTTGAAGCCAAGCTGTTCTTGCCGACCATTGCTGGAAATCACGTAAAGGCTCCTCCTGCTTGAAGTCAAGGACTCGGACCCGTTCCGTTTCTCACAAACGGTCCTGTGACAGATCTTTATTGCAATCCAAGTCTTTGGGTGAGTCCAAATTGAAGGAAAAATAAATGAAGTCCAAACTGGTATCATCCCAGTCTCACCCCTCTCCTTCTGAGAAGATGCGAGGATGTAAGGGTTCTCTGTGTCTCACTCTTGGTCCCTTACAGAGGAGCCAATTCTGCAATTGGTTTGAATGCACCTTGAGGTTCTGGATCTGTCAGCGATGCTGCAATAAATTGAGGCACTTAAGGAAACCATGCTTTACATCTTCAGTACCTTACTCTAGCATGCCTTTGAGCCCCACGGATCTGTGGAGGCCTCCAGCCAGGTTACTGCTGGTGGGTCCACCTTTGGTGCAGACTGTGCCTCCTGCACCCGTTGTGGGGTTCAGCTCTGACTTGGAGCTGCTTTTATACCGAGCACCACCATTCATGATGGTTCCCAGCATTTTAGTGCTGGAACCTAAGGAGCAACAAACAACAATGTCTCAACTGGAGATAATTTAAAACAGGACAATAAAAACAGTGATATGAATCACAATAGGGGTGGGAAACAAAGGAAGGGAGACCACAACGAGAATGAAGGGTGAAAGAATTGAACTGTTATTTTTGTAAGTATTTAAACAGCACTACAGTACACATAAATATACAATGACCATAACACACAAAGTGAGCACTGGGCGAGCTAGTGAAGGTGGGCGGCGCAGTGACACAAGGGTGAAGAGAACAGCGTGAACGGCGACAATTAAACAAAGTAATGGAATCCCGTGAAAGCCGTGTGTGGGTCCAGAGGCACTCCGGGTAGTTGGAGGAGGCGGCGTGTTTCAAGAAAAAGTGTGGATGAAATCCAGGGCCGGTCACGCTCAATGGCAGGCAACGAATTCACAAACTGGAGCGGAGGAGCGAAACCTCCGAGGTGCAGCTGGATCGGGGACGAATGAAGCGTCCGGGACGCTACCCAGAGTGCCTCTGGACCCACACACGGCTTCCACGGGATTCCATTACTTTGTTTAATCAGTTACGCTATTCGATTGGCACGTACGCGGATCCATGACGCCTCGTTGTTTTCACCACTCCCTGATCGCTCAGACCCGGACGATTGATCCTTTCAATTGTCCTACTTAGCACTACCCTCAAACTAATGGCCATTGTCCTGATGATGACCTGCAATCATTCAGGTTGAAACGCCGTCGACTACCCAGCCTAGAACTTGGGCGCTGTTGTGGTCAATTTATTTATCTGAAAACCTGTACATCAACACTGTATATATTTTGTAATTTTGACCACTGAAATCCTACTCATTGTCGCCGTTCACGCTGTTCTCTTCACCCTTGTGTCACTGCGCCCACCTTCATTAGCTCGCCCAGTGCTCACTTTGTGTGTTATGGTCATTGTATATTTATGTGTACTGTAGTGCTGTTTAACTACTTACAAAAATAACAGTTCAATTCTTTCACCCTTAAATCTTGTTGTGGTCTCCCTTCCTTTGTTTCCCACCCCTATTGTGATTCATATCACTGTTTTTATTGTCCTCTTTTAAATTATCTCCAGTTGAGACATTGTTGTTTGTTGCATACTACGCCCGGTCTCACCTGGGTTAACGGGCCTGACTCCTGTTATTGGTCCTCGGAACCTAAGGAGGACATCATGCCCATCGCTCTGTATGACTCTGGACCAAATCCGGGCCATGCTACTCCCATGCTTTATGGGATTCCATGGCTGAAGTTTTGCCACCAGCCCCTGAGGAATTGAAGGCAAATTTAGCAAAGATCATTCAGGATGGCCAGGATGCGTTAGAGCTAGACACTAGAGACTGCTTGCGCAGAGCGGTCTGCACTAGCATCGGCCTCCGGCGCCATGCAGGGATGACCTCCAAAGCTTTTTCAGGTGATGTCCAGGCTACACTCATGGATATGCCTTCAATGGGTCTCACCACTTTGAGGAGAATGCAGTCTCCGCCCTTGAGCACTTTTGTTAGACTTGGCATCTTTTGGCGTGTTTCCCCTGACTTTTTGCTTTCTGACCTCCCGGTTTTGACTCTGTTTTTGCTGGTGTGATGATTCTGCGCACTTTCCTCACTGCGGTCCAGTGGGAAAGTGCAAGTGCTCCTGTATAAAATGTGTTATGGATTGGTGTTTCCATGATTGGCCTATTTGGTTTATCTGTCAGTCCCTTGTAAAGTGCACTGCGAGTGCCAGGGCCTATAGACCAAATGCTGTTGGTGGGCTGCAGCACTGGATTGTGCCACCCACGCAAACAGCCCGTAAAGTGTAACTCGGGCCTGCCACCGCAGAGCCTGTGCGCAGCCTGGGGCTGCCATGTCGACTTGGCAAGTGCACACACTTGCAAGTCCCTAAACCTTCCCTTTGCTACATGTTAGTCACCCCTAAGGTAGGCCCAAGGTACCCCTGTGGGCAGGGTGCGTTGTACGCGAAAGGTAGGACATGCCCGGGTGTGTGCGGCATGTCCTGATAGTGAATTACAGCCTAGTTCGTTGTTCACTATTGCAAGGCTACCTGTTCCCCCTAGGCCAGAACGGGCGGTTTTGATTATTACAGTATATAATCCTAACTGACCCCGGGAACATGGTAGAAATTCGAGTTTAGTATGCCTGGACTCAGAATGATAAAATGCAGCTTTTAGTAAGGTTGGTTTTACCATTCTGGGTTTGAAAATACCACTTTTAGAAAGTGGGTATTTTCTTGCCTAACCATCCAAGCCTGCCTCTGCGAGGTTGTGTATTCCGTGTCTGGAATGTGAGTGACAGGGGCTGGGGGATGCCAGGAGACAGGGTGAGTCAGCGCAGGGCTGAATAGCCAGATCGACCTGTAGATGGGTGGGAGGGGTCGCACCTGGGCCCTGAATAGGACAGTGCCTTCCCTCCACAATGCTGGCTCCACCTCCTGTGGTGCGTCTGATGTCCCTGGCCTACTCACTGAAAGAAGGGACGGAGACTTGTCAACAAAGTGCTCCAGAACTGGTTTGGACTAGGCGAAGGCCTCTCTGCCTTCAGAGAACAAAGGAATTTGGGATATAAATATTGGGGCCCTGACCCCATGAATTTAGATCTCGCTGGAATCAAGGAACCTGCCAAGACGAAGAGCTGGAAGAGCTGCCAGGAGGAGTACTGCCCCTTTGCTGTGTTGTTGCTTTGTTGGGTTGGCCTGCAGTTGCTGCTTCTGTCTTGGGCAGTGAAAGGACTGGACTGAACTTTCTACGAACTTGTGCTGAGTATCTCCAAGGGCCAGGAACCGAGCTGGCCTCCTGTTAAGAAGTCTCAGGGACTACAAAGACTTCACAAGCCTCTGGGTACCGCTTCTGGAACGCTGTTTCAGTTGCCACAGAGGAAGGGAACTGCAACCGACTCCGTCAACCGAATCCATCCCTGGCCGGTGACCTGTTTGCACCGCAGACCGCATCGCCCCGCTTCGCATCGCAACCCTGGTCTCACCGTGGGCGACGTCCGACGCCGCCAACATCGAGCCGCTGCTTGCACCGTGACCTGTGGGCACCGCAGTTCGCATCGCATCGCTTCACTGGGCCAGCCGGACCAGACCGACACTGTCGCTGCAACTGGCTCAAGAGTCGAGACCGCACCGCATTTGGGGCACCGCTCGCACGTCTGCGACGCACCGCTCCGACTCGCACCGCTGTCCGACGCCAGCTCCCGCACTCCGGCTAGGTCGCCTGCATCGCAACCTGTCAGCACCGCACCGAGCATCGTCTCGCCCTGCATCGCACGCCTTGGACTCACCGACTCCGTCTGCACGACGCTCATCGAGCCGCTGCCTGCACCGCATCGAGGGACACCGCACCTTGCATCGCTCCGTCTTGCACCGCAACCGCGACGAACGCCGACCGGCTCGTACACTCCGTACCAGCCACAACGAGAAAGGTACTGTAACCGAGTCTGTTCATGACTCTGCTGGCCCGTATCGACGCGGTCGGCTGGAACTGTTAGACTCTGTGGTTTTCAGCATCACGGTAGGCTCGGACGGAGCTACCGACTCGTACGAACTTTGCTTTTGTGCTATTCCTGCAAAGAAGAAGTTAACGTATCAAGTATTCATTCGTAAAGTATAGTATCGTGGATTTTTGTCGTAATTGGTCTTGTCTTGAGTATATAAAATATTGGTTATTTTTCTAAACTGGTGTGGTGTCCGTTTGTAGTGTTTACACTGTATTACTGTTGGTTATGTGCAAATGCTTTACACACTGCCTCTGAATTAAGCCTGACTGCTCGTGCCAAGCTACCACGAGGGTGAGCAGGGGTTACTTCACGAGTGTAACAACCCTTACCCTGACTAGGAAGAAGGGTCCCTACTTGGACAAAGGTGCAAGCCCTTGCCAACTAGAGATCCCATTTCTAACATTGGTTGTCAGCGGTGAGGATAGGACTTGTGTTTGCACTTGACTTACAGTGATTGGTGTGCACTACTACCATATCGCAGACCATTACGTACCACATACTGGTTCTTTTTCTTTTGGCCTATTTTTGATCTTGCCAGTTTTCAACTCACGACTTTTGTCATGCCTGAATCAATTGCATCATCCGTTGCATCTCTGGAAGTTATCTTTGAGGAGGACAGGTTGGAATCCTACGCCGTAAAGGAGTTACGAGCGATTTGTAAAAACCTGAAAGTCCAAATTAAAGGCCTCACAAGGAAGGAGGAGCTACAGAAGGCGCTGAGGGCCTGGGTAGCAGCCAGACATGCCAATGGGCAGCCTGGTGATCTCAGTGAGGAGGCGGAGGAGCCTATTTCCAGGGTGGATGTGCTTTTGGGTAGGGGGAACCCGCCAGGTCAGGCAGCAGCAGTCTGTCCCCAGAGGAGCTGGAGGACAGGCGGGAGGCAAGGCAGTTCGAGCTGCAGAAGCTCAGGCTGGAGAGTGAGCGGGAGGAGAAGAGATTGGCCATAGAGGAGAGGAAGATGCTCTTAGAGCATGAGAGAGAACTGAAGGAGCTAGAACTTAGGAGTAAGTCAGGCTCAGATGGTGGCAGCAATTCGTCCAGAAAGGCAGACAGGATTGTGCACATTCCCAAGAACGTAGGCAAGGAGTTCAAGAAGGGGGATGACATACAAAGGTGGTTCCAGGGTTATGAGGCAGCCATACACATGAATGGGGTCCCTGAGGAGAATTGGGGAGCAGGATTGTGGCCACTTTTCCCGGAAGAAGCAAGGGATGCTCTGATAGCTTTGGGTAAGGGGTATCACCTCACCTATGCTGACATGAAGGATGCCCTTCTCACGAAGTATGGTCTTACTCCTGAAAAGTACAGGGATCAGTTCAGGTCCAGTAAGAAGTCTGATGCCAACACTTGGTTGGAATGTGTGGATGTGTTCTGCAGGTCTCTGGATGGTTGGGTGAAGGGCAGTAGTGTAACAGATTTTCAGGGGCTCTACAACTTGATTGCATGGGAGCACTTGTCTAGTCTATGTTTTGCAGATCTGCGCCAGCACCTAGTGGATAGTAAGCTAACTGACCCCAGGAAGCTTGCTATGGAAGCGGACCGCTGGGTGAGTACCAGGGTCCACAAGAAAGCGTTTGGGGGAGACTCAGCCAAAGGTGGGCAGGGTCCCCAGCAGAAAGGTGGGGGGACAAGGGTAAAGCACAGGAGTTCTCTAAAGGGCCCCAAACTAGTACCCAGGGTAAAGGTTCCCAACCCCCGGTGATAAGAAGAAAGGGGTCTCTACAGGGAAGCCTGTTGAGACCGGCCCCCGCAAGTGTTATGCATGTGACCAGGTAGGTCACTTTAAGGGGGACCCCAAGTGCCCGAAGGGGACACAGCCACCCACCGGTGGACAATCCAAAGTGTTGGCTAGTGTAGCGCTTGGGGAGGAGGGGTGCCCACAGGAGGGTGGGGATCCCGCAGAAATGACCCTTGTCTCACTCGGGGACAGTGAGATGGTCCCAGGAAACCAGGTGCCCCCTAACACAAAGAAATATAGCACCTGGGTGACCATTAATGGGAACAGGGTAGAGGCTCTCAGAGATACTGGAGCCAGTGTGACCTCAGTCCGGTGTCACCTGGTGTCTGAGAAGCAAGTAGTCCCAGGAGCATTCCACCAAGTAGTTGCTGTCGACAACTCTGAGCGCCAGTGTATGGTGGCGCAGGTTCCCTTTGAATGGGGGGGTCTCAGGTCCCTTGAGGGTGGTTGTGAGCCCTACCATGCCTGTCGATTGTCTGCTAGGAAACGACCTGGAGCAGTCCTCATGGAAGGAGGTTGAGCTCAGGTCTCACTTGGAGATGCTTGGGTTGCCAGAGTGGGCATGCGTGTCTACTCGGTCAATGGCGGCCAGAAAGGGTGATCAAGAGGACTTGGAGCCTGAAACAGTGGCCCAAGTCCCTGCCAAGAGAAAGGGCAGGGGCGCGGGAAACCGGCCCCCGAAGTTCCCACGGACCGGGAGGAGGCGGACCTCGAGGGGACGCCCGGTGCCTACAGGGGAGCAGGTAGCCGAACTGGGAGACATCTCTGAGCTGACCCATTGGCAGCAAGAAGGGGGTCCCACCAGGGAGGAGTTCTGCAGGGAGCAGAACGAGTGCCCTACTCTGGAGGGTCTGCGGCGGCAGGCTGCAGACCAGGCAGCTGGTAATCAGTCCGGGTCACATCTGATCTACTGGGAGAGTGGTCTCCTATACAGTGAGCCTAAGGTTGCTGAGCCTGGGTCAGCCCGTGTGCTGGTGGTACCCCAGCGCTTCAGGACCTTCCTACTGGGTCTGGCTCATGACGTGCCTTTGGCAGGACATTTGGGGCAGGACAAGACCTTTGACAGGCTTGTCACCCACTTCTTTTGGCCCCAAATGCGAAGGCAGTCAGATGCACACTGTAGGTCTTGCCAAACTTGCCAGGCAAGTGGTAAGAGTGGGAGGAAGGTCAAAGCTCCTCTCCAACCTTTTCCGGTTGTTGGAACACCCTTTGAAAGGGTAGGGATGGATATAGTGGGGCCACTGGATCCCAAGACAGCCATGGGCAACAGGTACATCCTGGTCTTGGTGGACCATGCCACCCGGTACCCGGAGGCAATCCCTCTCAGGACAACGACGGCGCCAGTGGTGGGCCGGGCGTTAATGGGGATCTTTTCCCGTGTGGGATTCCCCAGAGAGGTGGTTTCCGATAGGGGGACCAATTTCATATCGAAGTATATGACATCCCTGTGGAAGGAGTGTGGGGTAACCTACAAGTTCACCACTCCTTACCACCCACAAGGAAACGGTCTGGTGGAGAGATTCAACCAGACCTTGAAAGGCATGATCAAGGGTCTAACAGAACCCATGAGGCGTAAGTGGGACGTCCTCTTGCCATGCCTACTCTTTGCGTACAGGGAGGTGCCTCAGAAGTCTCTTGGGTACAGCCCCTTTGAGCTCCTGTATGGCCACCCTGTCAGAGGACCTCTGAGTTTGGTGAAGGAAGGCTGGGAGGCGGCTCCCAGGAAAACTCCCCAGGATGTATTTAGCTACATGCTGGCCTTTAGAAACCAAACTGCCCGCTTCAGGAAACTCGCTCAGGCGAACCTAGAAGCAAGCCAGGAAGAAATGAAGAGATGGTATGACCAGAACGCCACTCTGGTCGAATTTCAACCTGGGCAAAAAGTGTGGGTAATGGCCCCAGTGGCACCTTGTGCCTTGCAGGACAAGTGGACTGGGCCATATGAGGTAAAGGAGCGCAAAAGTGACGTCACCTACCTGGTGGATTTGCAGGCTCCAAGGAACCCTTTGAGGGTCCTTCACGTGAACCGCCTCAAGCCCCACTTCGAGAGGTCCGAAGTGAGTATGCTCTTGGCGACAGATGATGGGGTGGAAGAGGAGAGCGAGCCTCTCCCTGACCTCCTGTCTACCAAGGAGCATGATGGGTCAGTAGAGGGTGTGATCCTCTCCCCTACTCTGACTCAGGAGCAGCAGGGGGACTGTCGCCAGTTGTTGGGACAGTTCGCCCCACTGTTCTCTCTGACTCCCGGTGTTACTCACTGGTGTACCCATGACGTGGACACCGGTGACAGCCATCCTGTGAAGCACAAGATTTACAGGTTGACTGACCGGGTCAGAGCCAGCATCAAGGAGGAGGTCTCTAAGATGTTGGCGTTAGGGGTGATTGAGCCCTCCCACAGTCCTTGGGCCAGCCCAGTGGTCTTGGTCCCAAAGGCTGCGGCGCCCGGTGCCACTCCAGAACTCCGGTTTTGTGTGGACTACCGTGGGCTCAATGCCGTCACCAGGACTGACGCGCACCCCATCCCCAGAGCTGATGAGCTCATTGATCGGTTGGGAGCTGCCCGGTTCCTCAGCACGTTTGATTTAACGTCTGGGTACTGGCAGATTGCCTTAACCGATGGGGCCAAGGAGAGATCAGCATTCTCAACCCCAGAAGGTCATTACCAATTCCGGGTGATGCCCTTTGGGTTGAAGAATGCCCCTGCCACCTTTCAGAGGTTGGTCAATCAGGTGTTGGCTGGGCTGGAGGATTTCAGTGCCGCCTACCTGGATGACATTGCTGTGTTCAGTTCCAGCTGGGAAGAACATTTACAGCACCTTGAGAAAGTGTTGAGGGCTCTGCAAGGTGCAGGCCTCACGATCAAGGCCAGTAAGTGCCAGATCGGGCAGGGTTCTGTGGTGTACTTGGGGCACCAGGTAGGAAGCGGCCAGGTGGCGCCCCTACAACCCAAGATTGACACCATTCTGGCTTGGGAGCCCCCAAGACCCAGACAGAGGTGAGAGCCTTCTTAGGTCTCACCGGCTATTATAGGAGATTTGTTAAGGGCTATGGCTCCATCGTTGCCCCCTTAACAGAGCTGACCTCTAAGAGGCAGCCCAGGAAAGTGATCTGGACTGAGTCCTGCCAGAAAGCTTTTGATGCCCTGAAGGCAGCCATGTGCACGGCGCCCGTGCTCAAGGCACCTGACTTCTCCAAGGAATTCGTCGTGCAGACTGACGCTTCAGAGCATGGTGTGGGAGCGGTGCTCTCACAACTGAACGAAGAGGGTCTGGATCAGCCTGTAGTCTTCCTTAGCAGGAGACTACTTCCCAGGGAACAGAGGTGGAGTGCCATAGAAAGGGAAGCTTTTGCTGTGGTCTGGGCGCTGAAGAAGTTGAGACCATACCTGTTTGGGACTCACTTCCGGGTTCAGACAGACCACAGGCCCCTCAGATGGTTGATGCAAATGAGGGCGAGAATCCAAAACTGCTGAGGTGGTCCATCTCCCTACAGGGAATGGACTTTACGGTGGAACACCGTCCTGGTACAGAACACGCCAACGCAGATGGTCTGTCCAGGTTCTTCCGCCTTAGTGAAGAGAACTCCCATGGGGTTGGGTAGTTCTCCCTACTTTCAGCTGGAGGGGACATGTGTTAGACTTGGCATCTTTTGGCGTGTTTCCCCTGACTTTTTGCTTTCTGACCTCCCGGTTTTGACTCTGTTTTTGCTGGTGTGATGATTCTGCGCACTTTCCTCACTGCGGTCCAGTGGGAAAGTGCAAGTGCTCCTGTATAAAATGTGTTATGGATTGGTGTTTCCATGATTGGCCTATTTGGTTTATCTGTCAGTCCCTTGTAAAGTGCACTGCGAGTGCCAGGGCCTATAGACCAAATGCTGTTGGTGGGCTGCAGCACTGGATTGTGCCACCCACGCAAACAGCCCGTAAAGTGTAACTCGGGCCTGCCACCGCAGAGCCTGTGCGCAGCCTGGGGCTGCCATGTCGACTTGGCAAGTGCACACACTTGCAAGTCCCTAAACCTTCCCTTTGCTACATGTTAGTCACCCCTAAGGTAGGCCCAAGGTACCCCTGTGGGCAGGGTGCGTTGTACGCGAAAGGTAGGACATGCCCGGGTGTGTGCGGCATGTCCTGATAGTGAATTACAGCCTAGTTCGTTGTTCACTATTGCAAGGCTACCTGTTCCCCCTAGGCCAGAACGGGCGGTTTTGATTATTACAGTATATAATCCTAACTGACCCCGGGAACATGGTAGAAATTCGAGTTTAGTATGCCTGGACTCAGAATGATAAAATGCAGCTTTTAGTAAGGTTGGTTTTACCATTCTGGGTTTGAAAATACCACTTTTAGAAAGTGGGTATTTTCTTGCCTAACCATCCAAGCCTGCCTCTGCGAGGTTGTGTATTCCGTGTCTGGAATGTGAGTGACAGGGGCTGGGGGATGCCAGGAGACAGGGTGAGTCAGCGCAGGGCTGAATAGCCAGATCGACCTGTAGATGGGTGGGAGGGGTCGCACCTGGGCCCTGAATAGGACAGTGCCTTCCCTCCACAATGCTGGCTCCACCTCCTGTGGTGCGTCTGATGTCCCTGGCCTACTCACTGAAAGAAGGGACGGAGACTTGTCAACAAAGTGCTCCAGAACTGGTTTGGACTAGGCGAAGGCCTCTCTGCCTTCAGAGAACAAAGGAATTTGGGATATAAATATTGGGGCCCTGACCCCATGAATTTAGATCTCGCTGGAATCAAGGAACCTGCCAAGACGAAGCGCTGGAAGAGCTGCCAGGAGGAGTACTGCCCCTTTGCTGTGTTGTTGCTTTGTTGGGTTGGCCTGCAGTTGCTGCTTCTGTCTTGGGCAGTGAAAGGACTGGACTGAACTTTCTATGAACTTGTGCTGAGTATCTCCAAGGGCCAGGAACCGAGCTGGCCTCCTGTTAAGAAGTCTCAGGGACTACAAAGACTTCACAAGCCTCTGGGTACCGCTTCTGGAACGCTGTTTCAGTTGCCACAGAGGAAGGGAACTGCAACCGACTCCGTCAACCGAATCCATCCCTGGCCGGTGACCTGTTTGCACCGCAGACCGCATCGCCCCGCTTCGCATCGCAACCCTGGTCTCACCGTGGGCGACGTCCGACGCCGCCAACATCGAGCCGCTGCTTGCACCGTGACCTGTGGGCACCGCAGTTCGCATCGCATCGCTTCACTGGGCCAGCCGGACCAGACCGACACTGTCGCTGCAACTGGCTCAAGAGTCGAGACCGCACCGCATTTGGGGCACCGCTCGCACGTCTGCGACGCACCGCTCCGACTCGCACCGCTGTCCGACGCCAGCTCCCGCACTCCGGCTAGGTCGCCTGCATCGCAACCTGTCAGCACCGCACCGAGCATCGTCTCGCCCTGCATCGCACGCCTTGGACTCACCGACTCCGTCTGCACGACGCTCATCGAGCCGCTGCCTGCACCGCATCGAGGGACACCGCACCTTGCATCGCTCCGTCTTGCACCGCAACCGCGACGAACGCCGACCGGCTCGTACACTCCGTACCAGCCACAACGAGAAAGGTACTGTAACCGAGTCTGTTCATGACTCTGCTGGCCCGTATCGACGCGGTCGGCTGGAACTGTTAGACTCTGTGGTTTTCAGCATCACGGTAGGCTCGGACGGAGCTACCGACTCGTACGAACTTTGCTTTTGTGCTATTCCTGCAAAGAAGAAGAAGTTAACGTATCAAGTATTCATTCATAAAGTATAGTATCGTGGATTTTTGTCGTAATTGGTCTTGTCTTGAGTATATAAAATATTGGTTATTTTTCTAAACTGGTGTGGTGTCCGTTTGTAGTGTTTACACTGTATTACTGTTGGTTATGTGCAAATGCTTTACACACTGCCTCTGAATTAAGCCTGACTGCTCGTGCCAAGCTACCACGAGGGTGAGCAGGGGTTACTTCACGAGTGTAACAACCCTTACCCTGACTAGGAAGAAGGGTCCCTACTTGGACAAAGGTGCAAGCCCTTGCCAACTAGAGATCCCATTTCTAACAACTTTCAAGAAAGTAGAGCAACAGTGCGTTCCCTCAGCCTCTCTACACCCACTAGGCAGTATCCACATTAATTTTGTCCCTTTTGATGCATCATTAGAGGCTTCGCATTTGGGCAATTTCAAAGCACACCATCTCCACAGCAGAAGCTCTAGTCCCTTTGAGGTGGTCTTGGGGGGGGGGGGGGGGACTAGCAGGCAAAGACAAAGAAATATCAGGCAACCCCCAGGCCAGCAAGGGCAACATACTGTCCAGTCTCCAGCCCCCTGACAGCCACCTCCAAACTGGTTTAGTTTCTCTTTGGTGGCACATGGCTACACTGTGGGTGGCCGGATCACTCATTTTGACCAAGGGTGGCAAGTAATAATATCCAACAGGTGTATACTCCCTACTATTCCTCTCTGTCCCACCGCCGATTCTATGAACATCAACGTGTCCTTCAGAGGACTTAGTGTCAATTTTGCTGCAGGAAGTCCAGGTACTTTGGGAGAAAGGAGCCATAGAGAGGGTCCCACTTTCAGGAACTGGATGTTACTCATGCTATTTCCTACTGCCAAAGAAGGTTAGATGCCTTTGCCTCATTTTAGTTTTTGACCCCTTAACTTCCTGCAGAAGGAAAATTCAAGATGCTCACACTGGTTCAGGTTCTCTCTGCCCTGAATCCTAGAGACTGGATGGTGGGGTTGGACCTGCAGGGTACTTATTTACATGTTCCCGCCCTGCAGGACCACAGATGGTACCTGTGGTTTTAGGTGGGCCATGAGCATTTTCAGTTTCCTGTGCCCTCTTTCAGCCTCACCAGTGCAATGGCAATGGTTGCAGCCTACTTGTGTAGGTCGGGGTTATCAGTCTTCCCCTCCCTTGACAACCGGCTGCTGAAGTTGGGCTCGCCATTGTCATTCGTAGACCACCTCCACATGACAGCGAACCTTATATCTTTTGGGTTCAAGATCACAGTCCCGAGGTCACACCTGACTCAGAGGCTTCCTTTAATCAGAGTCATCTGGATACAGTGCATTTTCGAGTCCTCTCTACGGAACAACAAGTCCAAGACTTTCGGGCTATTTCAGCGTTTCAGTAAGGATGACTCTGAGGCTTCTGGGACTGTTGGCCTCCTGCATCCTGCTTGTCAATAATACCAGATGGCATATGCAGGCTCTGCTGTGAGATCTGAAGTCTCAGTGGGTCCAGCACCATTGAAACCTGTTGGAGGGAACTGGTAAAGATCTGCAGTGGCCGCTGGTCGACCACAGTTGGACCTGCGGCAAAGCCCTCTACCTGCTCCACCCAAAGCTGACAGCGATAACGGATGCTTCACTGCTGGCTTGAGGCAGTCATCTGGGAGAGGTGCAGATCAGAGGCCACTTTCACATCAACCTGCTGGAGCTACTGCCCATTCTCTTGGCATTGGACTTTTTGGTCTGAGTCTTTGCACAGCCCACCACGTAGGGAGGTACTGCTTTGGTGTCTAGTTTAAAGGTGAGGAATCTATGGTTAGAAGTATTCATCAGGAGAACACGTTAATCCCCTTTGGTAACACTCTTTCTGATGGATACTCTATCTAACCACAGATTTGTCATTTCAGTCCCACATTCCCGTTCTGTGGAATGGACTCTTTTCCATCTGAAAAGGTTCCAAATTAGAGATTTGCACAGTGGCACAGTGAATTACTGTTGGGCTCCATGGCCGAGAGAGAGGACGATGTTCAGATAGAAACTGAAATCAGCACTCTTGGGTGGCAGATATAAAAGGCTCCAGTTGTCACTACCAGAGAGGAGCGGAGAGGACACAGAGCTGCAAAACGCTGCCTATCAGTGCTCAGGGGCTAGGCTGAAAAAAACTTTCTGAACCAGTCTGGCGCCTGGGGATATTCAAAAGGTGAGGAATTTGTGGTTATATAGACTAGCCACAAGAGAGAGAATTACCGAACATATGTCATCTGTTCATTTTTAATTGAAAGCACGCATGTTGTTTCATTAATAATAAGGCAGCTTATGTGGCCGTACCACTATATTGAGCCAGGTGCTATGCTTTCTCTTTTCCTGAAGAACATTTTTTTTTAAACTTGGAAACAGGTGATTATTGCACCTGGCTACAATGGAAGATGTGTCAAGAGAACCCTTTATTACGTTTTTTCCCATAGACCTCACATGTACTCTTGTTTGCCCCTCCTAGAGTAACTTTGGGATTAGTTACTAGACAGTCTTACCAAGTCCATCACAGTCTGCCATTCCCTCATGTTAACTCTGAGTTGGTGTAGCCATACTCCCAGCCTAGCAAGGGGATACCAACCATCTCGTTCACAACCTAAAATCTCACTCACCACTGACTTTTCTATCTTCATTTGTGTGGATGGAGAAATGGGTCACTATAGGGTCCAGTGCCAAATGAAACAGATTATATTCATCCTTCACCCTAAATTTGCTGGATCTCAATTGGGTCTTCTGAACAAAAAAGCCTTCCTCCCAGTAGTCCTGTCCATAGTGATGATAGTCCATAAGAACACCATCATAGTCCTAATCTATAAAATGAACAAAAAAGCACTTACGCTGCATCACTCTGCCAGCTGGAAGTAGAACTTTGACAGAGGGCTTCTCTCAGGGCACCTACCTCGTTGTTTTTCACATTGTGAAGGTCAACAAACAGAAAGCAACCTAAGCAGGTGTCTTCAGTTCTCCCATCAGGAGCAACTTTTTCAGGGTGTCCTTTATCCTTTGTTAAAGTTCTGGGGTGCTTTGTGACCCACCAGATCTGTTGGCCTTCGAATGTGCTCGGGAAATGGGTCTCTGGGAATGGCATGTTTTTGAACTGGGTATGAACATTCTTTAATGCCCTTCTTCCGATGGGTCTGATTGTGAGACTCCTGCTGAAGATCAAAGATGGCCCATAATTCTAATGGCTCCGGTCTAGCCCTGCCAGTTCTGGTTTTTGCATGTCCTCCATTTTTTCAGTGGCCACATACCTCTTCCTAGTATGAGGAAGCATGACCATAGAGCTTGATTACTTGATGCTTGAGAAGCTAGCCTTAGGCCACCTAAACCTCTCCTCAGAGAACTTGGACATTCTAATTGCTGCCAGTAATTTCTCAACCAGATCAGAGAACATAACCAAGTGACTAAGGTTATATTGTTGTGGTTAACTAAGGAATAGCAATACAGTTGCCTGCTTAGTGGTCAAATGTCATGCCCTTCATTAGACTTCCTGCTTAATTAGGTTCTCAGGGCACACCTTCAAGACATATGTAGCAGCCTGTGTCCCCTATGGAATCAGATCATCGAAATCCTTCTCAACGAGATTGTGGGCAAACTGCAGTGCCAGCCTTCACAACCTATTCTGCAACATCCCAATCAGGCCCTTTGAGGTCGCGTCATGGTAGAAACGGCTCCAACCCGCAGGGACAGCAGTCTTCCAGTTTGTAATTCCCTGCTGTAAGTGTAAGGAGTTTAGGTCAATTGAAGATATTTGTGAGGTAAGATAAGTTAAAAATGCTCATGTTAGCTCAGATCATTTCTGCTTTGGACTCAGAAGGCAGGATAGTGTCTTTGGATTTGAAGGACATGTATTTCCATATATTCATCCTGGAATCTCACAGGCCTTACCTGTGGCTCAAGGTGGGCCAGAAACACTTTAAATTTTCTGATTTTTTGTGCTTCCCTTTGGCCTTACCTCAGCCCCTCTAGTGTACGCGAAAGTGATAGAGATGTTCACTGCCCATCCTCAGAGGTCTGGAGTACATTTCTTTCTGTACTTTGACAACCAGTTGCTAAAGGCTGTCTTGCTGCTGTCAGTTGTTCATCACCCCAGGATGACTGCCTGACTCCTGACGTTATTGAGTTTCAGCATCAACGAGCCGAGGTCCTTCCTCACATTCACACCGAGTCTTCAATTCATTGGGACAATTCTGGACACTGTGGCGTTCCAGGCCTTTCCTCCTCCATAGCCAGACCGACACATTCAGGATATGATCCTGATATTTCTGGATCAGTCCTGGGTTTTGGTGTGGATGGCTCTACTGCTTCTTGGTCTCTTGTCCTTATGCAACTTCCTCATCCCAAATGACAAGTAGCACATTAGGGCCCTGCAGTGGAACCTCAGGTCCTATTGGGCTGAATTTCAGGGATGCCACTCTGACTCCATCTAGATTTCGAGCAAGGGAGTGTGGCACTTGCAATGGTGGCTTGCAGACGTCAACCTAACCCATAGCCAGCTGTCTTGAATTCTCTTTAGGGCCCGCTTAGTTCTCCCCTATTTTAGCCTAACTGCAAGTTTTAGGCTGCTTTGCTTTGCACACGTTAAACTCGGCACGTTTATTTTTGTGCCACGATATTATTTTAGCAAAAACTGCATGTTTTTGTTATTGGTGCTTCTCTCTAGTACTCTTTTTGAACATCTTGTACAATGTCAAACACCACTGTGCTCTGTCTTTCTGTTCTTGGTTAGCAACGTAGCTTGGCATTTAGACACTACATAAATTCACATCTGCTATTTAAACAAGCATTGGCATAGCCAATAGGTCTCGCCTTTGGGACCTTATTAGTGGTTAGCCAGAGGTTTTTGCTTTGCCTTTGTCAAAACTGCTGTGCACTTTAGCACAGCAAAAAAACATGGGTGTGGTGTGCACACGCTGCGTGGTGTGATG
Source organism: Calotriton arnoldi (assembly GCA_963921515.1). NCBI lineage: Eukaryota > Metazoa > Chordata > Amphibia > Caudata > Salamandridae > Calotriton > Calotriton arnoldi. Next base: position 2,225,862 of record CAWUFW010000455.1, on the reverse strand, counting down.
TAAATTATAACGTGTTATTATTTACTTATTGTCCCTTGGGCTTTTTCTTTTACTGTACCACGTTGCACTTGCCAAATGTCATGTTATATTGTGGACATGTTACGTGTGTACGACACTGGAGAGAGTTGCATGTTTGCTGCTCTCCGTGTTCAGCCGGGACTGTTCATGTAATAAACAAGCATTGGCCGCGCGGCCGTAAAAGTAACGCCGCGCGGCCGCGAAATGAAATTAAAAAAAAACGCGAATGGTGACGCGAGTTGTGCGCACGTGCGACGAGAAAAAGTGCTGTGCACGTCGCGCGCGCTTGTGCACGTAACCGCACGCTGGTGGCCACTTTCGGAGCACTTTCTAAAGCCCCTTACTAAAGTCTCGCAGAGCAGCGCATGCGCGCTGGCTCAGCGAGACCTAAAAAAGGCAACTCGTATCATATACACCGAGATGTACCATTTGAAAAAAGAGAGAGGAAGTTTTGCAGAGGAGAAGTCCTGAGACAAACGCGCCAGCCTTGCACAACATGAGATGCACATTACCTAACAATAATACCAGGTATGGGGTTTGGTTCTAATCCAAGAGATCTATGTTATCACTGTACCCACGTGGTGAGGATAGACTGAGGCAGATATATCTTTGAACATGGTAGGACTTCTCATTGTATATAGTTTACTTATGATTCTATTCACTTTGCTGGCATGCATATGTTTTCTAGTTGTAGAACAATTGTTTTATAATAGAGCATGATAGTTTCAATAAATATTGTTTATTGTTCTCGGGTCTTTGTTTTGCTTATTCTGGACATGCATGAGTGAGAAAACGAAAAGGTGACAATCTGTTTCCATGATTCCCTGAGGGGACTAGAGTGTTGATCTGGAGTGCTAACTTCCCTGTCACTCTGGGAAGGTTAGGAGGGCAGATTGAGCTAGTTTAGATTGAGGTTCATTGGTACAAATGTGGTATGGTGACTCAGTCCCTACATACTGACGTTCTGTGATCCCTGGCATAATTCTGTTTACATAGAATCCCTGCAACACAGCCACTCTCCCTCACCCACCCAGAGTTCAAGGTAGTGACTGCTTGGTTGGGCGGGTGTCCTGGGGGAAGGCTGTGATCAGAGACCTCTGGACTCCAGTATATAGCCAGCTCCTTATCAGTCTTCCAGAGCTTCAGGTGATCTGTCTGGGGCTTCCTGTATTCCATTAAAGGGAAACTCATCCAGGTCCCTATAATTCTTTCCCATAGGTGATTATTGGAGCTGCCTTGTAACAATTTACAAGTGTAACTTTCAATTGGGAAAAGATAGAGAAATTGAGTTTAAGCGCCCTGGGCTCAGAATTTAATGACACATCTTTTAGTAAAGGTGGTTTTTAAATTGTGGGTTTGAAAATGACACTTTTAGAAAGTGGGCATTTTCATGTTTAACCATCCTGTGTGCCTCTACCTGTTTGCGTATTCACCATCTGGTTTTGGAGTGACAGGAGCTGGGGATGTGCATTCACTCTAGACAGTCGGGGTTAAATTTTGTCCTGCCTTTCCTGGGTGACTCATAGCCAGGCTGAATAGACCTTTCTGCATTTAGAGTGGTGGGAGGAGTTTTCACTAGCACCTGAATAGGCTGTATCTGCTCTTCACAATCTGTCTCCACCTCCTGTAGTGAAGCTGGACCACGGAGGACAGAAGGAAAATGCTACTTACCAGTATGCATCTGTTCTTGGCATGTAGAGCTGTAGATACGTATACTTGTGCATAGATCAGCATCTGGTGTTGGGCTCGGATGTTTGCACTTTGTTTTTGTCTTGGAAGAAGTTCTTTGTAGTCACGAGATAGGTGACTCCTCCTTGGGATCATAGTGCGCATGGGCATCGACTCCACTCAGATTTTTTTTCGCCATAAAGGGTGATAGTGGAGTTTGTGAGAAACAGAAAGGATGTCCATGTGTGATGTATCTAAGTAAGATAGTACTGGAACAGATAGAGGTATCCGGGGAGGCGGGTGGGCGTATACGAATCTACAGCTCTACATGCCAAGAACAGATGCATACTGGTAAGTAGCATTTTCCGTTCGAGGCATTTGAGCTGTAGATCGTATACTTGTGCATAGACTATACAGCAGTTACCTCTTTAGCGGTGGTTACCTGTATCTGTTGCAGTGGTTTGAAAAAGTGTTCTTAATACAGCCTGGCCCACACTAGCTTGTTGTTTTGCTTGCACATCTACACAATAGTGTTTTGTGAAAGTGTGTGGTGTAGCCCAAGTTGCTGCTTTGTATATGTCATCTAGGGGAATGTTTCCTAAGAATGCCATAGAAGCTCCTAGTTTGTGTGTAGAATGCGCTCTAGAGGGAATGGATAACGTACGCTTTGCTTTTTGATAGCATATCTGAATGCATTTAACGATCCACCTGGCAATTCCAGCTTTTGATATAGGATTGCCTTTATGTGGTGGTGAGAAAGATACAAAAAGTTGTTTAGTTTTCCTAAAAGTTTTTGTCCTTTCAATGTAGTAAAGGATGGCTCTTTTGACGTCAAGTGTATGACGAGCCCGTTCTGCCACTGAGTCTGGTTGAGAGAAAAAGACTGGCAGCTCAACAGACTGGTTAAGGTGGAAAGCAGAAACTACTTTTGGTAGGAATTTGGGGTTTGTCCTAAGAACCACTTTATTATGATGTATTTGCAAAAATGGTTCTTGTATGGTTAATGCCTGGAGTTCACTAACTCTCTTGAGAGATGTGCTGGCTATAAGAAAAGCTACTTTCCATGTGAGAAATTGTAATTCACATTTATGCAAAGGTTCAAATGGGGGACCCATTGTGGAAATCGCAGATAATCTCTGTTAGCATAAGCTGAAACCATCTTGTTTGTGGCATCCATTTTGACAGCTATGAAATTCTCCTGTCCTCTTCTGCTCGTCTTTTTCCCTGCCTGTGCTGTCTATTTTAGTTAACTTCCTGACTCAACTAAAAGCAATATGCATGCTAAAGAGTTTGTAGCTGCCAGACCACCTGGACTCAGACTCAACTGTCAATCTCTTAGTGCTGCCATAAGCACTCCTGCTCCCCCTCGCACTTTGCTGACTAAGGGAGTTCCCATTTGCCCATGTTTGACGGTAGTTATTCCTGTGTAGGCCTGTACCTTCTATTTGTAACTACATGCTTACCAGTGCAGAAAACTCTGTATAAAAGCACCATGGTCTGTGTATTCAAGCCACTACCTCCTGGAACACTTGAGGGTGTTGTATGGACGTGGTCTCACTCATGAGTGAATAAACTTGTTCTTTGAATTCCAGCTTCAGTGCCAATTTCTTCTTTGTTGGTTTAAGGACCCGTGGACAAAGATAAGGGTGACCCCTGCACCGGTGTGCCCCTAAAAATGCACATTTCCACACCATGAGCCTGGTAAGGACAATGTTGAGGTTCCACTGAGGAGAAGGTGGAACTCTGGGAGGAATTATCCTTTTAAGGCCTTCCATGAATGCTTTGATGGCAGGTACCCTAAAGAGTGACAAATGTTGTCTGTTTTGTAGGTAAGCGGCTATGGCGGTAAGATGTAATCGTATAGATGTATATGCTAGATTACATTTTTGTAGATGCAAGAGGTAACAAATAATGTTTTGGATCGAGGCAACTAGTGGATTGTTTGCGTTATTATTACAGTAAATAACGAACCTTTTCCATTTAGCTGCATAGCACGCTCTAGTGGTAGGACGTCTAGCTTCTTTAATGATATTCATGCAGTCTGGCGGGAGGTTGAGGTAACCAAACTCTAAGATTTCAGGAGCCAGATCGATAGGTTCAGCTGAGCTGGATCTGGATGCCTTATTTCTCCATGGTTCTGTGTGAGGAGCTTTGGAGAAAGGTGCAACTTTTGATGTGGAACTACTGAGAGTTTCAGCAGGGTTGTGAACCATGGTTGTCGTGCCCATGTGGGAGCAACTAGGATCATTGTGAGAGACTGTTGTTTGAGTTTGCGCACCAGTAAGGAAATGAGCGGGAGAGGCGGAAAAGCGTACGCAAATTTGCCTGACCAGTTCATCCATATCGCATTGCCTTTGGACAATGGGTGTGGATACCTGGCGACGAAGCTTGGGCATTTTGCGTTTAAATGTGTGGCGAACAGGTCTATATCTGGTTGGACCCACATCTGAAAAAACGGATGAAGAACTTGCGGATGAAGTTCCCATTCGTGGATCTGCTGTCTTTGACGACTGAGGAGATCCGCACTCTGATTGTGTTGTCCTGGAAGATGTTCTGCTAGGAGGTATATCTTTTGAGGAATGGCCCATCTCCATATGCTTTGCGCTAGGCGTGAAAGCTGCAGAGAGTGTGTCCCCCCCCTGTTTTTGTATATAGTACATTCCTGTCATATTGTCCGTGCGGACGAGGACAGCTTTGTGTACGAGGTGTACTTGGAATGATTTTATTGCAAGAAAAATCGCCAGTAATTCGAGGTGATTGATGTGGAGCATTTTTTGCTGATGGGTCCACATACCCTGAATGGTGTGGTTTAGGAGATGAGCTCCCCAGCCGGTGAGCGATGCATCTGTTGTGAGCACTATCTGTGGAACCGGATCTAGGAACGGCCACCCTTTGGAAAGGTTTTGTGTGTTCCACCACTGCAGAGAGCGATGTGTGCGGCTGTCTACCAACACCAGAGCTGTAAGCTGAATTTGAGCCTGGTTCCACTGACGTGCTAGACACTCCTGTAAGGGACGCATTTGGAGTCTTGCATGAGGTACTATAAAAATGCAAGAGGCCATCATTCCTATTAGTTGCATAAACACTCGAGCTGGTAGTGAGTGTTGAGGTTGAAACCTCGTTATGAGAGTTTTGCATGGTTGCCATCCTGACTGGATTGGGGTATGCAAGGGCTTTGGAAGTATCTATTGTGGCGCCTAGATACTGGTGGGTGTGGGACGGTTGAAGATGTGAATTGGTGAGGTTTATTGTGAATCCTAAACGATGGAGCAGTTGGATTGTTTGGTGTGTGTGTTGTACACAATCGCTGCGTGACTTGGCTTTTATAAGCCAGTCGTCGAGGTAAGGAAAAACATGAATGTGTTGTCTTCGCAAGTGAGCTGCTTCTACTGCGAGACATTTTGTGAAGACCCTGTAGTTACCCAGAAGGGGAGCACTTTGAATTGATAGTGCTGACCGTCTACTACAAACCGTAGATATTTCCTGTGAGCAGGGTGAATAGGAATGTGAAAGTAGGCGTCCTTGAGATCTAAGGTGGCAAGGAAATCGCCTTGTTGGAGTAATGGGAGGATCTTTTGGAGAGTGACCATGTGAAAGTGGTCGGATTGTATGTACAGGTTTAACGGTCTGAGGTCTAATATTGGCCTGAGAGTACCGTCCTTTTTTGGGATGAGAAAATAAAGGGAGTAAATCCCTGTGCCTTGATGGTGTATGGGAACAGGTTCTATTGCGTGCTTTTGCAATAGAGCGAGAACCTCCTGTTTGAGAAGCGTGAGATGTTCCGTGTACATGGGACGCTGTCTGGGTGGTATGTGTGGAGGAGTAGAGGTGAGTTCCAGGCAGTAACCATACTGGATAATTTGTCTCACCCACCTGTCTGTGGTGATGGAATTCCAGACAGGTAGGAACTGTGATAGTCTTCCCCTGACTGGAGTGGAATGTTCAGGGGGAAGTGGTGGGAAGTCACTGTTTTGTAGTGGGGGAGGAGCGGGTGTTATTACCGCGGCCTCTTCCTTTTGAGTTATTGCCTCTGTACCCCCCTCTAAAATACCCTTTGTTAGAGGAAGTTTGAGTGGGGTTTTTGTAGGACGAAGAGTTGTCTGTACTAATGGTTTTGGAGGCGGCCCTATAAAAGGAGCGACGAAAGGAGCCTCTAGCTGTTGGTAACTGTAGAGCCCCCATAGATTTAGCTGTCTCAGTGTCCTTCTTCATCTTTTCTAAAGATGTGTCTACAGTAGGGCCGAATAGGTGTTCCTGATCAAAAGGCTAATTAAGAATTTGAGACTGCACCTCCTGTTTAAAACCAGATATGCGTAGCCATGCGTGTCTGCGCAGTAAAAGACTTGTGTTAACTGCACGAGATGCTGTGTCCGCTGCATCAAGCGCACATTTAATGGAGGTGTTGGTAATGAGCTTTCCCTCCTGTATGAGGTCATTAGCTTTTTCCTTATATTGCTCTGGAAGATGTTGCATTAATGTTTCCAGTTCATCGTAATGCGCCCTATCATACCTGGCTAGTAAAGCTTGGGCGTTAGCAATACGCCAGTAATTTGCCGCCTGTAACGCAACCCGTTTACCAGATGTGTCCAGTAATTTAGATTCTTTATCTGGCGGAGGGGCATCACCTGTTGTCTGGGAGTTTGCCAGTTTACGTGCATTTGTAACCACTAGAGAATCTAGAGGGAGCTGTCCTTTGATATAAGCTGGATCATTTGGAGCTGCTTTATATTTTTTATCAACCCTGGGGTTGAGAACTCTAGCCCTGACAGGGTCTTTAAATACATCAGGGGCATGTTTACTCATACCCTTGAGCATAGGTAAAGTACTTGTTGCCCTTTGTGTCTGTGTGAAAGTCTCGAACAGAAAATCTTCATCAGAAGGGGGTGAGTGTAATTCTACCCCATGGTATTTGGCTGCTCTGTCTATGAGTTTCCCAAAGCCTATGTTGTCATCTGGAGGGGATGGCTTAGATGGATATGAGTCTGGCTCAGGTATATCTGGGGCCTCATCATAATACACCCAGGGGTCAGGTGTTGGGATACTGTGGATGTCATCATTGTCGTCATCCCCTTGTGGGTCTCCCCCCCCAACCCCATCCCCGAGGCATCCTCCTCATCCTGTGGTGTAGGTGTGGAAGGAGGTAGTGGAGAGTGTGCTGGAGAAAGTGGCACAGTTGGAAGTGCTGGAGGGGGTGAGGAGGGTCTAAAAGGTGAAGTTGCCATGTCCTTTTTTTTTAAGGGTAGCTCAGGTGCTTCTGAGGTGTCCAATTTCCTCTTCCTAGATGGCAATGCTGTTACTTGACCTGTAACAGGGTCAATGTGTAAAGTCTTTTGTTTCGGACCCGGTGGATCTGGGCGAAACAGTTCTTCGGAGCCCTTGTCTTTGTTCGGCGTGTTTCGGTGCCGAAGGGCTCGGCGTCGAAGCCGTCTTCGGTGCCGATGTGTCAGGGCGTGGCACTGTGTCTATTTTGGACCGTTGTTTCGGTGCCGGGGATTGTTTGTCGGTACTGGTAAGCGGCTGGCTTGGTTCCGAGTCGCTGGAAGGCTTTATTTTGGGCTTCCTAGCCGGGCCCGAGGGCGGGGCATTGGAAGCTTTGTCCCGGTGTGAACCTGAGCCCGAAGGTGAAGGTGTTACCGGTGCCTTATGTTGAGTTTTAGTTGGGGCAGGGGCGTCGACGTCAGTACTCATGGTCCGTTGCCCTGGGGTAATCTCTTGGTCCTCGGTATCTGAGTGGTCTTCTTCGGAGACGCTGATGTCCTCCTCATCTGGTTGCTGTTGTTGTGAAGCCTCGGGCCTGCATCGAAGATGTCATCTGGCGCCAAAGCCGTTGGTCGAGACATTGTGTGACGTCGAGCCCGGCGATCATGTATGGTCTTTTTCGATCGGAATGAAGCACACACCTTGCAGTCTTTATCCTCGTGTTTAGGAGAGAGGCAGAGGTTACAGACCTCGTGGAGATCAGTGTGTGGGAATTTTGCACTACACAGGGGGCATTTTTTAAATGGAGTTCTTTCCATTGACTGCAGGGCCTGATGGCGCCGATGGGCCCAACGGCCCGTGTGAACGACCGGAATCGATGTTGTGATGGATACTTTGGATGTGCGTCGAAAGGTAACGCGATCGAAACAATACCGTCGAGCGGTGAGGGGTTGCGCGTTGAAGGGGTATCGAGTACGACACCGACCCGGAGCGCAGCAATTTACATCCAAACCCGATGGCGGAAAAAAACAATCTGAGGGTGGAGTCGATGCCCATGCTCACTATGATCCCAAGGAGGAGTCACCTATCTCATGACTACAAAGAACTTCTTCCAAGAGAAAAACAAAGTGCAAACATCCGAGCCCAACACCAGATGGCGATCTATGCCCAAGTATACGATCTACAGCTCATATGCCTCGAACCAGTTTTTTTCTGAGTTCAGAGACTTTCTGCCTAAAACTTCAAAGGGAAAAGTAGTATAAATGTTGGTGCCCTGATCCCAGAACTTTAGAACTCTTTTGCACTAAGGAACCTGCCAAGAAGAAGAGCTGGAGAAGCAGGTTAGGATGAACTACCACTTTGCTGTGTGCTTTGCTGTGTTGGCCTGCAGTTGCTGCTTCTGTCTTGGGCACTGAAAGGACTGGACTGGACTTTCTGCAACTTATTGTCCTAAGTTTCTCCAAGGGCTGAGGTAGAGCTTGGCCCCTGTTCAAGAAGTCTCAGGTACAGCAAAGACTTCAAGATCATCTGCTACCAGCACTGGGAACTGTGTGTTTTGTGCTGCAACAGAAGAAAAAGCAACCAACGCTGTCAACGATGCCGCTGCCAGCTTCGTGACCTGTTGGAACCGCAAAGATCACCGCCTGCTTCTCACCACAGCCCTGGTCTCACCGATGACGATGCCCGACGCTGCAACCTAGCCGCTGCTTGCACCGAGACCTGAGGGCACTACACTTCGCACCGCCTTGCTTCACATCGCCGCCCTGGTATCCCTGACGACGACGCTCCACGCCGTCATTGATGCCGCTGGCACACCATGGCCTGGGAGCACTGCTCGTAAGTTACTCAATGCACCACCCCACACCACAGCCTTGGCCCACCGACGCCGGCACCATCGACTCCAGATCGTCTACCGACGACAGCGCTTCAGCAACGACGACGCCGCTGCTTGCACCATGACCTGCCAGCACACGACAAGCGCCGTCCCACTTCGCACCTCAGCCCTGGTCTCACTGACGCTGCTAGATGCCCTCACTGAGCCGGTGTCTGCACCGCGACCTGAGGACACTGCACGCCGTACCGCTCCACTTCGCACCGCAGCCTCGATGCCTGCCAACGCCGGCGCTGCTGACTTCAACCTCAAGGAGTTCGATCTGCAACACGTCTGGCTACAAGGGCACGACGACTCCTGCACCGACCTGCGGAACTGACACCTCTCCGGAGCCCATCGCTAGGTCCACGACGCCCTGCATTTCCAAGGTACTGTTTGCAGGTTTTCCTGACACCGTAGCTGGCCCGCGAAGCTGGGGTCGGCCTGGACTGTTGGATGTGTTTGTTCCCGAACCGAGCTATCGACTTCAAGGAACTGTATTTTAAGGTTATTCTTGAAATATTCATATTTTGATCACTGTGTGTTGGATTTTTATCGTTTTGGTCTTGTTTTACACAGATAAATATTGGCTATTTTTTTCTACAACTGGTGTGTCCTTTTGTTGTGTTGTCACTATATTACAGTGTGTTATGTGCAAATGCTTTACACATTACCTCTGAGATAAGCCTGACTGCTTGCACCAAGCTACCAAGGGGGTGAGCAGGGGTTATTTTAGAAGTGTAATCCCCCTTACCCTGACTAGAAGGAAGGGTCCCTACTTGGATAGGGTACCAACCTACCAGCCAGAGACCCCCATTTTCAACAGTGTTGTACTTAGAGCACATGAGCATTTATTCTCCAAGCAGGCTTCTACTTGAGAAGGACCTCTATTTTCAGCAGTAGAGCAGGGTCCTGCATCCAAGTTTCCACAACCTACACCCCATGCATTGGATTGAGCGGTGGAAACTGAAGTTGTTCGATTTGCCTACTGAGGTGATTGATGTCATCCTGGAGGCCAAATTCCCTTTGATCTACGCTGGGCGCTGGGAGAAGTTTGTTGTCTGGTGTGGTGACTAAAGAGTAGCCCCCTTGCAGACTAAACTGACTGATGTTCTTTTGTTTGTTCTTTCTTTAGCCCAGCAAGGTCTTGCACAGGCACATGGAAAGGTTATCTGTTGGCCCTTTCAGCTTTATTGTGTCTACCAAACCAACTGTCCTTGTTTAAGTCATTGGTATTCATGCGTTTATTAAAGGTTTGAATTATGTTTCCACACAAACCATTTGTGATGCCTTAGTGGGATCTCTATCTGGTATCGACATTTCTCATGAGCCTGCACTTTAAGCCTCAGCATAGTTGGTCCATAAGGCTTTTGGTACTGAAAGCAGTCTTCCTCATTGGTATTATGCCCGTGCACCACATTTGTGAACTTCATGGGTTTTCGGAACAACCACCTTACATCACATTCTTTCTGGGCAAATTAGTGCTGAGGACCCAGGTGACCTTCTTACCTAGAGGGTGGACTGCTCTCCACATCAGCCAGTCGATCGCTCTGTGTAGTATCCTCAGGTCATGTCATTGTGTTCCCTGTACCTAGCTGCTCAGCCAGTGTGAGTGTTCCGGTTAGAATGTTAGTATGAGTGGAATGCTTGGGTGCCTGTGTGTGTGTGAGACAGTTGGGAAGATGGGCTGAGCAGCTAGGAGGCTGCTCCTGGTGGGGTTTGCTATAGCTTTGTATCTACTCTGCTTAAGGACTGAATATACTACAAGTAAATCATCTCGGCTACGTCTACTTTGTCTACTGAACACGTGGGGCCAGCCCACTACATTTTTGGCGACGATCTACATGGGATTTAATTCAAATCAACGCGAAAAGTAACAGGAGTTAAGTTAAAGCTGATGGGCCAAGAAACAAGGAATTTGAAACATGTAACAAGCTACAAGCAACTCAAGAAAAAGGAACCACGAAAAGCACGCACGGTAGCCCCACCAGTGTCCATTACACAGGACAGCCCAGCCGAGGCGTGCTGTCATGTCATCTCGGTGTCTTCAACAACCGGAAATTCAACATCAAAGCTGCCTACGTTTGGCAGAAGAACCTAGTTCTCAAAAAAGGTACACGGTGCAACAAGCAACGTCAAGGCTGCCACTACTAATGTAGACTGTGCCTCTGAAACCAAGGTAATTGGAGACTGCCTGTGTTTTGGAACAAGTGCGATGTTTATTGACTCTGCTCTACTTAGGATGTTGGATCTCTAACTAATTTTGTGTGCTCCCTCGTGCTAGTGCTGGACCTATGTGAGAATCACTTGTGCCACTGCCTGCTTAATTTGTCTACTGGCGTTTTGACGGTTGTAAAGGGTGGTATTAACTCAGCTCCAAGAGTCTCTGCATGATGAAGAGGTAATCTACACTGTGACCATAGTGAGATTTTATGAGATTAATAAATGTTTTGAAGTTGGTTGCGAGGTCAGTTTGCTATGACAGTTGCGCTTCGTTTAAAAGATCAAAATTGGCTCGCGCAACTCACCTAGTCTACGATGCCGCGCGGAGCTTCTCTGGAGGTTTTCATGACGTCTTGGGTGTTTCTGGTGTTCGATGCTGCATTTGGACGTTTAGCAGCAGGAGCGCGCCGTGAGCCACTCGGCATGCGTCTCCTGTGCGTCCCGCCATCTTGGAGTTGGCGTATTCAAGGCTTTCTTCATCGATACTTTAATGGAAGTTGAGAGTGTTCTCCGGTAACCTGCCAACCCTTGTTCAAACAATAAAGTTAATCTGGCACTCAATGTCGGATCGTCTTCAGTGTGGCAGCGTGAAGAGACAAGCCCCTTGTCACGAAGTGTAATACAGGCACAGCACCGGTCAATTTGTTCTGCTTAGGCGAGTCAACGACGTGTGTGAAGCGTGACATTGGGTGCACAGGATTTTTGCCCAGTTTCAGCAGAAATAACAGGAAGTAAATGGTCAGCTGCGTTTACATGGACTCGGATACAGGTAGAACTAGGCCTTTGGTTTTTACTGATTTTGTTGTCCTTCAAATACTGGGTGTTCCATCCTCTTCCTCAATATAACCTATGCCCGTGATTACTGTGTCAGAGTTACTTACGAGACTGGACTAGTCTTGCTTGCTGCAGTTCAATGTGTTCCTGACCGCGTTGTAACGCCCATCTTGGTAGGGACAAGGATAACCCTCCTGCAACTGTATGGAACTCTTGACCAAGATCTTCTCGTTGGTAAAGACCTCGGGTGAGAGATCGCTCACCGGAGCTCAAGTCTTTTATCTTTGTTTGTAATGTTTAGCACCTCAGTGCATGTTCTGGTGCGCGTGTGTTTGGCATGAGCTCTTGTTCTGGTTGCACTATTTAGGTAAGGTTGTGTAGTTTTCCAAGGGGAGGTCACGTAATTTTCCAGGGCGAGTTCTAGCCACTATTCTGTCAATGCTCTATGTGTGTTATTTCTCAAACCATTGATGACATTCACAACACAGCATTCAAGTGTTAAATTATTGTTTATCTTTGCCTGTTGTCAGCATATCACATTGTTGTTCTTATGGGTACAAGTCCCGTGTTTCTGTAGTGGGTGTCAGTCCCATCTACCTAGTTTAAATGGGAATTAGTCCCATGTTTTTGTAGTGGGTGTCAGTCCCATCTACATTGTTCTTGTGGGTGTTTGACCCATGTGACACCAGTTGTTACATTCCATGTTGTTGGACATATCTTGTTTAACGTCATCCCTTACACTACCTGGGCTTGATGTACATCCTTCCTTTTGGATGTGTGTTTTGGGTGTTAGTCCCACTTACATGTTTTAATGTCTTGTTGTGTCTAGTGTGTAAGTCGCCCCGTGCCTCACTGTGTGTTTTTACGTCGTCATGTGTGTGTGTAAGTCACCCAGTGCTTCACCCTGACGTTATGTGTGTATGTGCCACACTGTGCTGCCTTTGCTGCACAAGTTCTTGGGTGTCAGTCCCATGCATCGTTACCTGTTACTTGGGTGTCAGTCCCATGCAAAATTTGGCTGTTTTATTTCTGCACAAGTTCTTGGGTGTTAGTCCCATGCAACGTTACTTGTTACATTTGGGTGTCAGTCCCATGCATCGTTACCTGTTACCTGGGTGTCAGTCCCATGCAAAATTTGTATGGGTCAGTCCCATCCCTTAGATGAGGAGTGGCATTTTTGCCACGGTCTCCTTAGTTGAGGAGTACCTCTTTGGGTGTCGCTCATCCATTGTGTGTGTGGAGTCTTGGGGTTCGTTTTTCCCTTTACTCTTGTTACATGTCTTGCTCACTTGTTGTGTATGTGAGCTCTTATTACGCTATTTACTTTTTATTTAATTACTCTGAAAGGGAGAGGATGGGTATAGTGCATGTGCATTTCTATTTTTCCATTCTTCTTTCTTTCTTCGTGCTTCCGTTTTCCCTCTCGTGATGTCATTCCTCGCATCCCTGGGTTAATGGATGGTTTACTTCATGTGTACATTATTGTGTATAGTTGTTTCCATTTTAGTTTGGTTCTTTTTATTGTTCAGTATAAAAGGGATAGGATATGTAGTATCCTCAGGTCATGTCATTGTGTTCCCTGTACCTAGCTGCTCAGCCAGTGTGAGTGTTCCGGTTAGAATGTTAGTATGAGTGGAATGCTTGGGTGCCTGTGTGTGTGTGAGACAGTTGGGAAGATGGGCTGAGCAGCTAGGAGGCTGCTCCTGGTGGGGTTTGCTATAGCTTTGTATCTACTCTGCTTAAGGACTGAATAAACTACATGTAAATCATCTCGGCTACGTCTACTTTGTCTACTGAACACGTGGGGCCAGCCCCACTACACTCTGCCAATGTTGTTTGCCACACCTCATGCCTTGAAAGAGGAGGAGAGGCTCCATCATCTTGGCCCTAAGAGGGCACTAAGCTTTACATTGATCACACAAAGGACAGTCTTGTGCAGTGGCGGCTGGTGACTTTTGAAAGTGGTTAGGTGTTAAAGTTCTTGGCAACTTTCACGGCACAAGCAAGGCAGCCACACCGTCCCAAGGTGGACCCTCAAATACTGCAACACCAACAAAGTGATGGATACAATGCTTGAATTAATATCAGCTACTGGCAATCGCTCTGGTCGCATCCCAATCCATCATTTTTTGTCCACCATGCCACCTCAGTTTGGAACCAGCCATTTGCAAATCAGCCTTTGTTTGAACCCTTTGTTTGAACCAACTGTGTTGCAAATGGCACTAAAAGACAAATTAAACAAAATTAAATGCACTAACCCCAGTCACTTAGATCAATGTAAAGCAGAAAATGAAATGTCTGTTTAAGGCACAGATAGCCATCTTTGTCAAAACACTTTAGTGCCCACAATTCAAATGAATGGAGCAATGTCAGTATATGATGCCATTAGCGTATTTGGACTGTATTAATATATGAACAGTTCATGCTTAAAAGTTTCTCTGTTACAGTGAAAGATATTCAATTCACATTATTTTTTTTACTATCAAACAGTTTGCCTGGCAGTTAGAAGGGAGGGTGGACAACATTTGTAAACATTCATTCAAAAAGTAAAATAGCAAGTGAAGAAGCAAATTATGTTGACGTGACCAAGTGGCATTTCACATTTGTCATCAAGATGTAGCCTTTCCTAGCATCTGTCTCAAGCAGGCAAGCTTTTGTAGACACGTTACTAAAACAGAAAGGAAATGCCAACAGATATCAAAAGTAGCGCCGTGTTGAGCCTGCCCTGTATCTTTACACATAGATATTATGTTTGCAGAAAAGGGCAACATCAGCTGGCCGGTACCAAGCGATTTGTGCGACTTGACTGATGCCCTGGGGGTACTTGCTGTTTGTTGACAGCCTATTACTGCCCATTCGTAAGTGAATGAAATGCGGCAGTCCTTTCATGGCCAGTAGGGGAAGTAGATAACGAAGCCAAAATTAATCTATTTTAAACAACTAGCTGGCCAAAAGAGAGCTCTTTATCGAACACTTTATTTCATATTTTGTTGCCTATTCAAAGTCAGGAATTGCCAAAGCCGATCGTTTTGGCAAGTACATGTAGGAATGCTTTTTTGCCTCAACAACGGATTCAATAACCTGCTCAGTAAAGCAGTGGTGGCTGGCAATATTAATAAATTGTGGTGGAGCACCCACCATAAATGCTGCTGGCCGCCGGGCCCCCTGTCCGGTGCTTCTCTCTCCGCGCCGATCCTGGGGGTGACGAGGAGCAGGGAGGAAAGGGAAGGACTTCTTTCCAAGTGCAGCTCGAATCCAACCAATCCTGGAGCTGCTCTCAGCATGAGAACAGCACTATGATTGGTTGGAGCAAGCTAAACCAGTGCTCATTTTGAGGCTGGGGCCTGTGCCAGCAATCCCCTGGCTGTTTCATAGCCCCGGGGTTTGCTGGGTCTGAAGTGCACATGTTGGATAGGTCGGCTGTAGACAGCCGGCCAATCTGACATGGGCACTGAGCCCTGGGAGACATCCTGCAATCTGCAGGAATCTGCCACACCCCTACCCTCACACTCCAGTAGCGCAGGCTGGCAGCACACAGAATGATAAAATGGTAATGACCATTTTATTATTCTGCGTTTACCGCTGCACCAGCAACTGGGGCCACACTCTTCCGCCCAAGAAGAGAAACAGCTGATGGTCTTGTGAGCTCCTTGTGATGTTGTGTGGTGTGGAGAAAGGCAAGGCAATGCAGGAAAGGACTCTTTCAAGCAGGAAAGTTGTCTGCATCAAAATCCTCTATGCGCTGGCCAAGAACCAGCCCCCCTGCAGCAGGGTCGGATTGGGATCACAATTTGGCCCGGGCACTGACGAAAAAAGTGGCCCACATTCGCTGGGGTGGCCCACATTCACGGGGCATGGCCCACATTCGCGGGGTGTGGCCCACATTCGCGGGCGTGCCCTTTCATGAAACACACAAGGAATGTAAGTGGGAGGATATAGTTCTTGGGAAGGACACAGGGCCAAGGTGACAATTTCCTACAAGCTGAGCAACTGAAAAACAGCGAGGCCCCTTTCTATTACAAAATTATTCCCCAGCCCTTCAGCGCAGGAGCACCTGAAAAACAGCGAGGCCCCAGCTATTTGTAAATTACTCAGCCCTCCCCAGCCCTTCACTGCCTCAGGGCAATGGCCTGGCAGGAGAGGGGATAAAGCAAAAAACACAGCTGCTGGGCCATCCATGGGAGTGGGGGGGAGGCTAAGGTGAAGATGGTGTGAGTTCCCAACATCACCTGGCCCCCACAGCGAGACCCATTCTTCCTCGTCCACTATGCCCTGAATGAGAAGGGCTGTGGGCGAGGTGTTAATGCAAACACTGTTTCAGGGCAGCGTGGGCCCCAGGGGGGCCGAGGTGAAAATGACTCAATGGCCTGACCAACACCTGGCCCCCTGGGAGGCCAATTCTGGCACACAATCACCCCTCCCCAGGCCACCATCAGCGTGATTGCTTGGCATGGCAGGGGGTGAAGGAGAGGCCACAGCTGATCATCGCTGAACGGCGCAATGCGAGGCTGCTTTCCTCTCCCTGTCAGTGCTCTCTGTGGACTGGGAAAGGGGAAAAAAACGGCCCACAGAGGGCACTGAGACACCGGCCCTTCGGCCAATGCCCGAGTGCCCGCAGTACCAATCCGTCCCTGCCCTGAAGGTCTGCAGGCTCATTTCACCAGGGCCAGGGCCATTACAATGGCACAGATGCAAGGGGTGCCTTTTCTACACATCTGCCAGGCTGTGACAGGGGCAATGGTGCGTACATTCACGAAGCACTACTGCCTAGACAGCCAGGCCCAGTGGGAAGGTCACTGTAACTGCTCTGCGCTATAGAACTTTTTGATGCGCCCACTCCCACATAACCTTCCCCTTTAGAAGGGATTTCTATGGTGTCTGTTCTAAAGGTGAGGAATCTGTGGTTAGAAGCATCCAGCGGAACATCAAGTTACTTACCTTCTGTACCACTCTTTCTGCTGGATACTATTGCTATCTGCAGATTCGTCACTACCCGCCCTCCTCCCTTTTCCTGTGGAGTGGTCTCCCCAGTTAGATGATCAGCACACTGCCTCAAACAATTGTTTTGTGTTCTGTGTTGGGGCACAGAAGGAGAAAGATACAAGAAACTAATGTGAGTGTGCAAGGGTGAACTTACTCGCGGCTCTGCTCCATCAGTTCCTGGGCTGTGAGGACTCATCATAGAGCCACACTGTGCCCCCGTCATGGTAATCCGGAGCATTGCTGTAATTTCTTCAAGATACAGTCTGGCGCCTGTGGATAATCTAAAGGTGAGGAAGGAATCAGCAGTGAGATAGCGTCCCCATCAGAAAGAGCATTAGTGAAAGTAAGTAACTTGTTCAATACTCTAAGGGTAAATATACAAATGGTTGCAGTGAATGATGAGGACTTTTTAAGGGCCCAGCTACTTGCTGAAATAATCCCACTCTTCCTAGGTTTTGTCTGTTTGCTCCTCAGCTCATTTGTTTGTGATGTTTTCAGTCTGAAATGTAACCTTTCCAACCATCAGTGCTCCATCAGTATTTTTCAATTGTACTTTTCAAAGTGTTCTGTCTAAAGTTTGCTAATTCCTTTTGGGCACCGATTCACTGATGAAAATTGTTACCTAAATAAATAAATAATACCAAAATAAGAGGGCTGCTGAGTGACCCCATCAAAGTGTTCTTTCTGGTCCTCATCTAAAGAAGTTTTGTCTTCTGAGGCGTCCATCATCTCCTTTTGCTATTCAACTGCCTACTCCTGTCAATGAGACTGGTTTTGAGGTATTGGGAGCTCTCACAAATACTCTTGTCTTCATTCAACTGATTATCATGAAAAGGCAATGGTGGCCTATGCTTCACTAGTCGTTTTATTGCAGGGGCTGCTGACCTGTGGGTATATTATCCTGCTGTCTCGCGTCGGTGAGAGAGTAGCCGCCAGAATGAGGAAGGAGCTCTTCTCGTCTCTGCTCAGGTAATTTTAAGCCGGCCGCCATCTTTCTTTGCCCTCCAGCTCTTTCCTTGCTTCTCTCTGGCTCCTCTGTGCTGACTCTAGGATCCAGGTGAGTACCAGTTTCTCACTCTGTCCTCTGTCTCAGGTTCAATGTGCCATTTCTTACTGTTTCACCCAGTGCTGTGTTCCTTGCTCATACTTCTTTGATGAATACTTGTGCATTACCTGTGCTGAGGTGATGTGCCCAGGGCCTGTGCACCAGTGCTTTGTGCTAGAACTTGAACCTGATCTCGAATTCAGAGACGTATGTGCTTCTTCTTTCAGGCAGGATGTGGCTTTCTTCGATTCCCATAAAACTGGTCATCTGGTGAATCGTCTCACTTCGGATGTCCAGGAGTTCAAGTCCTCCTTTAAGCTTGTTATTTCCCAGGTGAGTCTTCTTCATGCAGGATTTGCGTCTCTCCGCTGCGGTGTTGCTTGCCCGCCTTGCTCTGCAGTGGTTGTATTCTCCCTGCACCAAATGTAGGCAGACCCAAAACCTTGTGTACATAATTCAAGGAACAATGATTCTAAGATATCACCCTTAAACAATAAGGCAAATACATATGGGTGCAATTGTTAAATAACATCAAGCAAAACCGAGACGGTGAATTCATAAAATGCATAATATACATTTAATTCATTTGACATATGCGATATATAGTTGTATAGTGCAGGGGGTGCAGTACATGGTGAGCAGCAAGTGTGAAAAAATGGACACATCGCTAAACAATCCAGCTAGACTGATTTAATCATTTCGAGAGTGATTCAAAATAGCTCAGTCCATAGTTTATCCAGTCTCAGTATGGGAGAGTTGTGAACGTTTCCACCCTTTTAAATAAAACAATTCATGAGTCTCTCTTCAGGGCAATGCAGTCTGGCTGTGCCAACAATAGAGATCAATCCAAAGTTGCAAGCAATCCATAATTGTCCAATGTACGCAACTTATGTCAGGAAACAAATAGTCCAATATGGTAGCTACTGGTACAATAAAGGAGAAACAAAAGGCAAAAGCCCCATAATTTAATATCAGAGCAGAAAAACTGCTACAGGAGTTAGTGCAGCTGGGATCAATCCATGAGTCCGGTAGTCTGCCTGAGAAGTTAGGCCCCACAGAGGATGTCCCCTTCCTGTGACATACCTCTTCACAATGTTTCTTCCTTCCTGTCTCAGCCCATGCATTCCTATAGCAGTGATAGCACATATATTGCCTTTGTCCCACTCCTCTATCACCTTTCATCTCTATGCCTGTACACTGACACTGCTTGCTCCGCCTACAGGCTTCAGATTACATAGTGCCGATATCCGCAACCCTCCCCCGCTTAGCAGTAATTGGTCGCGCTGCAAAAAATAATCAGTCCACACAAATTTTGTTGGAAAACAGTTTGCTGCAGGTTTATCCCGCGGGGGACAAAGAGGATGGCCAGTGGGTGGGGGCAGGTATAAATATAGAGGTGCCGGATATAGGGGGACTTCCGTGGGAAGGGGTCCCAGCGACTGGAGCGCGGGGATGTGCCTAATGTGGCACTAAGAGGGCCACCCTCTTACATGGGCCCCCTATGTGCACCACGGGCTGCTGAATTCTCACAATGTGCACAGTGCACAACACCCACATTACACTTGCACTGAGCGCACTACCCTCTTGCACTGCACCTTGCACCCAGTCCACACACTCCTCTTGCATTTGCACTGCACCATGGACCCAGTCCACACACTCCACTTGCACTGGTCCGTGCAGCGTTTGCACTGCACCCTGCACCCAGTCCACACACTCCTCTTGCACTTGCACTGGCACGTGCCGCGTTTGCACACTCACCCAGCAATTGCACTACCTTTGTGTACCAGATTGCACTTCCACAGGGGCTGCTTGCAGTGGAACTCTCCTCTCTTGTTTAAGGCGTGTTTAAACCCCTCTGTTTCCATCCGCAGGGTTTACGTAGCATCACCCAGACTGCCGGCTGCTTCATCTCACTCTACCTCATTTCCCCGAAGCTGACGACGCTGATGGTCGTGGTGGTACCGACGTTGGTGGGAGCTGGCGCCTTGATTGGCTCTTTTCTGAGGACGCTCTCGCGCCGAGCCCAGGAACAGGTATTGATAGAAACCCTGCATGTGCACAGAGCCCTGACAGACTGCCCTCCGCGTGTGTGGGGGCCTCTGAGATAATATAACACTGTGTTCTGGTTTCGCATCTAGAAGAGATAAGTTGGTACCTGGGACCCCCATTATTCACTCACTTAACACAGCAGCAGCCGCACCTCTTGTTCCATTCTCCCCCAACAAGCTGTGTGTGAGTGACGGTAGCTGCCTTGTCTCCCTGCTGTCCCCCAGGCCAGTACCAGTGTAAATGTATACTCCGAGTAAGTATCCTATAATGTCCACCCTCTGGCTCAGGGGTTGACCTCCGTCTTAGCCCCCACCCTCCCCACATTCACGCCGAGGAGAGTATAGCTCTTCTCCATGGTGACGGACTCTGCTTCTCACTTGCAGGTTGCCAGAGCAACAGGAGTGGCTGATGAGGCTTTGGGCAATGTAAGGACGGTTCGAGCGTTCGCCATGGAAGAAAAGGAGCTGGAGTAAGTATGGAGGCCCCAGGGATATCGGATCAGGGAACAGCTACAGGAGGCTACAGCAGCTAAGCACCTAGGGGGTTCTGCTGCTTGTTCTATGAGTAGGAGGCTACAAGGCCGCGTTAGAGACCGAGGGCTGCATTAGGCACCTGAAGAGTGCATTGCCCATGTTTGCGCGGCGGCGCACCTTTGGGCAAACGGAGACACTGTACGCCGGTATAGATAACGTGTTGCCCCCAGGGCACACACTAATTCGTGGGTGTCCTGGGAGCAGCGAGACTATTAGTGGAAGGCTAAGGAGCTGTTTATAGCAGCCGCTCTGTCCTCCACAGTGCAGGTGGCGTACGGCCTGCTTTACAAAGGCCTCCTGCAGGCGGGTGCAACTAGTGACTGCGCCCACCTAGAGGGGAGGTCTGGGGTCCAAGGGGCCCAATGTTGCCACCAGAGGTGGGCCCTTGGGGAGTGCATTGACTACGAGCTGCCTCTTTGAGGTGCACTAGTGTGAACCTCATGATGGCTTCTTTGCTTCTGGGCTTGCACCTATAATACAGTACGGGCACAGAGGCAACGTCTTAACCTCATTTTCATGGGAAATGCTCCTTAGGATTGCACTGGTGCTATATGTGCGCCTGCGCAATCTGTGTTACCGTAGGGACCGTGCAAGGGCTTGCGGCCCTTTCTGTAATACCAGCTTCTGTATCTGCAGGAAGTTACAGAGAAGAAGGGTTATACATTTGGTGTTGATGGTGGCTCGCTTCAAGTTGGTTTACGTTTGGCCCTGCAGTGGGGGGGGGGGGGGGAGGTGTGTGTGTGTGTTTTCAGTGAGGGGTGGCTGGCATTGGCCACTTCACCTGCAGGGTTGATGCAAGAGGGACAGCATGAGTGTCATATTGAGTGACAATTTGTTAGTGAGCTGGCTGTTGGTACTCTGATGGAAGAGGTGAAAATGAAATGTCATGCTGCAGGAGTGGAGTGCAAAAGACACACAGAAGATGGACGGAATGCAGAGCAAATCAAACATTGACCGCCAGTCAATAGATCTGGGTTAAATCCATTGTTCTTTTGCTCACCATGCCAACGCAGTTTAGATCCAGCCATATGCAAATCAGTCTTGACCCTGTGCCTTATGGGAACAGTCCAGACCGAAGGACCGGATACAAGCATCCTGTGACCAGTTTCGGGGCATTACCCCTCATCAGCCAGGCTAGCTTGAATCCAGTGTCACAGTGAGCCTGGGACCCACGTCTAGGCATACCCGTCGCACTTAGGGCGAGAAAGCAAAAGACACGCAAATGATGGACGGAATGCAGAGCAAATCAAACATTCACCCCAGTCAATAGATCTGGGTTAAATCCATCGTTCTTTTGCTCACCATGCCACCCCAGTTTAGATCCAGCCATATGCAAATCAGTCTTGACCCTGTGCCTCATGGGAACAGTCCAGACCAAACTTCCAAGCCATGTCAACCCTGTTCTGCATTCTGTCCATCAATTGTTCTTTTTGCATTTGTCACCCCGAGTGGGATGGGTATGCCCAGACGTGGGTCCCGTGCTCTCCATGCCTGGAGTCAAGCTATCCTGGCTGATGAGGGGTGAAACCCTGAACACGGTCTTAGGATACTTGTTTCCAGTCCAGGGAGGACCTGGCCTGGTAGTTAGGGCTTGCCTGTTCCCATTGGGCGCAGGGTCAAGACTGATTTGCAGATGGCTGGGTTCAAACTGGAATGGCATGGGGAGCAAAAAAACGATGGATTTAGGCCCAGATCTCTGTACTGGGGTGAATGTATGACATTGTTCTGCATTCTGGCCATCAATTGTTCTTTTTGCAGAAGTGGAGTGTGCTGGTTTATGTGGGTGGAGAGGGGCTTTTTTTAGACTCCAACAATGATCCCTTCTAGCCTGTCAGTTTCTTGCTTTCACTCAAATATCACTCTACTTACAAGCTCAAGCCTCACTTTTTACTCGTACACACCTTCCCTCGGAGCTTTCTTTCCTGTCAAACTCCTCTTTATATGGTAGAAAGTTAGCAAAGCCCTGACCTCTTTATCCCTCAAATTATCAGGCCCCTGACCCGTCCCTCCAGTGGTGGAAATTGTAAGTCCTTTGCTAAAAAATACAGTTGATTTCTCCTCTGCAACAAACCTTTGCCATGTCTCACAACATGTTTATATTTCTGAGACCCTTGAACAAATGGTATTCTACTGAACTAATCACTCCTTTCCTTCTGGCAACCAACTTATCCTTCTCCAGTATGGCTTTTGGGTATTCCATTCATAGAGATTTCACTCACACAGTTATCAAACTTAATCAACTGTGCACTGCTTGATCCTTTCTCCTCTATCAGTGCCTTACTTACATTATCTGTGACTTTGACCACCGAATTATGTTAATAAGCCTTTTCCATTCTTGGAATCATGGGACAATACTAAAAGTCGTCTCATGGGCGTGGCTTTTGCTGGCATAGCTGAGACACGTGGTGCTCTACTCCCTCTGCCCCCTGGTCTATGGGCCTTTCCTGCAGTGTCTTCCATCCTTCTTTGGTGTCAAGGCTGTGGGAGTTGGCTGGGGGGTTTGAGAGGAGGAGGGGGCTTCTGCACCATGGAGGATGTGGCTGAAGGAGGCGTGCAGCTGCGGATCACATAAAGTAGATCTGGAAAACGAGCCAACCTGGAGAGAGCTCCTGCCGTTCAGCTGTGCCTGCCGACAAGGGAGTACCAAGTAGCGGGTGTGGTGGCCCTGCTCCCTGCACATAGGTGGGCAGTCTACCAGTTCTTTGGATCAACGGGACAGCAGAGATGAAGGAGCCTGCTAGTGGATCAGTCAGACTGAGGAGGCACCCCAGACTAGTAGTGGATCAGTCAGACTGAGGAGGCACCGCAGAAGGAGCCTGCTAGTAGATCAGTCAGATTGAGGAGACACCGCAGAAGGAGCCTGCTAGTGGATCAGTCAGACTGAGGTGGCACCGCGGACTTGAGCAGTCTTGCCAGTAGGCCCACCAGGAGGAGTCTGACTAACCTAAAGTCAGTGGCAGCAGCACCAACAAAGACAGAAAGCCAGTCCAGGGTTGAAGAGTGCAACTCCACTCTTTCCAAAAGACAACATGGTCCTACTAAATCTTGTCCACCCGTTTGACGGTGGGCGAAATTTAGCTATCCATCCATGCATCTTGCTACCTATTTACCTAACTACCTATCTGTCTATGCAACTCTGTCTATCTATCTGTTTATCTAACCATTCATGCAACACTAATTATAAATTCTCTCTATCTGTCTTTGCAAGCCTCTACTTATTTATCTTTTGTACGCTATTCGTAATAAAGATTTACAAAAACATTACAAATAAAGCACTAGCAAAGGCAGGAGACTGGAAGCCAACCCCAGCCTGACTGGCTAACAAACCCTTATGATTTTACTAAAATTATGTCTTTAATATAGTTAGTTATAGGAGTTTTCAGTTAGTCATTAACCATTAGTGTGTTGTTGTGTCATTCACATTTTGCCTACTTCCACTCTAGCATACATCATGGGGCAATGGGCAGTCCACTTCAGCCATTGACTGACTTCACTTTGAGTTAGTGCATGTTTCCCTTTCACAAGAAGCACATTCACACACAAAATAGTTCCTTTCAGTGCTACAGCCTACTCTGGTAATGTGTGCATTTTACAGACCAAAAATATTTTTGGATTTAGCCAATGTTTTATTTTAAATTGATGAGGGCCTGGCAGCTTCCCCACCAATAAAGATTTGCCAATACCATTAGAGAACACAACAAGAATTTCCAGAGCCAAAAGGGTGGCAGCAGTTCCAGGCCCATTGCGTTGACAATGCTTTGTTTTCTAGTACTCATTCATCAGACATGCACTAAAGAAAGAAAATTCATTATTTTCTCTTTAAAGATGGGTCCTGCGCGACCCATATAATGTGCACTTACCTTTTGCAGCTCTTGATAAAAAGAATTAAACCATAAAGATGGAATAACGTAAAAGGTAGGGAGGACTCGCCAAATATTTCTGGATAGTGTTTAGGTTGAGCAAGGCCTTTCAATGGCCATTCCAGTAGTTAAGTGGAGAGCTCGTCTCAAATTGGTTTCATATTCAGTGTAAGGCAATGGAGCTTAACAATGTCACAAAAGCACTGACATGAATTTGCTAAACTCCAAATCAGGTTTGCCCCAAATTGGAGGATTTGAGGGACTGGGAAATTAGGTATTTGAGACATCTAGGAAACAAGAATGTATGCCCACTGGACTTTGGTAAAGTTGAGTGTAAAATACTCCATCACCCTGACGGAGTAACTGCACTCCGAATCTGAAGATGTCCACAGCCCCAGCGGACATCTGTTATGTTGGCAGGAGCTGCCTTCACAGCACTTCTGGTCAAGGTATTGAAACTGGGTTGGCTCATTGGTCTTTCTTCAAGACCAAGCCCCTTTGTGTGAATTGCTATCTCTCACAACTACCTACTTCACTCATGGTGTCTTAGATTAGTGATACTACATTCTGAAAACAACCACTGATAAAAGAGTATATGTTATACAAACCACCTCGGGTTGGCTAGCTTACCGTCATCCAGTGATACCCTATCTAAAGGGGTATTACTCTTATCATGCGGGTTTGGATGGGAGATGCCAAGCTTCAGTAACCCAATACAGTGCAGTCCAGTTGTGTAACTACATAGAATGGCAAACACCTCGAGCTCAGGGTACATGTATGTGCAGGGGTGTTATGGTACATTGATGTCTAGTGGTGCAACAGGTCTTTCACATTTAAATCAGCGGGCGGATCTTCATGCTGGGGATAAGTATACTCCGTTTTCATTGATGCACGTTTTGTCTGTAGACCATGAATAGGGTGGCAGCAAGGCTTTGCTTTCCTTTATTTTTCAAGGTCAAACAGGATACTGAACCAACCGCATCCCTGCCCTGGACTCTGCAGGTCTCCACGGCTGACTTCCAAACGCAGGGGTTATCTTTTAGTTATTGCTGGCCTGGCCCACTGCGTCTTGCTGACCCGATCAGGGAATTCAGACCAGAAATGAGGCAGTCCTTTAGTCCTGTGAGACTCTATAAATTATTACTCCCGTACAAAGGAGTATGGTTGGTGGAGGCCCAAATCATATACAGTTCCCACTATTGTCTCCTGTGAAATTCTGGCTGATTATTATCATTGTAAACAAATGTTTGGATTCAATTAAAGAATGCGCAGGGCAAGTTTATCCAAGAAACCAACCAATATTGCTGAAGTTGAAGAAGAAAATACATATTTCTGAATAAGAAAATGGTGCAAAAAAGTAAAAATCTTACAGTAAAACAAAACCATAATTCCTTGTCCTATTGTGTTATTACCTAAAACAGGCCTGCCGGAAAAGGCTGTCTTATGACTCTGCTGTGTTCCTCCTGTAATGAAACTTCTCATGCAATAGTCCATTCACAGCCTATATATCTAAAGGAAATCGTTACTATTCAACCTGCGTTTGTGTAGTAGACTCCTGCGAGGCCAACTTCAATTCCACCCATAAGTAGGATTCTATTACAAAGGAGCCCAGCTTCTCACTTTGAGGCTTAAAAAGCCACTCAGGCTAGGTTTAAAAAAAGACATGCCCCCTGAATATCGAAACCACAATATTGATGGAACACAATATTTAGGGCAGAATACCGAAAATAAAATCTCGACAGGTAAGTAAGTTGAGATTTTCAATACCTAACGCAACATGTATGTACCTACGTGGTACACATATAGTCAAAATATGTGTATGTGGAGTTAGGAATATTAAATCTATACTTCCTTATATGCTGCTTCCCTTTAGATATTTTGTCCCTCAATACTTTTACCACAATATTGTTGCTGTCGATGTTCAGTAGTACAATCTTCAATGAAAAATATTAGACCCAGATGGGAGATACTGTTTAGTATATAGGGAAACTTGTTTCTTCTCTTTAAAAATTACAATGCGGAGCAAGAAAACAATACAGGAATCAAAAAATGCTTTCCTGCATTAAAACAAAAGAACTGAAATTTAATGACTGCTACACACTCTATGTAATTGATTAACTTCTTATCCAGGCGACCGAGGCTTTTCATTCATTCACAAAAGGTGCAGTAGGTGCACCAGTAGTGCATGTAGAAGTGGCCTCAAGTTAATTCTGTGGATTTTTTTTTATCACAGTGTGATAAAATACTGAAAACTCCAACAAATGAGCTTCTGAAAAACAAGTCTCTGGTCTCATGGTGTGTTGTATTGTCAGAGACAACTGCAACACAAAAGCAACATCAGTAGCTTTTCAAAGACATGTACCTGTGCAAGTTTATGGAAATATTTTTCACGTGGGCAGTGTGTGGCATTAGTGGACAACAATAGCAAACATGCAAAAGGTGAATTTAAGTGAAATGAGCACAACAGCAGGCAATGCCCAGGTGGCTTGTGCAAAAAAACAGAGAACCATGGCACTTACATTGCCAATCTTAGCAGGCACTGAGTATGTCAGTGGAAAATGAAGAGGATGAATGGTACAATATATCAGGACAGCAATACATATGGTGTCCACTTAATATAAAGGAAGTTTGCGTATCTGCTTCTGGCCTTAGTCTCTTTTGAGTAGCCAAAGACCTGAAACAGGCAATAGAACTGTAAAAAGCAAATGCTAGCAGAACGTATTGTACACTAATACATGTTTTGTACAGAGATCTTACTGTTCTTATGTCTGTGCATACTTATGTGTGCGGTTATGTCTAGATTAAAACTCTGCACACTGTGCTGTTGTTATTTGCTTTAAACTGAAGTGCAAAGTTTTCAATAACTGACTGAATGCCATAATATCCAATATTTGAACACATTTTTCACAAAATGTTCTTGCGATGGGAGGATCCCACGCACCTTCCTTTTTCAGTCTTCGCTCACTGCACTTGCACATTATACTCCAGTATAAAATTTCCTCCTCACCATATTTAAAATCCACCAGCTGCCACTGCTTTCACATGTTGATAAACTGAATCAAAATGAAACATTTTGCATTCCTTTTCAAATAAACCTTAATCGAAGTGAACACAACTAATTTTAGAACTTCGCGCACAACAATTCATTTGCATAGTGGATTTTCACTAGTATTCAGCACACACAGCCTTGGCTACAGTGCACAGAAAAACCCTTCACTGCCTCACATAGAGAAAAATAATTAGAGGAAACATTGGTACCCTCCCTTGGTCTGTGTATTGTCTTGGGGCCCACCCTCCTGAACAGGTTTTTGGGGGCATTTAGAGGACACTTTGTTATTATCTTTAGACTGCCCACTCTCTTTCTTTCTTTTGGTCACTCCCTCCAGGAGACTTTTTGGACACCCTAGTCTTAACCCAATGGTCAGCCTTCTTTCCCAATTCTTGGGGAGAGACTGGACCTAGGTCTGCCTAGTATTGATGCAATTTTTCGGAAACACAGTTACTTAACAGATGCTGTTTCATAATAAGATTATAATGCCTATCATAGTGTTGAACCTTGTTACCTTTTAACCAGCCACCTAGTGTTTTTACTGAGAAGTCAAAAAAATCTACACAGGTCTGACTCGAGGTTTTGAGAGTCTCCCTGAACCTTATTCTGTACACCTCAGTGGTCAGTCCAAAGCCCTCAATCAGGGTATCTTTCATGAGGTCATAGGACTCAGCATCTGTCTTATTAAGTGTCAGGCGTCTATCCCTGCACTTTCCTGAAAACAACTCCTAGAGTAGAGAGCCCCAATACTTCTGGCTGAGTTTCCTCATCTTACAAGCCCTCTCAAAGGCTGTAAACCACTTGGTGATATCATCACCTCCTACATATTTGGGGACAATCCCTCTGGGGATTTTAGCGCCAAAAGCTTAATCTTTCTCCATATTTAAGATTTTGCTGCCACCAGAGATGGGTCCTATGCCCATCTCAGCTCTTTCTTTTTCTATCGCTATGATTTTAGCCTCCAGAGCTATTATCCTAGCTAGTTTTTGAAGATCAGGATCTTCCTTTTCTAAATCATCTGAGTTACTACTAGAGTACTCCCAGTAGGAGTGCTGTCAGCAGGGGAATCTGAGGACTTGTCATACTCACTGACCTTTCCATCCCCTGACCCATTAGGGCTTCCTTTCATTGCCATGGCTCTATCATGCTCAGCAAAAAAAGTTTTGTAGATGTGCTTTAGTAGGTTTAGATCCCATGGCAAGGTTCCATGCTTTACAGAGGTCCTTAAGTTGGGTGAGTTTAATTTTCTTGAAAGGAGCCAGGTTGAGCGCCTGGTTAGTAACCTCTGTCTCAGAACATAGTATTAGATCAGTTGGGACCTTTTTAGGAATTCAAGAAAAAATCTATAAGGCTATGTTTTTAAGGCCTAATTGTCTAGGATACTGTTTAAATTCTAATGCAATTAGACTAGGGGACTTAACCAAAGGCCCTTACAGTTCGAATTAGCACATTTAGAAAAATCAACAAAAGATCCAAAATAATCCTTTAACTAATGCCAATTGTGGATTTACTTCGTGGAGTCACCTATTGACCAAGTGATATCCGCAAATGCAAAGTCATGTATCCCACCGCTGCCACCAATGTAGGAAGCTGGCTCTCTATATAGTGGATAAAAACGAGGTACACTCTGTGTGTGCAGAGAGTACAGGCAACCCTTATTGGTTTACAGAGTAAAAAATGAAAACAATAAATGGTCTCTTTTGGGGTAGTGTGGGTGAGCAGTTTAGGCTTATCAGAGGGTAGTGGTAAGCATTTATGTACTCACAGAGGCAATAAATGAGAGACACACTCAAAGAATAAATCTGAGTTCAATTTAGAAAAATACAAGCATTTTTATATAAATTTTGATACTAAGAACTTCGTTATCAGGTAAGTATTTTTAAAATATTGAATTTCTCAGATAAGCAAAATTGTCACTTACATGCGTTTTTACACGTAATGCTTTCCTATGGGAGAAAAAAGTATATGCGGTATACAGGTACTTGCAGTAGGTTTCCAGGGGTCCTCTTCAGGACTTAAGGTGGTAGGAGGGTAAGATTCAAAGTACTATTAGCGGTTAGAGTTAACCTGCCCTGGGGCATCTGGGTGCAGAGGTGCTGATCAGGTTGGTACCGTTCCGCACTACACCAAAGGAGAGTGGGGGCACCTAAAAACAGGCTGCACAGAGGGACTTGGGGACAAGTCCGGTAGCTCCCGAAGGGGGGCTCGGTTCACAAGGGTCCTGGGAGTAAGGCAGCACCGTCGGTTCTCTGTACCCTGGGCTGGGACGCTCGGGTGCAGAGGGGTTTGGTCAACTGGGCTGTTGCGATGAAGGGCCTGGCGGTTGTCGGTCTCACCCTTTGAGGATGCAAAAATGAGGGCAGCCGGGCTGTTGGAGTCCCGACTGGACTTAAACAGGCCTTGGTTGCTGCAAGGGGTCCGGTACACCTGGTAGTGGTGCCGTGCGTCTCTGGTTGGTCCTGGCACCTTCTCACTTGGTGGAGAGACGGATCTGACCTTCCAGAGCATGCTGATCTCTTCCTGGGTGGCTGCTTTATCGGTACGACTAGCGAACGGCAGTATGGTAACTGGACTCTGCTGTTTCGGTGCCTGTGGACTGCAGGGGAGTAGCTCCTCTACTCCAAGGGATATTGCTGGCAATTTGTGAAGGGCTGACAGTCTACCGGGGTTCTTGGTAGAGCTTCAGCTGCAGGACGAGTCGGTTTCTTCACGATTGTCAAGACTGGTGCAGGCAGGCGGGGTTTGGCGCCAAAAGTCCCCAGCAAGTCTTTAGTTCTTGTTTTAGCTTCTCTTCTTTGTTGTCTTCTTCTGGGTCCTTCAAATCTGAGTGCTGGCATCAGTGGTGCCACCTGAATACTCAATTTAGAGGCGTTTAAGGTGAGTGACCCCCCTATATGACCACTTCCTGTGGGAAGTGGGCTTAACCCTGATGCAGTGAGCCTAATTCCACCAAAAACCAAGATGATGGAATTCTAATTTTCGTGTTCACATCAGGTAGCCCACCTTAGGGTTGGAACTGGCCTGATGGGGAACAAGCTGGATGCGCCCTGATATGCGGTAAGAGTGTGTGAGCGTGTTGAAGGGAGGTGAGAATGCCCGGCGGGCTATACAAATACTAAAGAGGCATCGTAGACGCGGGGGCAGCATGTTTTAGTGATCTGCTGTGCTGAGTCTTGTTATTAGTGACTTGGGATTTGTTTTGCCAAGTCGGAATACTGTTGACTCGGTGGCATGATGACTGAGTGTTTCGAGATGTTCAATGGGGGCCCCCACATAAAACAAAACAATACTATAGCATAGATATGGTCCAATGCTTGTCTGTACAAATACAGGAATACCGAGTAGGGGAAACCGACGGAGGTGTGGCATACAATCCCGCACGAAATGGGGGACATGCGAAACATTCAGAAGCGTGTACGCACTTATTAATATATGTGTGTGTATATACCCACAGGTTGACGGGCGTCGACAGTGATTGTCTACAGGGGATTTCGTGGATAAAAAATTGAGAACACTCCCCAGGAGGTGTGTTGCCGGTATGAATTCAGATAGCAACCACCTGGTAAATATACTACCACTACTGAGCTGCATGTGTTACCATTTAGGCAAAGTTGCCAGCTAATGTTTTAAGATGTCTTTATTAGTTGGCACCATCTTTCTTTTATCGTTTG
This sequence comes from Calotriton arnoldi, assembly GCA_963921515.1. Taxonomy (NCBI): domain Eukaryota; kingdom Metazoa; phylum Chordata; class Amphibia; order Caudata; family Salamandridae; genus Calotriton; species Calotriton arnoldi. Next base: position 2,194,920 of record CAWUFW010000455.1, on the reverse strand, counting down.
TCAATAACCATAGGCTAAGCTTGAAGTACCAGTGAGGTGAAGACTGGTCCCCGAGCCCTGATGAAATTGCCGCAAGGTATTGGCAATGAAACATGTTGGCCTTTCCTAATTGAAATGGTCTAAAACATAAGGTTCTTTTTAACCTGAGTGTGCTCACGGCATCCAATAAAGTATGTACATTTGCCAGTGAGTCACAACTCATTTTAGCTTGGCGAAGCAAGTTTATCTTTTTCTCACTACGGGGTCCAGTTGGCATAGAATGACACAAGCACTCTTTGTGCATTGGTAAACAGCCCTCACAATGAAGCCGTCACCCTGCATGCAATTACAACGCGGTCATTACAACGACCGCGTTGTAACAACGTATACCTTCACCCAGCAAGTGGAAACAACGACTTGCGGAGGGGGGAGAAGGTGTTGGATTTAAAATCCAACACCTTCCCTACTGTCCGCACAGACTGGAGTTGGAATAGTAAATTATACTATTCCAACATCCAGCACCCCCCTCCGCAAGTCGTTGTTCCGACTTGCGGGGTAATGGTATGCGTTGTTACAACGCGGTCGTTGTAACGACCGCGTTGTAATTGCATGCGGGGTGACGCATGCGTGAAAAGAGTCATATTCTTGTGCATTCTTTCACATATCACTTCTGTCTCTTTCTTCACCTCTCAAACATAATTTTGACACCAATTTCCTTTCTTCATGGTCATGAAAGTCACCAATGATGAAAACGTGAGCAAACTGGGGAGTACCAACCAGCAGCTCCCTTGGTGATGCTTGCGTGAGGTACTTTCTGACCTTTCACTTATTTTTTCCTTCTTGATTACACTAACAAGAGGATTTGCATTGTGGTAGATTGACAAACAGTGAGAACTTGACACCTGGATCCGGATGCGACTGGCATTTTTTAGAAGCCAGCATCTGGGCTGAGAAATTATTATACTGCCCCTGGGATCCTTGCAAAGGGTTGGTGTTCAAGCACAGTCAGGTCTTTTATATATTCTGATGGGGAACATGCCTCCTGACTAGCTAATTTTCCCGCCTGTCCTGGTACCAAATAGGCCCTGGGCAGGGGGTGGCGTTCCCTCTATTAAGGGGGAAGCCTGGGTCACGTATGAAAGGCGGCAGAGGCCTTTGAAGCCTCCTTCCTTGAAATTTTGATTACTTAGCCATCCTGTTTGGAGGAGGTGACAACACCTCCGGCCAGAGCAGGCATTGTTTCTGCCCTCAGAGAGCATGGGCTCTCACCTGCCTGTCTGTGGTGGCAGGCTGGTCTACACCAGTCAACCAGTACACTAGAGGATGATAGGTTTTCAGGGGGCACCTCTAAGGTGCCCTGTGAGTGCATGTATTATTAAATACATCACTAGAATCAGTGTGGGCTTATTAATACGAGATGTTTGATACCAAACATCTTTAGTTTCAGTGAAGCCATCATGTAGATGGGGAACACGTAATCACCAGTGCCCAGTACATATACTCAAGATGGCTTCCCTGTTCACTAAAAATGTTCAAGAATCGACATGGACATCACAGGGGCATATCTGCTCATTCAGATATACCCTCACATGTAAAACAATGCACCCTGCCTTAAGGCTGTGGGGATGACTTACTTATATTACATGCAGTGTCTGCAGGCATGACGCAGGAGGTGTGCCATGTTGTGTCTTCACTTTTCTCTGCACCATGTCACACAGCCTGCAATGACAGTTTGCATGTGTGTGGTGAGGTGTCCCTTAGGGTGGCAAATACATGCTGCAGCCCTTGGGGACCCTCTAAATTCTTCCTGCCCTAGGTACCAGGGGTACCATTTGCTTGGGACATACGTGTGGTGCTAAAGATATTGCCAGTTGGGGCAACAATTGTACAGTTATTAGGAAAAGAGATCTGGCACTGGGGAACTGGCTAACAACAAAACAGTGCACGTCTGTCACAATTGAATCAAATACCAGGCAAAAAGTGGGGGTGACCATGTCAAAAAGGGGTACTTTCCTACAGGATCTGAATGCTCTTTTCATATAAGTAGGTACTTTCCCCAACCCACTTCAATCTCAGAAGTGGTTACCCCTACACATGAGATGCACCATGACACCAGCCATCATCTGCAACTGACTGGTCTACAGAAATGCCCTCTGCGTAGGAATCAATGCACACCTTCTACAGAGAATTCAGACCATGAAGAATGCCGCAGCCAGAATCATCCTCGACCTTCTCCGACGAACCCACATCACACCACATCTCAGGAAACTGCACTGGCTCCCTGTACAGAAGAGATGCCAATTCAAGCTGCCGACCCACACACACAAGGCTCTACACAACCAAGGACCTGCCTATATTAACCACCACCTGAACTTCCACTAACCATTGTTCCGCCTCCCTTTAACTTGCCCATACTCCCCGCTTCTACCTAAGCAGAATTGGAGGACGCTCCTTTTCCCAAATCGCAGCAAAGACTTGGAACAACCTCCCCATGCACCTCCGGACCATCACCTCACTTCTGGAATTCCGAATAGCCCTCAAGACCTGGCTGTTCTAATAAGCCCACGGGGCCTGCAAGCGCCTGGATACCCCATCGGGTGATTAGCAGCACTTTATAAATCCTGATTGGTTGATTGATGGAGAAGCCAATTACTGGCAAACTTGGAGAGAACGTAGAGTAGAAGTGAACTTGGTTTGTACATTGAAAATTTATTTTTTGATATTTGCAATAAAGAATTAAAAGAACATTGCAAACATATGGTAGAGCATATGGTAGAGCAGCAATGCAAATTTTCTTTTTAACATCCAGAGAAAATAAAAAAATTTCTCACATTTACTACTGCTGCCAGCCTATTCATGAGCATTTCCCAGTAAGTTTGAAGCCTTTGTAGTTTACAACAGGGTAGATCTCGATCACCTATCAAGAAATCCTGTAGAGCAACAGTAAAAAACCCTAGGGCCACAATGGAAATATCCTGCTCCCCGCAATAGGGATTTTGAAACGGTCCAGAGTTTAATGCTAAAGTATATTGACAGGCTGAGTACCTCATAGAAAGCTGTAGTATATCTTGCTCACCACACCTAGCTGATGAAGCCCCCATGTTGATTTGGGGTAAACCTAGTAAGTGGAGAGCTGTACGTTTTTGCTCACATTGGTAGTTATAGTGAAGTAAACACATGCCCACTGAGAACTAGTCTGTCCCACACCCACACACACACACACCGAACATGTCACATAGGCCTTTTCTTCATGTGATAGGCTGAGTAACCTGTTGGCAACCGGGATTAACCAACAAAATTAAAGATGTCCTGTTGGATTGGGACAACATACATTACAACAAGCATTGGCTATGCAAGTAAGTTTGACCTTAAAGGAATGTTGTATGGTAAAATGAAGCATTATAAGTAAATAGCACGGGAATGGATATGTATTTGTGTTGAAGCAAAGAACTGTAGAATAATATTGGTGTAAGTTAAAAGGTCAGGCGACAGTTGCACTGTCAAGCCAAACCTAAATACCCATGGAAGTTAATGACTACCCTCCTCCCATCTGTGCAGCTGCCAGAGGAAAAACCTCCTAAATTCTCTAGCTATCTAAGATACTTTAATAGCATTACAATGTCATATGTGTACCCCTGACAGTTCAAGCGCAGGCTGCTGGATAAATAAAATGATCACAACTGTGTGGACGGCAAGCACTTTTTTTGTGGAAGCACACAACTTCTGTCCAATCAAAACATGTACTCCTGGCTCCCAACGTGAGGGCAGAGCCAAAGCCCATCTCTAGTGATGCCCCATAATTGTATTGCAACAGCTAAGCTGTCAAGCCAGACCATAAAACATTGGGGTCTGACCTCTGTTGCTGAAGTTTCTCTCTTTTTCTCAAGGCTTTACTCTGCCGAAGTGGATAAATCTTGCCATGCAAACGAAGTGCTGGGAGTGGGCATCGCAGTCTTCCAAGGACTCTCCAACGTCACCCTGAACTGTGAGTATAGCGTTCCTCTTCACCTTCATTGTTAGGGTCTCACTGATTTATGTGTTTAGTGTCAAGTCTCCACACTATTGTAAATTAGTCATTAATTTGATGGCATCTAAAGAGCAAAAAAATTAGAAAGATCGAAGAAGAGGAGATCTCAGGTGAGTATATGATGGGATTGTAGAAGGATGAATGGACAAACTTGATGGGGATGGTGTTTTTCTTTTCCATCAAAATATATTTTTTTACAAACATTCTGTTAACTTTCAAGCATCTGCTCCAACACTCCACCTCACCTATTCCACTTCTATTCATTTTCTATATTAATAACCCTAACCCGTTACTTATTCAGTCTCAATCATGTAAGCATTCTGACATAGTCGTCCATAGCAAATACACACAACCATAAAGCAAAACTTATTAATTCCTACAAACATTTATTGCAAACTAAGGACCTGACTTAGATCTTGGCGGACGGGTTACTCCGTCACAATGGTGACGGATATCCCGTCCGCCGAAATATAAATCCCATAGGATATAATGGGATTGATTTATATTTTTGGCGAACGGGATATTCGTCATCGTTGTGACGGATAACCCGTCCACCGAGATCTAAATCAGGCTGTAAGCTTTAGTTCCAGGAGCCAGTGACTGCAAAGCCAGAACCTGTAGCCCCATAACAAATTTTGAAGGCATCACCAATTTCAGCAAAGTGAAAATAAAAAATGTACTTCATAAGCTAATGCTGCATGTCACAAAACAACACTCACCTTTACTCAGATTTGTTGAATTCGTTTGCAGAGAGCCCAGCTTAATTTAGAATAATCATTTGATCTCAGAACCTCATCTCAGTCATTCTTCCTCTCTGCCAATGAACTCTTTTTTTCCACCTACTCACTCGTCATCACCCTCTCTCTATCCGAGCCACACACACACACTTACATTCACAACCTGTTCACACACACTTCCGATTCATACTCTCACCATATCCCCAGTTTCCCCTTAACCACCGTTGTCTCTGTTCTATCCACACCTTTCATGTCCACCCTCACTCACTCATCGTACACTTCTTCTCATCCACTATCCAGTTACATGGCGTCCTATCTATGACTTTGTCATCTACCCTGACCATGTACACTCTTGCACCTCATCCAGTCTGATACCCTATAGCCACTCAGATATGCTCCACCCCACATCTTTCTCTCATTTCCCACCTTAACTTCACCCTCACTATTTTTCTGTCCAACGTGTAATTATTTGAATTCAGTGAAACGGAGAATGACGTAGTCACACATACATATTCTAATGAGAGTATTCAGAATTATCCTAAATTGAGCACCCAAATGCTCGACAATGCTACTCCGAAGCAGGTCCAAAGGCCATCAGGTATACATAAATTTACTATAGCATAGGATAATTTTTTCTCTTCCTGGACACTATCAAAAGGATATTTCCCTTTTCACCTCCAGCTTCATTGAAAACACATCATGTGACCAGGCCAAGGAGTCTCCTGCTTGGCGGCTGCATCATTGAGGGTGTGCTCTTGGAGAGGTATTGCAAAGGTGGAGCTCACTGTCCTTAAAAGGCACAATGTTTTCCCTCCAGGTCACTCAAGAGTTTTCCCCTAGCAAGTATTCCCCACAGCCTGTGAAACAATTGCTAAATCGACGGGGATTCCACCTTTTTCCCCTGGACACTATCTCTGATTTTACTGCCCTCTGGCATTTTAAGGCTACGTACCGTTTTGATTTGGAGATATGATCAAAATTGTTTGGGCTCAACCCCAGGACAATATTCTAGCATTAAAGGATAATTGAAAGCTAAGTGCCCCCTGAATGTTTCCCTCACTTCTCTCCAAAAAGTCACAAGTTTTGGCAATTCCACTAAATGTGCCCAGTGCACAAGTCGAGGGTACACGCAGGTGATCCAGCGGTAATTTCACGGTAATTTCTCAATGCAAAACATAATTTACCTCTTCTTTACCGCTTAAAGGTGATGGACCTTTGCCACCGTTTATCACCATCAGGAGACTCAACATAAACATGAAACATTTAATGCAAATAATATTTAAGGCAATAATGAGAGTTGTGAGTAGTTTTAAAGGGTTTTATTTTCTAGTCAAAAGTTAAAGTTCTCTGACTCTCATTAGTCAAATATCAATCAGGTTACAGAATTGAAAAATAGAAAAAAATAGAATTAATACAGAACATATTATAGATTGCATACAAGGCACTCCATAAAGGAAGAAAATGAGGCATAAAATGTCAGTCAGAACTCTTTAAAGAGTTTCAGGAAAAATATAATTCTAGAGTGAGTTTTGCAAGGCTAATCAATAATTAATAATTGGCAAAAAATCTCTCATAAAGAGAAATAAATGCATAAGACAAATAAATCTTTTCAAAGCCAGTTAGTAAAAGCATGAAATTAAATTTTTTAGCACCTTAAACATGTCCTGATCTCTCAGCAGCTCTCTCTGCGCTCGTCTGTTCATCTCTGTCTCTCTGTGTCAGGAGCTGCCCATGGCCCCCGCCTTCCTCTCTAGCTTCGCAGAGCCTTACAAAAAAAACGGTGTCTCCTGCCTCCGTCTTACTAAAAAACAAAATGAGCAAGGCTACCCCTCTCAGCTTAGCAACCAATATTTCAAGTAAAAATTCACGTGACCTGGTCTTTGTAGCTTGTCCAATTAGGAGCTTCAGAACACATCGACTCCCCATGGGCTGACTGGACACGTCATCAATCAGGCGAGTTCTTGTCCTGCCTGATCTTGTACTTAGATGACTTCACATCCTGAAAACAATTACATTTTCTGCAACAAAAAGTATTAATTATGCGGAAACAGAGAATACATATTATAAGTAAAAATGAGTGCTTTGCACTTTACACTCCACGTTATGAAGTGAAGTAAGCTTTGTTTAAACAAACTGTAAACTGATAAAAGTATGCTAGAAGCGAAGGTCTTTCATGAGAAGACAGGAGGCGTAAATTATAACAAGGGTCTTTCATGAAGATGGGAGATGGAAGAAAACAGTGAGCAGGGAGGAAAGCATTCCATTCTTATCTTCAAGGCCGAAGGCCTTCCAAAGCAAACTGAAGTCACAGCTTCTCTTCACTGCAAAATGCGTGCTAATTCAGCACAAATATATGCTACTTTGAAAGTTCAAAACACATTTCTAAATTAAATGTACATTCTATAATGAGGTTAAATCTAGAATAATCACAATTAAACAACCATGATTAATTAATTGAGCATGGTTTTACATGAAAGCACTTTAGACTGAAAGCATTTGACCAGGCCTCATTCATGTGTCATCATGTGTCATGTGTTTTCACTTGCACCAAAATTCTGCGTGCCATTTTTAAAACAAAAATGCAGTTTGTCTAAAACACAAAACAGAGCAATGCCTAAACCTAGGTGAAATCTAGGCTCCATCACAGGTATACAGCGTCCACCCACTCATTTCACAGGCGGACGCCGCCCCACAGAAATATGCTGAACTAGTCCCAGGTGTAATTTTCTGACACCAGGACATGTTCAGCAGCACCTGCACGTTGTCTGCTTTCCATTCCCAGCAGCAACGTGAATGCAGCGAGGGAGCTTTTTTTCACCTCCAGCTGGGCCGAAGTTAAGGGCCATCAGGCCTCCTTTTGTTTGAATATCCTGACTGGAGGCAGCCTGGAACCTCACACTTGAATGTAAATGCCACGGAAGGGGGGAAACAAAGGCACACAGCTTGTTATCTCTTCACAGGTACTTAAGAGAGGCATGCGTTTGCCTTTGTTCAATCCCTGTATATAAATGCATGCACTGTAAGAATCTCAGGTGTGTTGGTCTGTCCCAGTATTTAAACAAATAACAATTTCAATAGCACTATTTTATTTCTTTTATAGCATTATGCAACCCAATGCAGGGTATCGTACTCTTTCCGCAACATACACATTATACAATAAATCATGTACATGTGTAAATCAATGTACAAGATGAGTTACATGAGGAGTGAGGGTTGCAAGATGTAGGAGTCACATGTCCTTCATACCTCACTGTGGTCTTTTAAAAGGATTACAATTTATGAACTGCAGGTAACAAAAGGATCTCTGTGTGCAAAGCAGTAACCCACTTTACTACCTACATAAAATAAAAATCTGTCATCTGCGTGTTGGATGATGTGCTTTGCAGGAGACACATTTAACTTCTCTACTACTTTGATTCAAATCTGGGACTTTAGAAAACACAGATCTCTCCAGCAAGTTCATTAACCACCAGAGTTATCTCACCATTATTACTATTCTCTGAGATTTACTGGGCACCTTCACAGCAGATGCCTTAACCCAATCAAATATTTTAAACTGTAGACTTTGCAACCAATTAAGCATAACAGATCTACTACCATGCTTCCTTGTTGCCAATTTCTTTGTGGCAGTGTTTAAAAAAATAAATGTATTGGTTGAGGCTCATATTTTGCATCGGGATTGCACCACTTTTTTGGCACAACCCCAACACCAAATCTAATTTTTTTAAATCTCATAATACGCTTAAATGTAATCATAATATACCTGATAAACATATGTGTGAGGTCTTAATATCTGATGTCACTTCTTGTGATGTCACTTCCAGTGATGTCAATTCCTGTGATGTCACGTGCAATGTCATGCATCGTGCCATCATACGCTGTGATGGCACGCGTCATGTTTCCACTTGCATACTGCCTAACCTGGTTAGTCACACAGCTTCTTTTTTTAGGACTTGTGCCCTGAAATGTGCAATGTATCACCTGCAGCCTCCCCCACAGGCCTGCAATTCTTTCAGGAATGTGGTGGCATTTTACCAGAGTGGAAGGCCAACCATACATTAATTTGTTATGTAGCTCTTTATATTTCAGGCTAATGGAGCATTTTTGAAAGTGTCTTCTCAGCAAATCCCATTCTCTAAAAGATATGGCAGTTTCGAGTGCCAAGTAAGCCCACTCGTGATGACGGGAAGATTCAGCTGAATGTGTATACATTTGAAGGTCACCCACATAGTCCCTACAAGTTTCCCTATCATTTTGTCAAATTAATTATTTTTCTTGTGGCTGCATGTTTTATGGGGGAATGTAAGACCCAGATGCGCAGCTGCACGTACTGTAGTTCCCGCGAAAGTGAATTCCGTTTTGCATTGCTCAGTGGTTTTAATCATAGAGTGGAAAAGGTCTGACATCCTCCCTTTCCCCATCAATCAAAGGGGAATGCTTACATGGACAGCGTGAAGATTTTATTACAATTTATAGGCAGGAATGCTGGTGGAAAGGAACTGGTGGTGAAGTCTAACTTCTCAGAATCCCAATCCCATACCTTAAGTGTGGTGCCAACAGCCGCAGAGAAGTATGCATTTACTGATCTTTTACTTTCATGTAGCCGGAAGAGGTCCCATTGGAGCCTTCTGACAATGGCATGATACATAGCAGCCCAGGGCTCGGCTGCTTCCTCCTTGGACCATTTCATTTTAGACCTAAACTGAGAGGCCAGATAGTAATCATGAAAGTTGAGAAGGGCAAACCTTCCTGCCAAACTAGTTCCATTTTGACTACTGTCCCAAAAGGTCTAACTTTGGACTGTTGGAAACGTCTCTGGCCCCAGTGCAGTGGCAGCGGAGTAAGAGCCCGGGCCGGGGAAGGCGAAGCCGGACCCAATGGGGGCCCGGGACAAACGTCGCCCGGAGGTGGGAAGCACCCCCCCCCCCTGGGGCGCAAGCCCGCGAAAATGGGGCGACCGAGATTAGTCGCCATAGGGCAGTATTGGCCCTCCCCCCCAATCAGGGGGCGAGCTTTTAAGCCGCGAAGGGGGTTAAGAAGGGGGCGAATGGCCCCCCAAAGCACACACTCCCCACATCGCTCGATGAGAGGAAGGAATCCCAACCACCCACTCCATAGAAAGGCGGGCATCGCAGCCGCAGGGGAGAGGGAAGCGGAAGAAACTCTAGAAAGATAGAAAAAGTGAGAAATTGCTTGAGATGAGAGGAAGCAATCCGTCGCTGGAGGATCGAGAAGGGCCACTGGAACTTACTTTTTGCACAGGGACAACGCTGGAGAGGATCCTGCGGCAGTGCGAAGCAGCGCGGCATGGTCGGTCTGGAGCAAGGTGGCAGGAACCGATCTGCGGCTGGTCCCACAGCAGGAGTCGAGGCGTCGTGGGGCCGCTGCTAGGAGTAACCAGCGACGAGCAGCTGGACGGGGCCGGGAATGAGCTTAAATCCGGGTGGCGGCAAGGCGAACCGGTATCCCCCCCAACAGGAGAAGTGGACGGAGGCGTGCAGCGGAGGCAACCGACCGAGGAAGACCAGCAGGATGCGGCGAGCAGGAACTTGGGATCGCGCCTCATTGGTGAGTGGAGGGCAGAGTGAAGAGGTGGGAGCGCGGCCAGGATCGGGCCGAGGAACCCGGAAGGAGCGGCGGGGTGGGGCCTACGAGCAGGCCGAGGCAGGAGCTTAAAGGGGCACAGGCTGCCCGGGTACGCTCGAGAAACAGGCGGCCTTGGCTGGGTCACGGTAGAGACTGGTACTAAGAGTATCGGATCGGCAAATTTCTTTAGGGAAACAGCGAGAATTGTCTCCACCCCCTCCCACTCGCTAGAAATCGGCAAACAGGTGGGCCATGAGAGCCAGTAACTAAGGAACTTAATTAAGCAATAACACGGATACTAAGCCCGATTTCAGCAAAGCAGCAGACGAGTGTGGGCACAGTGGGAAAGGAGGGCACATCAGCGGTCGTAGCTGGTCACAGTGGGATCTCTCCTTCAGGGGCAAAGGTAGCGCACTGCTCATTTTTTCCCTTCCTGGACCAAAGGAGTATTGTCTGAACTACCACATGGCAGGGCGGCGTGGCGCAGTTGGCAGGGAGACACGGATGCCAGCGCGCTTCAGGGAGGCGCACGGGGAGGCCCCCCCGAAAGGGCAGAAAAGGGCAAGTACGGATGTGGCGCCTGAGCTAGATGATGACCTGCAGGCAATGCTGGATAAAGCCAGGGCTTTGGTGGCGTTGAAGGGTAAGACGTGGATGGATCAACACATCGGCAAGGGCACACGCCAGAAGGGAAAGGAGACGGAACGGGCTAAACCACTGACACCGGCTACCAAGCACGCAGGAGGCAAGGGGCAGGTAGCCACAACGGGGGCCCCAAAGAAAGTAGATAAAGCTGGGGCAAAAGATGCTGGCAGCACGAAGGCAGCCGGCCGCAGGGGCAGGAGTGGGACCCGGGCCAAGGAGAGAGCACCACCGGCACCCGAACTGCCATCCAGCTCGGACGTTGAAGAGAGCAGCAGCGATGAGGGGTCTGTAGCCAGCATGGCAGCCCCTCAAGAGTCGCGCAGACGGCGGAGCAGCGCGTCGGACAAGGACACTGGTAAGCACCGCGAAAAGAGCGCGGGGGAAACCATAAAAGGGGGCCGTCAGCTGGTTCACTAGAAGGGGGACCAGGGCAGATTTTCAATTGGGGAACGCAGCTAGGGGTCAACAATCTAGCAATGGGAGGGACCTGGCCTATACAGCCACCATGGTTAGCAGGGCAAGGAAGGGAACAACAAGGGTTCCAAGGTGAAGCATGGGGTCAGGGCCCGGCTCACCCAGCGGCATGGATGCCTTGGTGGCAATGGCTGGGAGTGGGATCCCCTTTTGGGGGGGGGGCCCAGTGGAACGCCGAAAGCGGCGAAAAGAGCCAGGAACCAGAACAGGGACCCAAGAAGAGCAAGGACCCGAAAGGGCAAAAGGGCACAGGGCGGGAGACCTCCCAGCGGGTTGATCAAAACAATGAGACGAGGGCGGAAGAGGCCACACAAGTGGGGGGAGCAGCTCCAGAAGGCAGCAAAGCGGACAAAGGGGGGGCAGGGGAAGCCCCAGACCCCAGGGGGAAACCGGCTAGCGAGTACCTACGCCCCTCCCCAGGAGACCCCCCCACGACCACAAAGCTTCTAGGCCTGGCCAATCTCATCCCACTGTCGGTTAAAGAACGGATATGGAGAAAGGAATACATAGATATTTTTTCACTGCTAGAGGTGTGCCAGGCAGGCTTAGACCTGACGACGCAAGACAAGAAAGATGAAGACAGGAGGGACAGACGCAGGCCCAGGGTGGAAAGGTCTTTTGAGAATTGGCTGAGGGCTTTTAGGACCCTAGCTGGCGTATTCATTGCGTATTCCCAGAGAGTGCAGCAGCACTTATTTTGTATGAACAGAAAGTGCACGATGCACAGCGACAATATCAGGGCGAAGCATGGCTAAAATATGATGAATGCTTCAGGGAAAAGATGCAGACCTGGCAAGTGATGGAGTGGGACTGCCAGGACATGGAGGGGTTCACAACACACATGGTGGCTGCCAGAGAGGGAGTCAGCACAAAAGACCACAATTAACGGCCCTTTGGAAGTAAAGGCAAATACGAATGGCAGGGACAGGGGTTCAAAGGGAAGAACCGGGGGGGGGGGGCCGGACAGGAAAACCATGCTGGAAATTCGATAAGGATGAGTGTAGTTGGGAAGCGGCGTGCAGGTTCAAGCATGCATGTGGGTCATGCGGGGGAAGCCACCCCACAATACGCTGCAGGCAGGCTCAGGGGACCGGGACAGGAAAAGATAAGGCAGCCAATAAAAAGTGAGGGGCAGGCACCCCTAGGGGGGGCATCCAGGGGGCGGGCGGGGGACAGCCGCTACCAACCCCTATAAACGTGAGCAGGCTGCTATACCTACTAGGTCATTATCCCAAGACAACAGACAGACAAAAACTGACAGAAGGTTTCACGCAAGGTTTTCTAATGCCCTACAAGGGTCCCAAGGGCGCCAGGGAAAGCAAGAACTTGAAATCAATTAGAGACAACCCGGGAGTGGCTCCACAAAGTGGAGAAGGAAGTCCATCTGGGCCGGCCCTTTCACCTCCCCCCCCTAGAGGACCTGATGATATCCCCATTGGGCGTGGTACCCAAGAAGGAGGCAGGCAAGTTCAGGTTAATACATCACCTGCCACACCCCCACGGTGATTCCGTCAATGATTGACTCGAACAGGGGAGCTGCTCGGTAGCCTACGCATCAGTGGACGACGCGGTGGACCTGATAAGGCAGGCAGGGGCGGGGGCCCTGTTGGCAAAGACAGACATAGAATCAGCTTTTCGCCTCCTGCCAGTACACCCAGAGAGCTACCATTTGTTAGGCTTTCAGCTAGACGGACTTTACTACTATGACAAGTGGAAGAGAGCTACCATTTGTTAGGCTTTCAGCTAGACAGACTTTACTACTATGACGAGTGCCTCCCGATGGGTTGCTCAGTATCCTGCGCATACTTCGAGGCTTTTAGCAGTTTCCTGGAATGGGAGCTAGGGAGAAGGGCCCCGACGGGGGGACGGGTGCATTACTTAGACGACTTTCTCTTCATTGGTAGGTCAGGAACAGGGGACTGTGCCGACCTCCTTCGGAACTTCATAGACATGGCCCGGGAATTGGGAATCCCCCTGGCACAAGACAAGATAGAGGGCCCGACCATGAAACTGTCCTACCTGAGGATTGAGCTGGACTCGGTGGCAGGGACATGCAAATTGACACCTGAGAAGGTGTCAGAGTTAGGAGAGATTATCAGTAGATTGAAGCAACAAAAAAAGGAAACGCTAGGAGAGGTACACCAGCTGCTGGGAAAATTGAACTTCGCCACAAGGGTGATCCCTGCGGGGGCGCCTTTGCTAGAAGATTGGCTTGGTTAACCAGGGGCATGACGCAGAGGCACCACAGGGTCCGCATAATGCAAGGGGTGAGAGAAGACCTGGGGCAGTGGGAAACCTTCCTGTCAAATTTCAATGGCACCCTCATGTGGCGCGAGCCTTGGGTGTCGGCGAATCAGCTCGAGCTTTACACAGACTCGGCCGGAGGTTTCGGCTTCGGGGCCATCCTTGGGACGGCATGGACAGTGGGGGCATGGCCTGAGGCCTGGAGAAAGGCAGGGGCCACGGCAAACATCTCACTATTGGAGTTGTTCCCCATCGTAGTGGCATTTCATATTTGGGCAGAACGGCTGGTGAACAGGCAGATAATACTATGGTCCGACAACCACGCAGTGGTGCAGGCAATCAATACCGGGACGGCAAAGTGCGCGGCAGTGGTCAGCTTGCTGCACAAATTGGTTGACTGCCAGCTGGGGGCAAACATCGCGCTTAAGGCACGACATATCCCAGGAGTAGACAACTCAATTGCGGATGCCCTTTCTCGTTTTCAGTGGGCAAGATTCCGAGAGCTCGCCCCGGACGCGGACCAAGGGATGACCCCGGTGCCGGAAGACGCATGATCATGGGTGGACCTGGGTTAGAAGAGATGCTGGACAACGCTCTGGCCCCAAAAACAATGAAACGCTACCGTAAGTGCTGGGCAACATTTACTGAGGTGACAGAGCTAGCAAGGGGCCAGCCGGCAGGGCAAAGCGAGGTCCTGAACTTCATAGAATGGGCCTCTTTATCAGGGAAGATGAAATCCTGGGCCCAGGCCCACTTGAACGCCGCAGCCTACTACACAAAGATGGCAGCAGGGGAGGACCCGACGAGGGGCTTCCAATGTAGGATGGCATTGAAGGGCTGGGGTAGGTTGCAGCAGAAAAGAAGGGACACGAGGAGGCCTATTCACTTCGACATACTACGACAGATGCTAGGGGCCCTTGGGGAGATATGCACATCTGAGAGGGAAGCCATACTCTTCCTGGTAGCGTTCGCGCTGGCGTTCTTTGGGCCATACAGAGTCAGAGAATTGGTGGCCCTAGCGGTGGGCGACCCAGGGACAGCGTGCATTCATGGGAACGACATAGAGCTAATGGACGGGCATATGTATGTCCTACTGCGGCGGTCAAAGACGGACCAAGCAGGCAAAGGTAGGTGGACCAAAATAAATTGCATGAAGGAAGAATCCTGCTGCCCGGTATGCCTAGTGCAGAGATTCATGGCAGCTGAGGAACCCAAACACGGGCCGCTTTTCAGACATAGGGACGGGTCGTTCCTGAGCTGTTTCCAATTCAAAGCAGTTATGAGAAAGGTGTTAGAGGCGGTGGGGCTCCCGGCCAGGGCGTTCGGGTCCCACTCTTTCAGGATCGGGACCGCCACCACGGCGGCAGGCCTGGGCCTGGACGGTGAACTAATCAAGGCGATCGGGCGGTGGGCGTACAGCGCATTTAAAAGTTATATATGCCCCACCTTGTACTGAGTTCGGTCTCTTCCCCCCCCCCCTCCCCGTCCAGGTCCGACTGAGCAGCGCAAGAAGGTATGGATCATGGGGCACTCCTACGTAATGCAAGCACAACAATGGGCAGTGGCCAGACGCGAATTCGGCGGAATCTGTCTGCGGGACACCGACATAGTTTGGCTGGGACGATCGGGAATGAAGTGGGACCAAATGCTCCCCGTGGTGCGGGAAGCAGTGGGGCAAGGTGGCACACTGAATGCGGTGGTAGTCCACCTGGGAGGCAACGACCTGGCTGCACTGGGAAGAAGGAGTCTGCTAGAAAAGATGCAGGAGGGCATAACAGCCGTGGCAAGACTGGTGCGCCCGGCCGAGATAATCTTCTCGGAGATAATAGTGCGGAGAGCATGGAGGGGGGCCATAGACCTGGAGGCGGTAGAAAAATCCAGACGCAAATTGAATATCACCATGACAAAGATATGTAGGGTTAACGGCTGGGGTTTCGTAAGACACTGGTTTATAAACTTGAGATCGCCAGGTTATCACTCGGAGGATGGGGTGCACCTGACAGGGGTGGGGATGGATATGTTCCTGCTTAATATCGTGGGGGTGGTAGAACAAATGGGTTTCGTGTGACAGAAAGGCGGGGTAGCGGAACGAGAGGGGAGCTTCCTCCGATCGAAGAACCGTAGGCAGCGTGGCGGAAGAAAGTTTAGAAAGATAGAAAAAAGTGAGAAATTGCTAGAGATAGATGGAAGGCTCACACAGTGTCCTTGGGCTGCCTCACGGCAGGGACACTGAGGGAGCCAATAGTGGCAATCAGCCACAGATAGAGTAGATGGGATGCTCCCGCTGGGCCCTTGGGATCCCTCACGGCAGGGGTACCAAAGGAGCGAAAGGTTAGCACTCAGCTTCAGGCTGGATTGATGAAGTGCTCACACGGGGTCCTTGGGATGCCACACGGCAGGGACCCGGAGGAACAGGGCGGGGCCAAGGAGGGGCCGAAGGCAAGCGGGACGGCACTTGCGGCCCGGGCAAGTCCGGACGGACATCCACCAAGTCGGTAGCAAGTTGAAGCCTAGCACCGTTGTAGCAGTGGCACAGGTATTTTGGGCCCCTCCCCAGATGTTGGTCTGTCTGAGAGCAGATAGTAAACAGGAACGGACTAAAAGAACTATAATTACAAAGACAGTAAATGTGTCAGCGGAATGTTATGCATGACCATGAAGATTGCGATATGTATAAATGTTATGTTGTAATCAACTGCGACCTTTTAAGGTACCAAACTGGTTGTCACTGGTGTGTTTGAAGACTATGAGGGACACAGTTGGAAATGTCAGAGGGAGGGAACTCGCCTCTTGGGAGGAGTTGGAGCCCGGGCCGGGTAAGGCAAAGCCGAACCCAATGGGGGCCAGGGACAAACGTCGCCCAGAGGCGGGAAGGCCCCCCCCACCCCCCACCCCGGGTGCAAGCCCGCGAAAATGGGGCGACACGATTGGTCGCCGTAGGGCAGTCTCGGCCCCCCCCCCCCCAATCAGTGGGCGAGCTCCTAAGCCGCGAAGGGGGTTAAGAAGGGAGCGAATGGTCCCCAAAGCACACACTACCCCATCGCTCGATGAGAGGAAGGAATCCCACCCACCCACTCCAGAAAAAGGCGAGCGTCGCAGCCGCAGGGGAGAGGGAAGCAGAAGAAACTCTAGAAAGATAGAAAAAAGTGAGAAATTGCTAGAGATAGATGGAAGGCTCACACAGTGTCCTTGGGATGCCTCACGGCAGGGGCACTGAGGGAGCCAATAGTGGCGATCAGCCACAGATAGAGTAGATGGGATGCTCCCACTGGGCCCTTGGGATGCCTAACGGCAGGGGTACCAAAGGAGCGAAAGGTCAGCACTCACCTTCAGGCTGGATTGATGAAATGCTCACAC
Organism: Calotriton arnoldi; assembly: GCA_963921515.1. Taxonomy (NCBI): domain Eukaryota; kingdom Metazoa; phylum Chordata; class Amphibia; order Caudata; family Salamandridae; genus Calotriton; species Calotriton arnoldi. The sequence goes on along the minus strand of CAWUFW010000455.1, from coordinate 2,177,871 downwards.
GGGGTCCTTGGGATTCCACACGGCAGGGACCCGGAGGAACAGGGAGGGGCCAAGAAGGGGCCGAAGGCAAGTGGGACTGCACTTGCGTCCTGGGCAAGTCCGGACCGACACCCACCAAGTCGGTAGCAAGTTGAAGCCTAGCACCGTTGAAGCAGTGGCACAGGTATTTTGGGCCCCTCCCCAGATGTTGGTCTGTCTGAGTGCAGATAGTAAACAGTAACGGACTAAAAGAACTATAATTACAAAGACAGTAAATGTGTCAGCGGAATGTTATGCATGACCATGAAGATTGCGATATGTATAAATGTTATGTTTTAATAAACTGCGACCTTTTAAGGCACCCAACAGGTTGCCACTGGTGTGTTTGAAGGCTATGAGGGACGCAGTTGGAAATGTCAGAGGGAGGGGGAGGGGACTCGCCTCTTGGGAAGGGTTTAAATACTGGGAGGAGAGGCCTGCTGCCATCACCATCTCATTTCCCTGATCCATACCGTCTCCCTCTTCCTCTCCTCAGGACATGTGTTCTTGTGTCTGCCTCTCTCTCACTCTCGACACGAGACATGTGGCAGAGGCAGGGGCCGAGGGAAGAGAGCAAAGTCTCCCCCCCCCCCCAGCTTCCATTCTTATGCTGTGACAGCCAGACCTGTATAAGGAGGGAGAGGCTTCCACTGCCTCTGTCTCTCCCTTGCCAATCTACTACCGGAGTGAAACTATTTGGCCGAACCAAGGGAGATGTAGAGGCTGCGCCATTTTCCGTCTCCCTTCTTCCTGCTCCCCTCAGTTACTCCCAGGCCTCTGTCCTCCAGCGTGGACTGCCCTGCCAGAAAGACCTGCATGGGCAGAGGTAGGTGCAAAAGAAAAGAACTGTGGCACTTGGTGTATCTTTACAGCTGCTGTATGTCACATGGGGCTGGGCCAGCACATTGGGCTAAGACCATCAGTTAATACACCCCAGCCTAAGGTCCAGCCTGGCCGCAGGTGGATGGTTACATTGTCAGGGTCCGAGAGGACAGGCACTGCTGGCGCTGTGCCCGAAGCTGTGGAATGAGCTCTTTCCTGATTATAGAGAGATTCGCAGCACTGAGCAGCTGAAGAAACACCCAACGACTCCCCATTTCCCTATAGTTTAGTTTGAAAGCAGTGTGATGCATTCACTTATCTAACTTCGGGTTTTTAGTGATCTCTGAATAAGTGGTGAAGTTTATCTCCCAACAGATAGCACCAGACTTGTATGAGATACTGAGAGGCTCTGAGCTATTAATAAGAAGCAAAGTACTGACGACAGCATGCGTGTCATACAAGGCACTTCCCATGTCAGAAGATCACTGATGACTTGCCGCCTCTTTTCACTGTTTGCTGAACAAGCACCGCCTGTAAGCAGCAGGATTTCGATGATGAAAGCAGGAAAGCATTAGCACCAGTATATTCCCTGTAATTCTTGCACTTGAGGTAAATCTGTGCCTATAGAAGTGGTAAACATGACACAGAATATGACTCCTTTTCCCGCTTTCCCTCACCCCGCATGTTGTTACAGTGCGGTCGTTACAACGATCGCGTTGTAACAACGCAATACCATTACCCCGCAAGTCGTTACAACGACTTGCAGAGGGGGGCGCTGGATGTTGGAATAGTATAATTTACTATTCCAACTCCAGTCTGTGCGGACAGTAGGGAAGGTGTTGGATTTTAAATCCAACACCTTCTACCCCCTCCGCAAGTCGTTGTAATGACTTGCGGGGTAATGGTATTGCGTTGTTACAACGTGGTCGTGGTAACGACCGCGTTGTACTAACATGCGGGGTGACGGATGCGGAGTGACTGATGTTTACCCATGACACAACCTGAGTCTGGGATCCTACTGTCTGCCACTGAACACACTTACTGTTCTAGATGCACCAGGAGTTCAAGATGGGGTCAGGAAAGACAAAACAACCACACACACAGGAACCTGAGAGAACCAAGTTTTCTGTTTTTTCTGTGGATGTCGAAGCCCTCCATAATGTGGCCAGTTTATGTTTCTATGAATCCCTGTTCATTGCTTATGACAACCGTGGTTTTCAGTAACTGTTGTCAACCTTATTGAATCCTGATTCCAGGTTGGAGTCCCTCTAGTCATGACTGGTACAGCCTGCTAAACCATGCAGATTTGTTGACATTAGGTTGGGTGGATTCACCTTTGAGTACTAAAGATGGCTAAGTTCAGAAACTCATTGGAAGCCTTTGTTAAAAATGGCAAATCTACCCCTGTGCCTGAACACCAGGGGCCGTATTATGAAAGTGCCCCGGGGGCGCCTCGGTCGTTCGCGCCCACTTTGCGTGCCCCCGGGACACTTTGGTATTACAGAAGGGGCCGCAGACGCTTGTGCGTACCCTCTGTAATACCGATAGCGCTGGCGCACTTAAAGCGCCGGCGCTACCTTCAGAGGGCATTCTCTCATTTGCATGGGGGCATGGCCCATGCAAATGAGGGAATCCTTTTGCATCTGTGCCGCGCCGTATTACAGACGCGGGCGCCGAGGCAAAGACACTCTCAGGGGCCATATTACATAAGGGCCCCGAGGGCACAACGGGCATTTGCGCCCACTTTGTGTGCCACCAGTGCACATTGGTATTACAGAAGGGGCCGCAGACGCGTGTGCGGCCTCTTCTGTAACACCGATAGCACTGGTGCACATAAAGTGCCAGCACTATCTTCAGGGGTCATGCCCCATGCAAATGAGGCAATCCTTTGCCTCTGCGCCCACGCTGTATTAAAGACGCGGGCGCAGAGGCAAAGAAGCTCTCAGGAGGGGCACTGACAGTGCACCACCTAAAACGTGGCACACTGTCAGTGTGCCTCCTGATGACAGCCCTCTGGAGGGGGGAGGGGGTCCCATAGACTCCCCAGACATCCCCCTGCAGGCAGGTGCAGTCACTCACTGCACTCGTCTGCAAGGGGATCTCTAATTCCCTTTAAAAGTTCAGGCGAGTTGCCGCCTGCACTGTGTAAACACGGAGCGATTTCAAAGCAGCCGCTCTGTTTTTCACAGGAATGCGCTGCCCCCAGGGCAGCACGAGTATGCGGCTGCCGTGGGGACAGTGCATTCCATGTAATAAGGTGCACTGTCCCTGTTTGCGCCTGGTGCACCTGTTTTAAGGTGCGCCGGGCACAAACAAGGAAAGTGCTTATGTAATAGGACCCCAGGAGGCGCACTGACAGTGTGCCACCTAAAAGATGGCGCACTGTCAGTGCGTCCTCTGAGAGCAGCCCTCTGGAGGGGGAAAGGGGGTCTCAATGATCCCCCAGATATCCCCTTGCAGGCGGGTGCATTCACTGACTGCACCCCCCTGCAAGGGGATTAGAGATCCCCTGAAGTTCAGGCGGGTTGCCCCCTGCACTGTGAAAACACGGAGCGGCATTAAAGCAGCCACTCAATTTTTCACATGAATGCGCTGCTCCCAGGGGGCAGCACATTCATGGGAATATGGCGCATTTTCATTGTTTGCGCTGGGTGCACCTTTTAAAAGCCCCAGATGTTTTGACAAATAAAAATGTTTCTCTTATTGAATGCAAGGAGGAAGCAAAGCATTTTCTCATGTCCGCCTTCCTGATTGTTTTTATCAGGCATTGTGCTGGGCACCATCTTTGCTGGTGGGTCGATGATGGCAGCAAACGAGATTTCAGCAGGAGACCTCATGTCCTTTCTGGTGGCGTCACAGACTGTTCAAAGGTGAGCTTGCAAGACAGGCTTCAGAGGTAAGCAGGCGGAAACCACCTGCACCACAATAATTGTGTAGAATCAGTACCATACTTGACAACCCTGAAAATATTTGAAAGTGTGATGTTTTGTTAAAACTGAGACTGTGGAGAGGCACAGTAGGATAAAGATATTGCTCATGCTTGTGCATTGGACATAAATTCTTCTTGTGTGTTACTCTGCACCAAAGCAGGACAGAACAGAAAGTGTATCCACCAGCTCTAAGTGGAACACTCAGAACCGGTAATTGCTGAAATGCAGCTGGATTGACTGGACACCCTGAGTCTTTTTTATCTTTTAAAATCGTATATGAGCACTGCTATACTGCAATGTGAGGCAGTAGTTTTCAGAAGCTGAACCCTTGTCAGAAGTCTCTCAGCCTCCTACCTTCACTATTATTTACCAGCGCAAGAACTGTAAGGTTTCCGTGTTCATTTTGTGCATTGGAAATTCCTATCTACATGAACATCATGTCCACCCTACTCTAGATTATACATAAAATATAGTTCTGGACCATCCTAAGGTATATAAATAACTAGAACATGCTGTCTTAGCCAGACTCAACTCCTGTATTTCTTTCTTGCCTAATGTTACTGTAATACCTAGACTTTCAGTCTTCTTTCAAACAGTAGGATCAATATGCCAATTATAAATACATATAGTGTTGCAGGAGGGTGGTTCATGTACTTTGCGTGGTAGTCCTGGTCTAGCTTCCCCTCAATCCCTAATGACTAAGACCACCAACATCTTACAGCAGATCAGTAAAAGGATTTGGCTAAGAAAAACATTCTAGTAAAATAGTAGATAGGACCCACCTATACATCTACCAGTCTGAGGTGAACCATGTTGTGCATGTGCGGACCCACCACCGGATTTTTGTAGGCTTTTACCTCTTACAGCTTAGCCGTCACTTTCAGTATAATTATTTCAGGTGCAAGCCTTAGACAGCAGAAATATCCCTGTCAGTTTCAATTTTTAACCACTTAAGTGTTGAGACTTTTTCACTTCCAATGCTGAGCACTTTTTTGAAGTTTGGGGCATTTCGGGCATCTGAAAAAATATCAAAATTCTGAATTCAGAAAGTGGTCATTTTTGTTGATCCATTCATGGTTTTCCCAAAGAAATTAATCCTTGAAATCAAAAACTAGATGCCAACAAGAACTACACAGGGCACCAATGGACTTCCTTGGAGCTGTTCAGTAAATATTTTAACCTTTTGTCCTCACACCTACTGGGATTACATGACTAGGCTCTTCAAGTGGGTACCCTGCCATATGCCCTATACAGCGCCTCTGTCTCTTTTATATTAAAACCTAACACATTTCCAAAGAACTGCACCTTTTAGCAGCCTACATCACTTAATACAGAAAATACAATACTGGTGAAAGTCCTCACTAATAGATAAAAGTGATTCCCTCCTTAGTAATCAAAGGCTGGAATGGTTTTGTACCCTGGAGAAGCACATGCCACTGCCTCCAAAGCCTATACGTAGCCATACCCTGAGCTAATGTACTTCATGATCACAGCGCCCTTCATGTTTGAATCCTTGAAGGGATGAATCTCAGCCCACTCTTTATAAGATACAGTAAGGTCCCATATTCCGCTCTGTGGGCCCAAGTACGGGTAAATGGTGTCCTCCCCCCTCCCCTGCCCACTTTCCCATTGAAAGGAGCACCCTGCAAGGGTGTCTGCTCTCTCCTCTTCTTTTAGACCTAGTGATCGAGCTATTTGCAGAATGGATTAGAAGAGGCACACAGTTTCCAGTTTCCAGCTGTGGAGATGCACGCAAGGACAGATTATTCCTCTATGTAGTTGATATACTCCGTTATATTGAAAAACCTGAGACCACAATAGGAAGACTAAAACATATACTCCACATATATGGAGATGCTTCTTCCTCATAGTAAACTGGGTTAAGTCCACATGTGCCCCAATTACCAGCAACTGTAATAGATCTGAGTAATTCCAAGCTTAGCTGGGGAGATGGACATTTCAAATATTTGGGTATGTACATTGCTAGAGACAAACAGAGCTGGGATATCAACGTATCACCACTCCACCGAGGAAGGCAGGATATATATTCTTGGTGTACGCTCATGTTATCCATAATCGGCCATGGTGCTATACTCAAAATGATTTCACCCCTATGAATCTTATACATAATGCAGAACTACTCCTATGACAACCCTCCCAAACACTGTTAAGAATTTACAGGCTATGATCCGGAACTTCCTCTGGGCAGCAGGACCATTGCAGATTTCCTTTCAAGAAAGCACACAGTCACACTATGATGGTGGCTGGAACCAATAGACATTAGCCGATGTTACTCCGCCTCGCTAATCCCAATCAGTAGTTGGCTCTTCAAAGACTGAAGTGACCCCAGTGTCCAATTAGATCTACAGCTCCTGGACAGAGAGGGCTATTTAAACTACTATACAGCCCCCATGCCCTCCCAAATCGACCCCAGTCTATAGAACGTGAATATACTGTTAGCACCGTGTGCTGCTCTTGATAAAATGGGAGGGGGTCCCACTTACGAGACCCAACTCTATTATGGCATGTGGTTATGACTGGTGTTGTGCCTAGAAAGATTTAGACCCTGAACTTGATTGGGATATCCAAGTTGTACACGTTTTGGGCAGGAAGCCACAACACAACCTTTGAACACAAGCCATCTTTCTACACAGGCCCCAGTTGTATTTATGTCTGTAATAAGCCCACCTGCTTCAAGCCCATCAAGACAAATTATCAGCATTAGCCAAATTCAACGCTTCAGACCCAAAAAAAGAAAATGGAGCATCTGGGCAAGAAAGGCATATCCAAAATCTATAGATCTTTGGGAAAAAATACTACTGACCCGTCGGGGCAACTCCACACCAAACAGGAGCAGGATTTGAGAATCTTGGAAGATACAGTGTGTGGAGAGGCCAAGATGGTCCCCAGCACCTGGGCGATATCACCCACATTTACCTGATGCAGCTGAAATACTTCCCTAGAGTCTACCACAGCCCAAAGAGATGTTGTGAGATAAGAAGGGGCCCAAACCCCAAACTGTCTTAGGTGAAAACCAGAACCTTCTGTCACACAATATGGGAATGCCCAATGGTGAGTCATCATCATCATCAAAAAAGGCAGAAAAAATACACTGTATCACAAAATCACAGATACAATCTTAGCAGTAATTTAACAACATAGAATTCCTTAGCTGAACAGCACAATTTAAAAAGCAAGCAACATGCCAACAAATACAGGCATCATTAAGAAGCTGCGAGTACAATAACACTCATCTGGCTTGAGTTAATTAACAAGTTTTAAAAAGAGTTTATACAACTGTTTGTAAAAAAGACAAATCAAATTAAAAGTGCAATGTATCCTGTTTCGAAATAGAGCCACCCGGACAAGGAACATAGTCCGCTTCAGTAGACCGACCCTTAGGAATACAAGTGGTGAAACACGTTCAATCTGAGCTGGGTTACCAAAAACCAATGGGTGTTAGACATTTCACATAAAAGTTCAGGTTCAGTAGACATACCAGTTTTAACAAGATATAAGATCTCACAGATGCTTTTAACAGTGCACATGACTCTTTCTTCCTGTTTCCAAGAGATAAAAGCGCTTTTAACACAATCTAAATCAGCTTTAACAATACCCTCCGGTTTGAAAACAAATCTGGTTGTCCCAGCTTTAACAGGCCAGCCTGTACATATCTAAGCCATGGTATCCTGAGGGCATAGTCAAGTCTCGGACAATCTTTAATAACCAACAGATTAAGCTCTAATTCGAGTTTGAGCCAGACCGACAACCATAATAGCAGCAGCCTCAGTTGAATGATGCCCGACACAAAACCTAACCCCAGCTCTTCATGGACAATAAACCTAGTGGCACTTTTAGGGACCAAAAGTAAGTGTTTCAAAAACACATTTTCGACAGTTTGCAATGCATTATTATCGGCATTTCCCAAATATCGCTACTGTGCGCAAAGATGGATACACACTTAGCCTTGTAAATCTCATGGCTGCCACACATTTATGTGCCCCAACCTAGCAGCAAAATCAGAAATGGAAGCAATGCTCCTAGCAAGGCATGTCCCCAGGCTTTAACCAAAGGAGACTAGCTAATAAAAGAATAATAAAAGAATCAAAGAAGATATTGAGATAAGGGAAAGTATTTACTTTACTAATAACACAACCTTTGGAAATAAGTGTTCTGCATTTAGCAGATTTGGGACCTACTATAATTGTGTGAGGGTTTAAAAACTGGAACTCAGATCCAGACTATCTGTAAAGCAGACAAGTATTTCTAATATAATCAGCAAACCATAGGCTGTTCTAGAGACTTAAACAGTATTATCAACATAGAGGAGGGCCAGAACTTGCTGATCTCCAACCATGGGCATATCACACCACCTTCAATCAACACTTGTTCTAGTTTATTCATGTTTAAAGTAAATAAAAAGGGAGTCAAGATACAGCCTTGTCAAACACCCTGAGTAAAAAATGCTCTGTGCATTCTCCCTTAACACCAAACCTAACAGAGACAGTTAAATTAAGATGCAAAAAAAGAATTATGGGCCTGATTTAAATCTTGGTGGACGGGTTACTCTGTCATAACGGTGATGGTTATCCCTGCTGAAATTTAAATCCCATAGGATATAATGGGATTTATATTTCGGCGGACGGGATATCCGTCACCGTTGTGACAGAGTAACCTGTCCGCCGAGATCTATATCAGGGCCAATGTTTTTATTGATCCCCCATATCCAACATAATAAGCTACAGCTTTTCTCTATTAACCCAGTCAAAAGCTAAAGACTGGTCCACAAAGGCCAGATGTAACGCTCCTGGTTTGGCCATTGTGTATTTAGATATAAGAAAATACAAATTCAGACATTGGTCCACTGTCCCTCTGCAGGGACGAAAGCCATACTGCACTGCTGAAAGGACCTGACTATCACTGGCCCGGGACATCAATCTAGAAAGAACCATTCTCCCTATCACTTTGACCACCAAATCTATTAAAGAGATGGGGCTTTAGCATAAGGGATCACTTCTGGAGCCTTTTTAAAAAAACGGTGTAATCACTGATTTAGTCCAATGAGTTGGGAGACTATGTCGAAGAGCTGCGTTAATATAAAGGATGAGAAGAGGAGCCCAAAGGGAGATGGATTTAAATAAGTCCAATGGAACTCCATAAGACCCAGCGGCTTTGTTGTTAGAGAGCCCAATAATAGCATCTGTAACCTCTTCACATCCAAAAACGAAATGAAAACCAAAAGCAGAGGACATAGAAGGCTGAGTCAAAAGTTGATTGGAACAGATGTTGGGGCATCATAAATGGTCTCCAAATGGCTAATCCAGGCATCTGCTGGAATATGTTGGGTAAGCAACGAACCTGATTCTAGTGTAAACTATGCTTGGTTAACATTTGCCCAAAATTTGGTACTGTCCATACATCTTCTACAATTCCTGCCAGTCCTCCAACTTTAAACGTTTTCATTTTCAACACTGCCGATTATAGGAAGCACGCCAGGAGGCTTCTTTGTCTCTGTCCCTTGGGATCTCTTGGAGAGCCTTCAGGAGGACACGATGGGCCGAGGAACAGAATGATCAAACTATCTAGTAAGAGCTGGCAGAGAAGGCCAGGCAGAGGAGAGAAAGGACCTCACATTATCATAGATAACATTACAAAGAACTAAGAAGAAATACATTAGGAAGTCGATCATCAAGACAAGCAATAAAAGCTTCATAACATGCTTATAAGAATTTGAGATGAAAGATGTCAGGATTAATTCCTTTCCATCTGAGTCTGCATCTTTGATCCCAGTAATCACCAGCCCTCGTTATAAAAACATAGGAGGAATCGTTATGGTAGCCCAGGAAACTGAAGCAGACAGACTCTGTGAATCCCAGAGGGCCTTATAATTAAGTAGGGAAGACACCAAAGGAGAAGAAACAAGAATAAAATCAATTACCATAGACAGCCTCTCTTAATAAAAGTAGGTTTAACCACGTTTGATCTTTGATTATCATAACCCTCTTCCAACAAAGAGAAACTATAATCGTGAATGCCTGAATTAATCAAATCCCACATAATAGAGTGGGCTACATGCGAATCAGTAGGAATTGAAAGGGAGTGATTGCCCTTGTCCATTGGGCTTCAATTATGACAGAAATGTAAATTAAAATCACCCAGCAAATAACAGGAGTATATGCTCCAGCAAAATAGAGATACTTATCCAAAAGACCTCTCAAGGAGCTGACGTAGTCAGCAGAGTGTTGCATTATGTTAGCATTATACATGTTTATAACAAGAAGTCTGCATTTATTGGAAAACATCAACCAAACTGTAAGCAAATTTGGTGAAGCAATATCCAACTGAATTTCACAGTTGAGACTTGGGGCAATAACAACCAAAAGAACCCCCCTCCCCCCATCCACCCTTTGCCCTCCCAGATTGTGAACTACATGCAGGTACATAAAAACTGCAGTTGTGATATAAAATGAGACTTGCAAACTTTCCAAGTTTCTTGCAGGCAAATAATATTAAAATTGTTCACAAATAATTGCCCACAAGAATAGTCCCTTTTGCCCTCCATTCCTGCAATATTCCAGCAAAAAATGTCAATGGGGGGAGAAGATCTAACCTTAATAATCGATTCCCCTCGATGTGATACCCGCGTGGTTGGAAGAAGGAGGTGACAGTCGATCATTTCCATCCAAGTTGTTCAGGCAATCATCATCAGATTTACTTTATTCGGCTATTTTAAGCCATACAGGTACATCAAAAGATAAAATACATAGTTACAAAATTGATACAGTAAATCAAAAAAGATTAAACTACATAGTTAAAAATAAACACAATGAGTCACAGCAGATTAAATACGTACCTGTAGACAACTAGGAGAATAATCTAGCCAAGACAATATAAAATTTCCCAAAGAGTATTATAAAGTGCAGAATTTAAAGTAATTTGTAACAAGTTTGGTTCAGCCCAGACAAGGATTGAAAATCATTTGCCAACCATGTATCTTAACCTAACTGCAGCCGATATATACTTATGTAACACTGGACAAGTTAATTAATTTTGCAAGAGTTTTAAGTGCAAATAAATGTGTCTACATTTTCGAATGTTAAGAATCTTTAATAAGGGCAGTAAGAATAACTTCCTTGGCACTGTGTACAGTTTACAGAAAAACATAAAATGGAGCATTGACTAAGGAAACCAAGTCCCAAAGACAAGGTATTAGATCTGAGTCTCTATGTGCCACTTTGGGATAGGAGCCTAAAAAATGAGCTGGGTTAAATGGAATCTCACCAAATAAAAGCGGTAGCATTGAGTAGGAACAAGATAGAAATAGGGTTCTATGTGGTCTGTAGTTTAGAGTAACTGGTAGGCTGCCACTCTCTGCTTGGTACACTCTGCCATCTCCCTATTTCTTTTTAGCAAGTCAAGGTAGCCTCGTTTTACAGACATTTTGCTAGAGTATTTGATACTCTCTGGGTTCTCGAAGAGTTCCAATTTACCAATTAAAGCAAGTTGATTTTGATGTCCATCAACCAAGAAATGTTATCAACTTTATCGTGTTTCAAGCAATGAGAAATTGCAGATCAGTTAAGCAAGGTTTCTGGTTTAGAACATACAGAGAGCCAGAGCATGAAAGGGCTCAATTTCACATGATCCTCTAGCTATGTTAAACCTATCTCTGAGTGACATGGCATGACCGGAGGGACAGATAGCAGTTTCCTCAGGAACTTGTTTTCAGTTATCTGTAGGTCGAACTTCCATGTATACCCCCGATGCCTGCCCCAAAAGTGGCATGGCCCTATAGATGTTAGTCAACACATCAGTGGGACCTGAACCCAGTTTAGCGAGAAACCTAAAAATTGCTGCTATAGACTGTTCCAGTTGTGCTTTCCTAACTTTCATTAGATGTATGTAACCAAGTACCTTTATCATCAAGAGGAATACCAAGGTATGTGAGAATGGATGCACGTAACAGGTTAGAGTTGTTAACATAGTGAGATTTCATTTGAGAGGGATGTTGGCCACATATCATAGAATATGACTTGGTAGCATTAATGGACAAATCCAATTCGTGCATCAATTGAGCAAAGCTGTTTAATAGTCTCTGTAAACCTATCACAGTTCTTGCCATTAGGACTCAGTTGTAGGAAAGTAGGATCTGCTTCTTATGGTTACCCCCACTTTTTGCTTGATGTTGCACTGTTTTTGACTAGTCTGACTGGGATCCTGCTAAACAGGACCCCAGTCTATCTGCTTTCTCCTCTAAATTGTCACACATGTACTTTGGTACACTCCAGATTGGATACTGGGGTACCCTTATAAGTCCCTAGTATATGGTACCCATGTACCCAGGGCATATGTACCCCAGAGGCCTCCCATGGGCTGAAGCATGTATTATGCCACCCATGAGAGGCCATGCAAAATGGAATTCCAGGTCTGCTACAGCAGCCTGTGTAAGTTGGTGCTTGCACCACTTACTTAAGATATAGGTTCACTATATCTATAGGTCACTACACTTAAAACTTATAAGTCACCCCTATAGCAGGTCTTATCAATCCTGAAGGCAGGGTGCTGGGTTTTTAGTGAGAGGGTGCCCCTGCATGAGCAGAGCCTCTCTGCAGCCTTCGGAGACCATTCTCCCGGGTTGTCTGTGACTCAGCCGGACATATAGGTAGAGGTGAATTATAACCTCGCTGTAAATGCTATCTCGAAAACGGCTGCATAGAAACATATCGCGTTTGGTATCAAACACCTTGGAATCATACCTCCACACCGGTAATCGGTGTGGGAGGTATGATTCCACCCTTCTGAAGCGAGCTTCGTGGGGTCACTGGTCTATCCGGTGCCAGTCTTCTCCTGTCTGTGACCACCTCCCAGACAGGATTTAGTGTATTGGGGCTGGGTGGGTGCACTCTGAGAGTGCCTGAAAGTCTGCACCCGGGGCACATTTGGTGTCCCTGTGCATAGTCCAGCTCAAACCAGTTCTGGGAGCCATTGGCTCCTGCTCTGGCACGATACTGGAAAAAGGACATGGGTGTAGTCACCCCTCTGTCCTGACCCTCCCCTAGGAGGGTCCCCCGAATCTGTCCAACCCTCTCCCGTGGGTACAAAAGGGCTTACCTGGCTGTAAGACTTTAGATTTTACATGGACAAGATTCTACAAGAAGAAACCACTGACCTGCGACCGTCTGGACACTCTGGACTTCGCTGGACTTCGACTGGCCCCGACTTCGTCTCCCTCTCCGTCCAAAGCTTTGTCTGTGCCCTTGCTCCATACAGGCTCCGTGCAGGACCTGTGGTGCACTAAGGACAACTGAAGAATCTCCCTTGGAGTGAAGGAGTCACTCCCCTGCCCTAGCAGGCACTGTAACGCAACTGACCAGTCTGCTGCTCCTGAGCTCCTGCGGACTCTGAAGATTTCAGCAACACAGGAGGTGGGTTTTCGAAGGTCCCTGAGGTCGATCTGCCCTCTCAGCAAGTTTGAGGCCAGTCTCCCTCGTGGGGACTGCATAACCCGAACCTCTGTGCACCGCGTCCATTTGCAATTGCATATGCTTGTTGGCGATTCCAGAGCTTGTGCATTGGACTCCGTGTAGTCCTGACCCTGAGCAATATTTGCACCAAAGAACTCCGACCTCCTCGCACCGAGTGCTCCGTGGGCTGGTACTTTGCAATCTTGCCTGAGGTCCCCTCGCGACTCCTGGTCCTTCGGCCTGTGGGTCTCTCTGAGGGTCATCTTGATTTCTGTTGCGCTTTCCTGGTTGCTCCAGACGTGCTCTGACTCCCCATTGCTTGGTGAGTCCCCTGGACCTTGCTGGTCCCCACCGTAACCTGTTTGACCTTCCTTTGTGGGTTGCTTTTGCCAAGGCTTGTTGGTGCTCCAGCCGGACACCAACCCCTCAGCACTCGACATCCTTCATGGGACAGCTCACCTCCGGCTACTGGTCGTCCTCGACGTCTCCTGGTCCTCGTGGCTGCAGAGTCAAGCATTCCTTCTTCACACCTGAAGCAACCGACATCGGTGGGCAGTCGTCTACCGAGCCCCTGGTCACTCTGAAGTGACCCAGACTCTGTCCCCTCTGCTTTCAGGTTCCTTCCTTCCTTCCCGAATCCAGGCTTGGATTCCACCGGACCCTTTTCACCTTCACGGCAGCAGTACTTCTTCACAGCCCTCCATTGAGAACGACGGCAGTTTCCGACGCCACTCCAGACCTATGCACCCGGCTCCTCTGGGATAGGTAACTCGGGTACTACGGTATCCACGGGTGGGGTGGCTCTTCAAACTCTTAAGTTCCAAAGGGTTTACTCGAAGTCCTCCTGGAAGGGTCCTTAAACGTTAAAAGTGTAACCACGACTTCCCCATAGAATTGTACAGAGCCTGCGGTCGTGTTCACACACTGCACCCGTCCTCCGTGGGGTTCCTATCTACTCACCTTGGGTGGTTCCTTGGGGTCCCAACGATTCTACGTGCTCCAGACCTTGTCTTGATCTCGTTATACCTCTATTTTAGTATATGGTTTGGTCTCTCCCTGGAGCCCACTGTGTATTGTGCTACTTACAACTGTTCTATTGATCTCGAATTGTGTGCTTTATGTTCTATCCTCGTGTAGAGGATAGTAGAGAGTGTTATATTAATAAATACATATTTTTATATAACTACTGTGTGGTTCTCCTTTCATTTAGTCAATATAGGAGGTGATATTCTTGTAAAACAAGCTGCTTTACATTCCTTCAAGATTAAGCCTGAAGGCTGCTCTCCACAGCTACCACTAGGATAGCTTTCTAAAGGTTATCTTTGACCTCATACATCATAAGGGTCGTTTGGACTGGTGCAAGGTGCCCACTTTAATTAGTGGACAGCATATACCAAGCTAACTTCTCACATCAGTCATCAGCATACATCAAAATAGGAAGGTGTCTAGTCCCCACCTTTGGAGTGTCAGCAATAAAATTCAACAAAGACGATTCCAGCTCATTAATGAATAGGTAGAAAAGAAAAGGAGCCAAGATGCTTCCTTGCCTAACACCACGTTCTATTTTAAAAGGAGATGTGCATTCTCCATTTGGCCCATATCTGATCCGTCCATACAAATCAGAATGTATCTGAATTAAAAGGTGCACCAGAGAGTTTTCCACTCCTGTTTCAATCATTCTATTCCAAAGTTTGGTTCTATCTACACAGTCGAAAGCTGAGGTAAGATCCATAAAAGCCAAATGTAAACAGCCATTCCTAATCTACGTATACTTATTAAGTATCAAATTAAGGTTTAAACATTGTTCAACTGTCCCCCCACCTGGTCTAAAACCATATTGGACATCGCATAAAATGCCCTTTTCATTTGCCCGTACCTCTAGTCGATCTAAAAGAACTCTGTCAAAGATCTTAATTGTAGAATTTATCAGGGAGATAAGGTGATAAAGCTTGGGGTTGACTCTGTCCCCCTTCTTGAAGATTGGGACGATGGTTGAATGTGCCCATGACTTCGGGGGCCTGATCCTCACAGCACTCCTAAATACATTTACTAAGAGAGGGGCCCAGAGTTCGATGTTATCCTTTAACAAATCAATAGGTACCCTCAGGCAATCAAAAGTGCTACTAGTAGGAATGTTGTAAGAATCCTTGACCAACTGAGGAACACTGGTGTGAGACAGTAAAGCTGAGCAAACTGGAGTGGAGACAGATAGATGTGATTGTAAATGCTTATAGAAAAAACCCAAAGGGAGAGGAACAATATCAGAGGAAACTCCTTTTATGAAAGAAAGTATCCTTAACAGATAAACAGCAAAAGAGGCATTATTACAGTTGTTCACAATACAGTCACCCTCTAAATTTTTAGGTGCCTTCCCCAGCCAGGAAACCTATGAACCATGTTCATTTGATTGAACAAATGAAGCGTTTATTCCAAATGCCCTTCAAACCAATAAACAACCTTGTTTCTAAGTTGACTAGGATCCTCCTTTGACCCTGTCAGCAGATTTGGCATACTAGCCAGGATTATCACAAACGGGCTTGCAGTCAGTGGTAAATCTAAAATTCATCGAGGTGAGGCCCAAATTCTTCTGGGGACACCCGCATCACCAGTAGAGCTGCCCAAAGTCAGAGTCGCAGATGTATTTACATATCCTTCACAGTAAAGGCCAGACTCGAGCCCATGTCTACGAAGCAACAGAAATAGACTACTGCCTTGCACCAAATTAATCAAGTCAAATAGCTCCTAATGTGGTTGGATTGTCTCCCAGAGTCCTGGCCAGTCGTAGAGTGTTTAGGACCCACAGGTGGACACATATTGGCTATAGAGGTTGCAACAGAGACCATTGATACATTGTGGTTCTTATTAGACAAAAGATGGGCAGAACAAAATTTGAAAGAGTCTCTGCAATCCTAGTGAGTCTCTCATTGCTTAAAGCAGATGATTTAACAATGAGGGATTCTAATTTAATTAAAAAGAAACTACTAATAGAGTTATCCGGAAGTTCATTATTTCAACTAAGATCGCAAGACCTTCAAATAGGTTCTTTCGCGGACCCATGCCCCTTGGTTTTTCTTTTCTTTTTGTTGGGAACAGTAGAATCAGTAGTAACAGCACAAATAGTATCTCAAGACTTGTGCACTACAGCTTCAACTGTGTGGATATTGCTAGCTGGCGGCAAAACAAGGTTAGGAATAACACCGTGATTGAACTCAGATATTATAAAGGACTCCCAGAGTCCGTGCCCTTTTAGATACTAGGAGCACTTGAGGCTAATCCCAGGTGTTCTCTTCCAGGGGATCCTCATCAGTAGTCATAAGCACTGAATATTCCCGCCCATGCACGGGGACCCGGAAACTATAACAAATTATATATGAAAACATATATATACAGCTCTATATATATATATATATACATATATCATTTTTTCACACATCAATGCAGCCGCCTATACGACAAAAAGGCTAATCAATGCACTGACAAAAAACGTTTTTTCAACCATATCCTATAGAATATAGACAACAGGAGGAAAAGTATCACTTGAACTCTCTTTAATGGTTAGAATTAAAAACTCAATCTGTAAAACAGCAGGCATTATTAGCCTATAGGCTGCATTGAAAACCAATAGCATAGAAAATTAAAGCAATTGTAAACACAAAAACTGGCACCGTGCCTTTAAGGCAGCCATGACCCCCAGCTTCCTATTATGCCTCAGGGGTGACAGTTAGGTCAGTTGTTCTTTCCGGCTCCTTCAGTCAGGACCCTGGAGTTTTCAGCTCTGACTAATTTTGACTTTTTGTCAATAATTTTCACTTTTATTAGCGATTTTTACCTTTCACTTGATGTTTTTCACCTTGTAGAGTGAGGTACTGCCACTTTTCTGACAGAAACTTGCTATTTTTCTGTCACAACATGCCTTCTCTTTTTGACCCTTGTCCCTCCTGTGGCAAGAAGAAGGCTAAGACTGTCACACACTCAGTGTGTATACTCTGTCTACTTGAGTCTCATTCCTCTGAAGCTTGCCGACACTGCAAAAAACTGTCTTGGCGTACTCTCGAGGAGAGAGAGAGAATTCATCTCTATGGCCTCTCAGAGAAGCAAAAATCTACTCCCAGAGGAAGATCTCCGGTGAGGCAGAACAAGGAGTTCCAGATCGACGTTGAGAAGTAAGGTCCCGATCTGTTCCCCATCGGCGCCGGGATCGGCGTCAAATAGGCCTCCAACGGCGAAGAAACGGGTGTCTCCGTCGTTGAGACCTCCACCGTCGACGTTATCGGTGCACCACACGACAACGAAGAACAGACCGAAGACGATGAGTTCAACGTCGAGTCATCGATGTCACTCACAGGTATCGGATCAGCCTCCTCAGTTGACGTCAACTTGGCGGCTTTCAACGTCGAGGAATCGGTCTCCGTCGGCGTTGGCTCAACGTTCGACGTCGAAGCACAGGACTCCGTCGGCGTCATCGCGTAGACATTCGACGTCGAGGCGCTCGCCTTTGTTGATGTCAACCAGGCGACGGTCGTTGTCAAGGCCCAGATCTACATGACAGCTTCAAATCGATGTCGGTCAACTTCCAGTAGACGTTCGCCATCGGTGACACATCTCTCGACGTCGAGACATTGGTCTCAGTCGGTAACTGTACGATCGTCTCAAGGCATTCGCCGTCGAGATCGACGTCGAGGACTAAAACACAGCCGGTGCACCACTCTCCGTCCGTTACATCTCTCCCGACGTCGAGAGTTCAATCGCCATTGGTGATTCAAGAGGCAGTGACTCCATGTTCGACGTCAAGACACTCGCACCAGTCGACGTCGACCCATCATACAGGACATTCAGGCCGATAAAGGTCAAGATGCACGGTGGCGTCAACCTCGAGGTCACTGGAGGTTATCCTATCGACGTTGAGCAGCTCAGCGTCATCTCCTGAGCGTCCCCGTCCCCAGGTGACAGAGACTCCTACACAAGAAGAGACACGGAGGCAAACATCACCCTCTGTGCATCTGTCTCCTAGGTGGATGTTACCACTGCATCACTGGCAGAAATCTACAACGGGGCAGGTACGAGAACCACAGGACTACTCCAGTCCCCTACACAGGTCACCACTGGCTCGGCTGGTTCATGCAGTAGATCTCTCGCCTACCACTCCATCGAGGGGTCGAGATCACGCTCGTACAGTGACAGCTTCCTCAAGAAGGAGGTCTACATCTCGTGGGCATCAGAGAAGACGCAGATCACCTACACATTCACCTTCTTCGACTCAGTCTTCAAAAAGGGACTATTCTCTGACCCTAACAGACAGTCCACCTTCGAGGGTCTCTCCAGTGGATGATGTCAGTACCTTCCAAGATGTACTGGCCAGGGAGGGAACAAAATTGAGCATTGATATGCCTACCCCCCCAAACTTCATCCTCTGTGATTTTTGAAACATTACATCAAAGATCAGCGGCCAGGCCTTTATTGCCTCTGGTACCGGGGCTTCTGCAGCCTGTTATGGACGTGTTCCTCACACCAGCAACTCTCCAGACGGCACCAGCAAGGATCTTGAAAAAAATACAGGCCTCCAGAAGAGGATCCACTATTCCTTAGAGCCGATACACCTCCAGACTCTGTAATCATCGCAGCGGCTAAAAAGACACACGCAGTGGCCTCCTACTCAACAGTGCCTCCAGATGAGGAAAGCAGAGCACAGGACTCTTGGGGAAGAAAAGTCTGTGGTACTTCGGCCTCCATGCTGAAGGTTTCCAGCGCCTCAGCTCTCTTGGGGCGCTATGATAGGGCTCTGTGGGATTCTTTAGAAAAGTTTAAGGCCAAACTTCCCAAGGAGGATCTCAGAGATTTTGAGGAGGTGTTGCAAGAAGGAGGTTTGGTGGCTAATCAAATTATTAGCGCTGCAGCTGATGGAGCAACCCTGTCTGCTCATTCTTATGCACACAGGATCTGTGCCAGACGTTCATCTTGGCTTCAGCTTACTGTGCTAAAGCCAGAGGCCCAGCAACGGATCCTAAATCTCCCTTTCTCAGGATCTTCCTTATTCGGCACACACACGGATGACGAAATGTCAAGGATGAAATCGGTAGGTCTTGAGAAGAAAAAGGAGTTCAGGCGCAGATACAGGCCATACGACTGCGGGCCATTCCATCAGAGGGTTCAAACCCCTCAGTGGCAGAGGCACCAATGTGAGAAGTTGGCCTGGCATATGCTGTCCACTAGTTCTAGTGGGCACCTTGCACCAGTCCAAACAACCCCTTATGGAGATAGGTTAAAGACAACCTTTATTGAAAGCTATCCTAGTGGTAGCTATGGAGAGCAGGTTTCAGGCTAAGTCTTGAAGGAATGTAAAGCAGCTTGTTTTACCAGTCTATAATCTCTTGAGTGACCAAATGAAAGAGGACCACACCAGGTATATATATAAAATATATGTATTTAGTCTTAAACACACCCCTCTAGTCTCTTTATGAGGCTAGAGTTCGAAGAACATAGTTTACAAGTCAAATATCAACAGTAATAGCACAAATAAACGTTTGAGCCCTAGGGGCGTACCAAACCATATACCAATAAAGTGGTATAAGAACCACGACTGAGCTAGACACAAGGCCTAGAGCCTGTAGAAGTGCTTGGACCCCAAGGAACCACCCAAGGTAGTGACACAGGGGACCCACGGGGGACGCGTGCAGTGTGAGAACACAGCCGCGAGCCACCGTTGACTTCTATGGGGAAAGTCGCGGTTGGATTTTTAAAAGGAAAGGACACTTAGAGGAGGACTTGGAGCAAACCCCTTTAGAACTAGGCAGTTCTAAAGTCAATACCTACGGGAGCACCGGAGTACTCGAGTTACCTCACCCAGGGAAGCCGGGTGCATGGGTGTCTTTTGGCGTCGGGTTTCGTCGTCGTTTTCAATGGCGATCTGCTGCAGCAGGCTGCTGGCGACCAAGTCGAAAGTGTCCGGGTGGATCCAAGAGTGAATCAAAGATCTGAAGGACCTGAAAGCAGAGGGGACAGAGTCTGGGTCACTAGCCAGTGACCAGGAAGGCGATGAGCAGATGCCCACCGATGTCGGGTGCTTCAGGTAGGTTGACGGTCGTCTTGACTCTTCAGCCACGAGGTCCAGGAGGCGTAGACGATGACCAGGAGCTGGATTCAAGCTGTCCCACGATGTCTGTCGACTGCTGCGGTGTCGGCGACCGGATTGGACCCAACAAGCCTTGGCAACGGCAAGTCACGAGGAAACAAAGAAAAGACGTTGATGCAGACCAGCAAGGTCTGGGGGACTCACCCAGCGAGGGTAAGTCAGGGCACGTCTGGCGCAACCAGGGAAGCCCAAGCAGAAGAAGAGTTGCTTTCGGGAGGGCCCACTAGCCAACGGACTAGCGACCACGAAGGAGCCTCGAGTGGACGCACTTGGAGCGGGCTCACAGGACACTCGTGGAGTGGAGGCCAGTGATCTTCGGTGCAGTCGGTGCTGGATGCGGGGGCTACTCGGAGCCCAAAGCACAACTTTGTGGGAGACCAGGAAGAGGATGCACTTACAAAACTTCTTGGTGTCCAGGGGTCACGGTTCCATGTTACCCACGACAGCTACGTGCCTCAGCTTCGCTGGGGTCTCAGGGCAGCCTCGGGGAAGTCTGGAAATCCACCTCTGGTGTTGCAAAGACTTCGGCGTCCGGCGGGAGCTTCAGCGATGCAGACCGGACAATTGCTTCTTAGGTGCCTGCCAAGCAGGGGAGTCACTCCTTGACCCCAAGGGAGATTCTTCAGTCCTCTAGTCTTGAAGTAGACCGTCGAAGGTCCAGGATTCGGCTTCAGAGTTTCGTCCAGGGTAATCTAAAGTCCTAAGGACTGGGGTCCCATACTTATACTAAGGGGGTTGGACATACTCTGGGGACCCACCTATGGGAGGGTCAGGGAAGAGGGGTGGTTACACCCATTCCCTTTGTCCAGTTTCGCGCCAGAGCAGGGGCAGGTAGCCCCTGCAACCGGTTTGAACTGGGCTATGCACAGGGACACCAAATGTGCCCCCAGTGCAGGACTTCAAAGCACCAGAGAGTGCTCCCGCCCAGCCCCAATACACACTATCCTGTCTGGGGAGGTGGTTACACCTCCCTTCGACAGGAAACCTATTGTCCAGGCCTCCTCTGCCGGAGTTTCGGTCAGCAGCAGGAGGCCAGACCCGTGTCTGTGGCAGCGGCATCCATTTTGTGATGCCAGGGCTCTGTAAAGTTAATACCGGGTAGGCCGGTGTGTACATGTCTCTCCCTCTAGAAGGGTGGAATGCTACCCCCACCGCCAGAACTGGTGGGGGCGGGTAGTATTCCAAGATGTTTGACACCAAACACAACATGTTTCCGTGCAGCCATCCCAAAGTTAGCATTTAACGCGAGGTTATAATGCACTTAAGAGTATATGGTCAGGCTGCACCACATACAGCACCTGAGGATTGACTCCGAACGCTGCAGAGGGGCTCTGCTCATGCAGGGGCACCCTCTCACATAAAAACCAAGCACTCTGTCTTTAGGATTGTTAAGGCCTGCCATAGGAGTGACTTATAGGTTTATATGTGTGTGCAATGGTAGTGATATAGGTAGCCTATACCACAGTAAGGGGTGCATGCACCACCTTACCCAGGCTGCAGTAGCAGTCCTGTGGTGTCATTTTGGAGGGCCTTCCAGGGGTGGCACAATACATGCTTCAGCCCCTGGTAGGCCTCTGGGGTGTCTATGCCCTTGGTACATAGTATACCATATACTAGGGACTTATAAGGGCACCCCAGAATCCAATCTGAGATGTACCTAGAGTACATGGAATCAATTTAGAGAGGAAGCAGCTAGGCTGGGGACCTGAACAGCAGGTTCCCAGCCAAACTAAGTCAAAAACCATCAAAACACCAGAAAAGAAATGGGGGCAACCATGTAGTCAGATTCCACCTTCCTACATAACCCCCCCCCCAAACGAAAGGAGATAAGGCTAACCTTGGCCAGTTGAGCCTTTATTGACTAAGTGGCCATATAAGGAAGTACCTGCACTAGCATGGTTACCCCCTGACTTATGGTCCACTAAGCCATCCCTCACCCTAAGGGCATGAGAGGGTCTCCACCATGGGGAATTACTACCTGTGGTGTGCTTTGGTAAAGTACAAGGCTGATGAGGTGTCTGAGTAGGGAAGTGAGACCCTATGAAAGTTGGTCTCAGCTTCCTCAGATCACTGGTCACCATGTAGGCCTGTCTTTCCATGACTGAGTTGCACTTTGCTCTAAGGGTCAACCTTTGGCTGCCTACAGCTGGGGGTTGGGTCCCTTTGGGTGGAACACTGGAGGGACATGGCAGGTTTGGAACCTTTTGGTCCCAGGTTTGCCATTGCCTAACAGAGTCCTTCTGGGGGAGGTCCCTACACAAAGGTATGGGGGATCCCTCAGTGTGTTGAGGAATTTTCACCTGGCTAGGGCTACTAGACTGGGTGCCCCTAATCTGCTGATGGGGGGTTCCTCTGGACAGGGGGGCCTGTGGGGTCCACTGACCTTCCTGACCTCTACAGCCCTGGGCTGACTGAGGCAGGGTAGAGAGGGGCAGGTTACCTGCTCCAGTCTGGGTACCACCTGGGAAGGGTCCTCTGCCATCAGGGGTGTGACCAGGCCAGGCCTGACTACCTCTGGGGCGGTTCCTTCACTAGGGGTAGGATCAGTTCCCTGAGGAGGCTGACCCTTTCCTACTGTCTGGGGGGAGGAAGACTTTTCTTCAACCCTTGTGCTCTCTTTTGGGGGAGAGTGGGCCATTCTTCCAGGCTCCATCTCTCCAAAATTTCCCTGGGCTTGGGCTGTGGCCATCACAGCCCCACTAACTCTTTCAGAGACGCCCAGCATTCTCAGATGGGCTTGGTGTTCAACTTCAGCCCCGGCTGAAAGTTCCAAATCATTGCCCATCAGGCAATCTACAGGCAAGTTGGGGGACACTGCCACTCTTTTTGGGCCTGTGACCCCTTCCCAGCTGAGATTGACTATGGCCATGGGGTGATCTGTTCTGACACCATCAATGTTGGTCACCTGGTATTTAAACTCCGGTAAAAGCTGGTGAGGGGGACTAGATTCCCTGCCACCATGGTGACACTAGCCCCTGTGTCCCTGAATGCCACAGCTTTCTGACCATTAATCATTGGCTCCAGTCTGTACCTGCCCAATGCATTGGGACCCATGGTAAAGATGGCAAATCCTATACCACCATCAGAGTCAGAGGAGTCTGTTGAGGAGGTCCTGTCCAAACTAGGGCCCACCTCTGTTCCCCTTGCAAAAGCACCTAACTTTTTTGATGCACTACTCCCAACTGGAGGATTACTACTGGTAGTACCAGGAGGGGTGGTAGTATTTGTTGGAGGAACATTTTCTTTATTGCCAATCCTGGGGCAACTGGGATCAGTTTTCCAGTGTCCAGGCTTTTTACAGACATGGCAATATGGTTTCTTTTCAGGAGAGGAAGGAGTTTGGGGCCCACCCCCAGAAGAGGACTTTTGGGGCCCTGTAGTGGATTTATCCTTAGATTTATCCCCACCTTTCTCTTGGGACTTGGGAGAATCTTTCTTCTGGTCACCACCCTGATTCTTAGTCTTTACTCTGGTTCTGACCCATTTGTCTGCCTTCTTTCCCAATTCTTGGGGAGAGGTCAGATCAGAGTCCACCAGGTACTGGTGTAAAAGCTGGTTTTGACAATTATTAAGGATCTGCTCCCTCATAATCAAATTGTACAATCCTAAAAAGTCATGCACCTTGTTGCCATGTATCCAACCTTCCAGAGCCTTAGTAGCACAATCTACAAAGTCAACCCAGTCTTGAGTCTGAGCCTTTTGGGTGTCTCTGAACTTCAACCTATACTGTTCAGTGGTTAGGCCAAACCCATCTATCAGAGCACTCTTCAACACTGTTCCCTTTAAGGTGCGCGCCTGTGCGCCCGCGCACCTATTGAATCTGAGCGCGCAGTGACTTCTTTGTAGCGCGCACACCACCAGAGGCAAGTATTCATGTTAATCGCAGCGCCCTGTAGAAGCATGATGGGCGCTGCGATTAACATGAATACTTGAAGAAAAGCAGACAATCTGCCCCCCTCCGCGCTCTATCAAGAAAAGTCATGCAGCAAGCCTAAAAGTACAACGTGTGCGTTCACAATCATTAACATATATTAGTGATTGTGAAAGCACACGTCGTGCTGTTGGGCTTGCTGCCTGCTTTTCTTAACAGAGCGCAGCAGTTTATGTGCCTTTTTGAACGTTTTCATGTTAAATGCAGCCCCTTGTGTAAGGATGTCGGGAGCTGCAATTAACAAGAAAACTTTCAAAAAGGCACGCAATTTGCCGCGCTCTATTAACAAAAGGCATGCAACAAGCCTAACAGCACTGTTGTGTGATACAGGCTGGCGCCACGGGGACTGGCGTCACTTCCTGCTAGTGCTCACCGCCCGCTGCCGATTTTGTGTGGTAGGCTGCTAGTGCTACTCGTTTTGCGGCAATTTCAAATCCTGCACAGCACGGCTGTCTGCTCGCACCGGCCGTCACATTGCTCAGGTGCAGTAAGTTTAAAATCATGATTGAGCCCGGCGCCACAAATTCAATAATTGCTGAGGGTCAGGGAGACGAAGTGACGTTGCAGCGGCCGCCAGGACTCTGTCACTGCCTGGACTCAGTCACCAAGGAGCCGCGAGGGAAACCCGAATTCTCGTGATTCGGGGTCTTGCGTGAGCCTGCCCTCGTAAGTTCTATGTTGAAGTAAGTGAATCTCTAGTCAGTGCTTTATGGGTGCAGTGCACCCTAGTGTGTGTTGTTAAATAACCCTTCAAAGGCAGCGCGCGAGCAGGCAGCTGACTGTAGTCAGTGGGTGCCGGGCGTGTTACAGTACTGTAGCTCAGAAGCCCTGCATAGGACGTCAGCGAGCACATTATGCATTGAGTATTAGGTGCTCCTAGGCAGAGTTCTGTCCGTGCCTCTCTGGCCGGGCTCGATGAACACCTAGATTGTTCTAGCCTCAGCCTGTAAGCACTAGAGGGACAGCTCACGTAAACCGTACTTTAATTTGTTGAGAGGCTCAGCCTCTGACCCTTCTCTACAGACCATCTCCTCTACATCATTCTCTGATTGTCTACACTTAACTGGTTTACATAGACATTTTCAATTTGGTGAAATAATATTAAAATATTACATTTGGAGTGCGGTATAGATGATACAAGTAATGTTATATGATAAGACATGCGCATCCCGGTAGCTAAGTAATGCTATATTTGAACAATGTGGACCATTATAGTTTCACAGTTTCGTCTCATTGTAAAGGTGATAGTTTCATACTCATTTTATCTACCTTGGCATGTTGTACGTTGATTTGCACAGCCGGGATTCGATTCCGCAAGGGCCACAGGTCCTGGGGGTCAGTGTCATGCGGTGCTTAGAAGCAGAGCGCCTTGCACATTCACACCTGTAGCACAAGGCTGCACCTGTGCCTGCAGCCTGGGCATCCTCTTACCAGTGTGAGCGGCATGGTAGGGCAGACGGAGCACCTCAGAAGCCAGGGAGGGCTACAGGTCCAGGGGGCAGTAGTGTGTTTAGAAGCAGAGCGCCTCGCACATTCACACATGTGGCAAGACCCTACATTCGTTCTAAAGTGTGTCTGCAGCCTGGGTGTCCTCCTGGTGCGTGAGAGTCACAATAGGGCGGAGGGAGTGCCCCAGAACACAGGGAGGGCTGGGGATCCTGGGGGGAAGTGGTGCAGGTGCTTAGAAGCCGAGCTTCTCATGCATTCACACCTAAGTGACCTTCCATTTCTGGTGCTTTGCACCAGTTTTAAGATCTTCTTAGAGTTTCTCCTTGCTCAAATGGGTTTAATTTCGGATATTTATATATTTCCCTCGTCTTCATTGTTTGATTTTGATCGTGAGAAAGTGTCACTCATAGTCGATGAAATGTCACTCATAATTGCACTGAAAATAAGAACATGTCACACATAGCAATCTGAAACCTTGGCAGCTATGAGCACAACGTGTGCTTTCACAATCACTAATATCTATTAGTGATTGTGAAAGCACGCCCCGTGCTGTTGGGCTTGCTGCCTGCCTTTTCTTAACAGATCGCAGCAGTTTGTCTGCCTTTTTGAAAGTTTTTATGTTAAATGCAGCCCCGAGTGTAAGCATGTCGGGAGCTGCAAATTAACATGAACACTCTCAAAAAGGCAAACAATCTGCTGCACTCTATTGACAACAGGCACGCAGCAAGCCTAACAGCACGACGTGTGCTTTCACAATCCCTAATATATATTATGGATTGTGAAGTGCTGTTAGGCTTGCTGTGTGCCTTTTGTTGATAGGGCGACCAGAATTTTAAAGCCAAAAACCGGGACATTTCACAACAAACAGAAAATGGACTACACATAGCTGCCAAGATTTCAGATTGCTATGTGTGAGATTTTCAATATTTCAGTGTAATTAGGGCACAAGTCCTAAAAAAAAGAAGTGGGGGGACTAACCTAGTTAGGCAGTATGCAAGTGACATCAAGGCGCACGAAATCACGGCAAGCGACATCACACATGGCATCACAGGAATTGATATCATGCCACGACTTTACAGGAAGTGACATCAGATCTAAAGCCTTCACGTATTTGTTTAGCGGGTCTATGATGTGTACGTTTGAGCGCATTGCGAGGATAATAGCACAGTGAGCTATGGAAGAGGATATGTGACTTCTACACCTCGCAATCCCCCAGTTTTATATTACACATCCTGTACATTAATTTACAAACTTATATAATTTATTGTACATGTAATATGCACGTGTTGATGTAAAGCACTTTGACACCGTGCATTGGAATGAGTAGGGCTATACAAGAAAAAATAGTGGTACTTAAATTATTTCAACACCACCTCTCAGGGATGTAGCATTCACATTTGACAAAAGTGATAGTAAGGGACACATTGTTACATTAAAAGACTTTTAATGGAGAATATGCTTTTGAATACTGTATCCTTTTTATGTTTGTTGTATGCTGCAAACCTGCCTTAAGACCCTTCAGGTGGTGCTGTATGTGTAGAAATACAGTCTTTTCACTTTATTAAGCAAATGTTTGAGTGATATTTGCACTATTTGCCACTGCACCCCCACATGCGGTTAGGTTCTTGGCGCACTTAGCCTTGGCTGCAGCGCACAGAGACCTTATACTGCTGCACACAGAAGAAAAAAATTAGAGGGAACATTGCTCTTCAAGACTTTGTAATTGTCAGCATCCTCTTCTCTTACAGTGAGGAGCTTGTCTCTACCTTTGTCTGCAAAGGAGAGCCACAAGATTGCTGCCCACTGCTCCTGGGGGACCCTCTGAACTTTACAGGCCCTCTCCAGTGCAGTAATCCATTTGTGGATGTCATCCCCACTCTGGTAGGGAGGGACAATCTTGCTCAGGTTTCTATGGTCATAAGACCTTTCCCTACCACTAGGGAAGTTGCTGCCACCATGGGACTCTAGTCCCAACTTTCTTCTTTGTCTATGAAGCTCTAGGGACTCCCTATCTATAGCCAACTGCTGTTTTCTGATTCTCAACTGAGCTTCCTCATACTTGAGCAGTCTGTCTTTCCTTTCATGAGAGGTTTCCCTCCTATGAGAAGAAACAGAGGTCCCTACTGAGGTGTCAGAATGGTTAGACTCCTGAGAAGGAGATCTGGACCTTCTAGGCACACTCACAACTCTTCCTGGTGGGACAAAGGGGAGGTCATTCTGATCCTCCTCCTCATCTGCAGGAGGAGCTGCATTTTCCAGGGCAAGGTCATTGTCACCTTCCTGGCCAGTTTCAGAGGTCAGGTCCTGGGTATTTTCACCCCTGGTCCCTTCCTCATCTTCTGCCCCACCCTCTCTGCCTACCCTTGCAGACCCTATAGGTCTTCTGAGGTCATCTAGCAGAAGCATCTCCATGAGACGTTGGGTGTTGGCACTTTTGCCTGTCTTCAGCTTCCTAATCTTGCACAACTCTCTCAATTCCAAGAATGGGAGGTTGTCATATTTGGATGGCAGGAGCCCACTGGTTCCTGGCAGTGAAGACATTACTAGTGAGGTGTGGTGTATGCACTACCTACTCTAGTGCGGCCTACTAAACTCTCTTGAGTTGTAGAAAGGGTGTGCTAAGCCCTTGACACACAACTCTAAGTTCAATAGAACTTACTGTATTTCTAAGCTTGAATTTATATGTACCTTAGGTGCCCTTAGTGGTTTTTAGTTGATCAATTCAATTGAGATTATCTGGTAAAACAATAGCAAGCTGGAATCCCACACGCTGCACACCAATGTGAGAAGTTGGCCTGGCATATGCTGTCCACTAGTTATAGTGGGCACCTTGCACCAGTCCAAACAACCCCTTATGGAGATAGGTTAAAGACAACCTTTATTGAAAGCTATCCTAGTGGTAGCTATGGAGAGCAGCCTTCAGGCTAAGTCTTGAAGGAATGTAAAGCAGCTTGTTTTACCAGTCTATAATCTATTGAGTGACCAAATGAAAGAGGACCACACCAGGTATATATATAAAATATATGTATTTAGTCTTAAACACACCCCTCTAGTCTCTTTATGAGGCTAGAGTTCGAAGTACATAGTTTACAAGTCAAATATCAACAGTAATAGCACAAATACACGTTTGAGCCCTAGGGGCGTACCAAACCATATACCAATAAAGTGGTATAAGAACCACGACTGAGCTATACACAAGGCCTAGAGCCTGTAGAAGTGCTTGGACCCCAAGGAACCACCCAAGGTAGTGACACAGGGGACCCACGGGGGACGCGTGCAGTGTGAGAACACAGCCGCGAGCCACCGTTGACTTCTATGTGGAAAGTCGCGGTTGGATTTTTAAAAGGAAAGGACACTTAGAGGAGGACTTGGAGCAAACCCCTTTAGAACTAGGCAGTTCTAGAGTCAATACCCACGGGAGCACCGGAGTATTCGAGTTACCTCACCCAGGGAAGCCGGGTGCATGGGTGTCTTTTGGCGTCGGGTTTCGTCGTCGTTATCAATGGCGATCTGTTGCAGCAGGCTGCTGGCGACCAAGTCGAAAGTGTCCGGGTGGATCCAAGAGTGGATCGAAGATCTGAAGGACCTGAAAGCAGAGGGGACAGAGTCTGCGTCACTAGCCAGTGACCAGGAAGGCGATGAGCAGATGCCCACCGATGTCGGGTGCTTCAGGTAGGTTGACGGTCGTCTTGACTCTTCAGCCACGAGGTCCAGGAGGCGTCGATGATGACCAGGAGCTGGATTCGAGCTGTCCCACGATGTCTGTCGATTGCTGCGGTGTCGGCGACCGGATTGGACCCAACAAGCCTTGGCAACGGCAAGTCACGAGGAAACAAAGAAAGGACGTTGATGCAGACCAGCAAGGTCTGGGGGACTCACCCAGCGAGGGTAAGTCAGGGCACGTCTGGAGCAGCCAGGGAAGCCCAAGCAGAAGAAGAGTTGCCTTCGGGAGGGCCCACTAGCCAATGGACTAGCGACCGCGAAGGAGCCTCGAGTGGACGCACTTGGAGCGGGCTCACAGGACACTCGTAGAGTGGAGGCCAGTGATCTTCGGTGCAGTCGGTGCTGGAGGCGGGGGCTACTCGGAGCCCAAAGCACAACTTTGTGGGAGACCAGGAAGAGGATGCACTTACAAACGTTCTCGGTGTCCAGGGGTCACGGTTCCACGTTACCCACGACAGCTACGTGCCTCAGCTTCGCTGGGGTCTCAGGGCAGCCTCGGGGAAGTCTGGAAATCCACCTCT
The DNA here is from genome assembly GCA_963921515.1 of Calotriton arnoldi. Taxonomy (NCBI): domain Eukaryota; kingdom Metazoa; phylum Chordata; class Amphibia; order Caudata; family Salamandridae; genus Calotriton; species Calotriton arnoldi. Next base: position 2,147,884 of record CAWUFW010000455.1, on the reverse strand, counting down.
GGTGTTGCAAAGACTTCGGTGTCCGGCGGGAGCTTCAGCGATGCAGACCGGAAAATTGCTTCTTAGGTGCCTGCCAAGCAGGGGAGTCACTCCTTGACCCCAAGGGAGCTTCTTCAGTCCTCTAGTCTTGAAGTAGAGCGTCGAAGGTCCAGGATTCGGCTTCAGAGTTTCGTCCAGGGTAATCTAAAGTCCTAAGGACTGGGGTCCCATACTTATACTAAGTTAGGGGGTTGGACATACTCTGGGGACCCACCTATGGGAGGGTCAGGGAAGAGGGGTGGTTACACCCATTCCCTTTGTCCAGTTTCGCGCCAGAGCAGGGGCAGGTAGCCCCTGCAACCGGTTTGAACTGGGCTATGCACAGGGACACCAAATGTGCCCCCAGTGCAGGACTTCAAAGCACCAGAGAGTGCTCCCGCCCAGCCCCAATACACACTATCCTGTCTGGGGAGGTGGTTACACCTCCTTTCGACAGGAAACCTACTGTCCAGGCCTCCCCTGCCGGAGTTTCGGTCAGCAGCAGGAGGCCAGACCCGTGTCTGTGGCAGCGGCATCCATTTTTTATGATGCCAGGGCTCTGTAAAGTTAATACCGGGTAGGCCGTGTGTACATGTCTCTCCCTCTAGAAGGGTGGAATGCTACCCCCGCCGCCAGAACTGGTGGGGGGGGGGGGGGGTAGTATTCCAAGATGTTTGACACCAAACACAACATGTTTCCGTGCAGCCATCCCAAAGTTAGCATTTAACGCGAGGTTATAATGCACTTAAGAGTATATGGTCAGGCTGCACCACAAACAGCACCAGAGGATTGACTCCGAACGCTGCAGAGGGGCTCTGCTCATGCAGGGGCACCCTCTCACATAAAAACCAAGCATTCTGCCTTTAGGATTGTTAAGCCCTGCCATAGGAGTGACTTATAGGTTTATATGTGTGTGCAATGGTAGTGATATAGGTAGCCTATACCACAGTAAGGGGTGCATGCACCACCTTACCCAGGCTGCAGTAGCAGTCCTGTGGTGTCATTTTGGAGGGCCTTCCAGGGGTGGCACAATACATGCTTCAGCCCCTGGTAGGCCTCTGGGGTGTCTATGCCCTTGGTACATAGTATACCATATACTAGGGACTTATAAGGGCACCCCAGAATCCAATCTGAGATGTACCTAGAGTACATGGAATCAATTTAGAGGGAGCAGCTAGGCTGGGGACCTGAATAGCAGGTTCCCAGCCAAACTAAGTCAAAAACCATCAAAACACCAGAAAAAAAATGGGGGCAACCATGTAGTCAGATTCCACCTTCCTACAACCAACAGCAGCACCAAGCCAGAACCCACTATCAGGGACATCGCACCCGCAGAGGGAGAGGGGCCCCACGTCAATCTGCTACCTCAGCAAAAGCCCCATCAAAACAATGAACACTCATTTCCCCCATCGCTGTTTCCCACTCCAGTGGGGGGGAAGTATAGCCAACCACCTGGAAGAGTGGCGCAGCATCACAAATGATCAATGGGTGTTAAGTACATTGCAGAATGGGTACTCTCTACATTTCCGTCATCAGCCTCCGTAGATCGCTCCAGTGAAGACCGCGTGCTGCCAGCTGCAGGTACTGCAGCAGGAAGTATCCACTCTCCCACGAAAGTCAGCCATCGAGGAAGTTCCTATATCTCAACGAGGTCGAGGAGTATACTCAAGGTATTTTCTAGTGAGAAAGAAAGGTCAAAAGGCAGAATTCAGACCTATCCTGGATCTACGCACTCTCAACAAATCCATCCGGAAGGTAAAGTTTCGCATGTTGGCTCTCCATCAAATATATCCTCATCTCCAGCAAGGGGACTGGATGTGTTCGATAGATCTGCAAGATGCATATTTTCACGTCCCAGTCAACCGACGTCACCAGAATTTCCTGCTCTTTCTGCTGGGAGCCAAGCATTATCAGTTCAGAGTTCTACCCTTCGGGTTGAAGTCAGCTCCCGAGTGTTTACCAAATGCATGGCAGTAGTAGCAGCTACTCTACGGCGCCAGGGAATGTTTGTTTACCCTTATCTCGACGACTGGCTTCTGAAGGGCCCATCTCCCCAGTGTGTGAGGACCCACTGCCAACGATGTCTAGCCCTTTGCCAATGGCTGGGCTTTCATGTCAATTTTGAGAAATCAGTTCAGCATCCTACTCAAAGGATCCACTATTTGGGTGCAACATTAGACTCCACAATAGGAAAAGTGTTTCCTTCGGAGGAGAGACGATCATCTATCACTCTGAGTTGCAAGCAAATCCTTCGCACTACCTTCCCTTCGGTCCGACAGGTTGCCTCTCTCTAGGGTCGGTGGCATCCTGCATCTTTCTCGTCCTCAATGCCAGGCTAAGGATGCGTCCTTTACAGGAGGATCTGGAGGACAAGTGGGATCAACGGACTGCTCGATGGGACGACAAGATCCATCTGTCGAGAGCAGCCAGATCATCTATCCCATGGTGGATGCGACAGGAAAACCTCTTGGTGGGAGTTCCCTTCCAATCAGCCTCCTCCAACACAATCTTTCATCACAGATGCTTCCCTCCAGGGTTGGGGAGCGCACATAGGGTCCCTCCAGATTCAAGGTTGGTGGTCTGCAAAGAACAGTCGTACCACATCAACATGCTGGAGCTACGGCCTGTACATCTACCCCTCAGGGCTTTTATTCCCTCTATTCAGACCAGCTCCATACTATTCCAGACGGACAATACGACCACCATGTACTATATAAACAAACAGCGAGGGACTCGATCGCGTTCTCTGTCCCTGAAGGCTCAAGCACTCTGGCATTGGCTCTTAGCAAGGAAATTACAGCAATACATCTGCCAGGAGAGCAAAACTCTCAAGCAGATTCCCTCAGTTGTCACTTCGACGATCAGCAAGACTGGGTTCTACACGACGAAGTTGTGGAAGGAATTTTTCGAGAATGGGGTCGTCCAAACATCGACCTTTTCGCGGACGATACAAACAAAAAATGCAGCGACTTCACGTCAAGGTTCTACCGGCCAGGGTCGAGAGGGAATGCCCTTTTGATCAACTGGTCAGGGGTCTTTGTATACGCTTTTCCCCCTCTTCACCTCCCCGGGAGCTAAATATGGTTCTGTCCAAACTCATGGGTCCTCCTTTTGAGCCTATCCACAAAGCATCCCTCCAACACCTTACGTGGAAGGCTGCTTTTTTGGTAGCAATCACTTCCGCTCACAGGGTGAGCGAGATACAAGCGCTCTGTTCTAATGAACCGTACACGTTTTTTCACCACAACTGAGTCGTTCTGAGGACCCACCCCTCCTTCCTTCCGAAGGTGGTGTCGGACTTCCACGTTAACCAATCCATCTCGCTGCCTACCTTTTTTCCTAATCCTTCTACACCAGCTGAGAGGTCTCTTCATTCTCTGATCCTGAAAAGGGTCTTGAAATTCTACTTGGACAATTCTAAAGCTATTAGGAAATCTGATCAACTGTTTGTAAATTATGGTTCCATCAGAACAGGTTTCCCAGCCTCTAAGCGTTCCATCTCCACTGAAGCCACTTTGTTCTACTCCCAAGGCTCATTCAACTAGAGGGAAGGCAGCTACAGTAGCTTTTCTTAACAATGTACCGATTGCTAAGATCTGCAAGGCAGCCACTTGGAAATCGATGCATACATTTACGAGGCACTATTGTCTCAACTCAGATACCAGAGCAGACACTCAACTGGGATAAGCCTCCTTGAGAAATTTGTTTCAATGCTAAATCAGCTATGATAGTTTGGTTGGGTCGCCTCTCATTTGTCTGCGGAGGATGGGCTTGCTATTCGATTCAGTGCTTATGACTATTGATGAGGATCCCCTGGAAGAGAAGGATAAGTTACTTACCTGTAATCCTAGTTCTCTTCCAGGGGTATCCTCATCAAAATCATAAGCAACCCACCCGCCTCCCCAGGCAAATGAGACTTCTTTAAGCCATATCTTTGTGCCCTGACACTCGGGTCTCCGCAAAGAACAACTGGCCTAACTGTCACCCCTGAGGCATGATGGGAAGCTGGGGGTCAAGGCTGCTGCTTAAGGCGCGGTGCCAGTTTTTGTCTTTACAAATGCTTTCATTTTCTATACTATTGGTTTTTAATGCAGCCTATAGGCTAATAATGCCTTCTGTTTTGCAGATTGAGTTTTTAATTCTACTTATTAAAGAGAGTTCAAGTGATACTTTTCCTCCTGTTATCTATATTCTATAGTATATGGTTGCAAAAACAGTTTTTGTCAGTGCATTGATTAGCCTTTTTGTCTTATAGGAAGCTGCATTGATCTGTGAAAAAAATGATATATGTATATATATAGAGCTGTATATATATGTTTTCATATATAATTATTTTATAGTTTCCGGGGTCCCCACGCATGGGCGGGAATATTCATTGCTTCTGACTTTGATGAGGATACCCCTGGAAGAGAACTAGGATTACAGGTAAGTAACTTATCCTTATTCCACAGTGGTGATCTCATCAGTGATGGCCCCAACTGGAAAAGTTAAAAAGGGCAAATTAATGGACCCTTTGCAGAACCACTTGTGGACATTAAGTGCAGGAGAAATTTTACGCTTACCCATATTGTTGGGACTTTCAGGAGCAGCGAAAAGGGGTGGCCCGGTCCGGCCTGAAACGGATGGGCCCGCTCTTCACCCGGGCATGTCCGGTGCGTGTCTCGTGCTGCGGGACTCGAAAAGGCACTTTATAGCGTAGTAATGAGGGCCCAGCCCCTCTAGTGGCAGGGAACAGTGGAACTATGTATCCTGTAGTCCCACCAACAGCGTCTTCTCTTCCTGCGGCGTGTGACTCCAAAAGGCGCTTTATAGCACAGTTATGAGGGCCCAGCCCTTCTAGTGGCAGGGAACAGTGGAATTGTGGATCCTATAGTCCCTTCAAAAGCATTGCCTCTGTGTCATTATTGGTCCAGAGTGCACCACACTCTTACATAGGTAGAGGGCAGCCCAGTCATGATGAATGCCAGAGTGTCATTGCTGAGGATAATGGAGAAATGGGATGGACCCAGGAAAACATGCCTCTTAGTGGCAATGGGTATGATAATCACACAGAGGGACGTTGCAAGGGACTGGAGATCCGAAAGACACCTCCCTCTCACCCCCAAATGAATGGCTATGTGGCATGGACTACTGTACCAAATCAAAAGAGTTTGGATATAAAGGCTGTGGAAATTTGAAGAAACAGAAGAAAATGTGAGGTTTGATGTGGTTTCACTGAAGAGATGTTTTGCCGAACTGCGGAATGGTGACATATGACCAGGTATTAAACCTCTCACAATGGCAATGTAATTACTAGTAAAGTAATGTTATATCACTACTACCTTATATTGCATCTATACTATAAAACAATATAAAATGTGTTATAAAAAAACAAATTGTTGAAATAAAAAAATACTGAAAATTAGTAGGAAAATTTAGAAATAGGTCGCACTGTTTTCATCTGTAATTTTTTGCGATTTGCAAAAGGGATATACTGTTACATCATCAGATTCTTCTAGTTGCAGGGTTATATAATGTTTGTTGCTTGTTCAAAAAGACTTGATACACAGTGACATCACCTGAGCTGCAACTTAAAAGAATTGTTCATTGTGTGCCTAAATTCATATGGTAAATCTAATACATGCAAAATGGATATGAAGGAAACCAATGCATTTCTGAAATGAGTTTAGCTGGATTTTTGTGAAACTCTGACTTTGGCGTTACCAATATTATTGTCATTCAGAGAGCATTCTGCAAAATATGTTCTTTCTTACACATTGGCTTACATTTGGAAGCCAACATTAGAAAGAACTTCACATTTGGTATGGAAACGTCCCTTGCACATTAACGGACGTGTACCCCTGTCCAAAATGCCCTAGCTGCAGTGATATCTGGATCCTTGGTAACACTTATTTGGTCATAGGGGAACAGGGATTATGCATGTGCACCATGACCAAGGCCTGTCCCTCGGATTGCGGCCTTGCTAAAGACTGGGAGGAGTGCTCAAAACATTACCCTTTGGTGGTGGAAGGTTAATGAAAGGTTAGTGCCTTCCATGGGAGCTAAGCAGCTCGAATGCAGTGGTGGCAGCATACTGTGTTTTCAGTAATAGTAAACAGTAGGAGCACACCTCTTTACCTGTATCAATGAAATTGTGCCTCCTGGCTCTTTTGTCTAAAGTTCTGCTGCCCTATGCCTAACTCAACCATGGCCTGCATTGATTTTTATGCAGTGCCGGTCAGTGTTCATGGTTGTGTGTGTGCTCTGGGTTATATGTGTGTCTGTGAAGGGGTGCAGTACATGAGTCAGTGCAGGTGGCTGCATATGTGCGCTGGAATGTATTTGTGCCTGGGAAGTGGTACAATACATAAGAGTTTATCATGTGTGGTTGCTTGTGTGCTCAGGGATGTATGTGTGCATTGGAAGGGCACAATACATTGAGGTCTCTGGGTTTTATTTTGGGAGACCCAGGCTTGTTGCAGGAGCATGTGGAGGTGCCCCCCAGCCAGATTTGTGGGCTGCTGTTTTCCTGAGAGCTGGGTTGGACCTGCACTGGGGGAAGGAAGAGCCAGCCTCTTAAGTACACTTCAAAGGAGGCTCTTTGATTCTAAAAGAGAAACCGGTCAAAAGGGACTGGGCACATCTCAGGAAGGGGATGGGGCTGATAAGGGAGCCATAAGGAGTACGGCTGGCGGCCTTTTGTAACATTTGATACACTTATCACTGAAGCAGACATTCACGTGTAATTCTATAGTTACTCTCGTGACCTATTTTTGGGCTATCATATTTGGAGACATTCCTGCCTGTGATAGACTGCTCTCTGGGAGAAGGGCAAGACAGAGAAGTGGGAACTTCAAAGCGGGCAACCCACAGAACACAAACTTAAAAGCATAACACTAAATCACATTTGTGTATGGAAAAGTATCATAAAAAGGGAAGTTTGAGAATCCCATATGTTCAGACTGAAGCTGTAGATCAGCATGGAGAAACTCAGCACAAGTTCTTCTGGTTGTGACCAGGACTGGGGACTGAGGGTCTGCCAGTCTCCCATGCTGCGGATTACAAGTACCTAGGGGTTTACATAGATAAAGAAGGATCCTTCGCACGACATCAATAAGAGATAAAAAGAAAAGGGCTGGTGCTAGCACCAACTTTAAAAAATCTAATATCAAAACTAACCGGTCCAACACTAAGCTCCCTCCTGAAAGTAGCACAGGCAAAAATTCTACCCACTATAGCCTATGGCAGCAAACTAATGTGAGGCAAAGACTCCAAGTTAGTGGACAAAACTCTAGTCAAAGCATACAGAACCATGTTCAGCCTCCCAAACTACACCTCCCCGGCGCAACTAAGGTTGGAGATTGGCTTATTGAAGCAATCATGGGCCAGGTACGGTGCATACATCATCTGCTGGAATAAGATCAGATTATCGGCCCCAAGCACTCTAAACCTGCTCTTATGGCAAGACCTTCAACAGAGGGAGAATTCCCCTGCAAGAAGTTACCTTCAGGAGGCTCTGGCAAGCACTGGGCTCTCCGCCCTCTGGAACACACAGATCCATCACCGAGCCTTTAAGAAGCTGGTCTGGAAATCCCTAAAACAAATGTCATTGGTGGAGGATAAAGCCGCCTTTTCGGTCAAATCTCATGTGTGGATGACTGTGAATAACTATAAGATATTAGCCCCTCAAAAATACTTTAACTTGGGATATCCAAAATCACGGAAAATAAAATTCTTAAAGCTTTGCCTTGGCATGTTCACGTGCACTCAGAACCTTCCACCGTGGCTGCGGGCATCATCCCCAACGTTTTGCAGCCTGTGCAAAAATGGCCAGGGAGATATCATCCATCTTCTATGCTCCTGTACGGAGATGTGGCAGGAAAGGAGACAGCTGCTAAAAATCCCCTTCGATCATAGGGGAATTCGTTCAAGGAGGCAAGCAGTTCTGGCATGCTTCGATCCAGGAACACCACAACTAAATTGCAGACTAGTAAGATTTCTTGCATCAGTCGAGCAAAAAATGCCATCATAAGATCACGCCTTACCTGGGATTCAGACCAAACCTTCCAGAAACCACTCTATGTAGTCCTAGTCATTAAGAATTGCCGGCAGCCTTATACACTGGCGATCCTAGCATAATCCACCCAACTAAAGTTTAGAGTCCGCTCCAACTAAGGGAGAACTGGGAAGCCCCCATTGTGGTTAGCAGCTTAGAAATACCATAAAGCACCTTTATGTACTGATTGCAGTGGCTGATTCGGCAACAAACGTTGCACTGACTGCATTCCTTACACCAGCAACAATCTGCACTAGCATCAAAGTGCCTTTTAACTGTTAATAATTCAACTTATTTAAAGCTTTTTTAATGCTTATGGAGACTATAATTGTGCACCTTATATTTTATCATGTTCTTACAGTTTTAATTGAAGCTTCTGTATTGCGATGGTTTTTAGTAACTATGCAAATGAAATAAATTCAAATTCCCATGCTGGGGTAGAAGACACCCAGGAGAATCGATAACACTCGCCTGGAGAATCAGCTTCTGCCTGACCCGAGTCAAGAGGACCCTGTGAGGAGTAGGAGATTGCCTGGCTGGGAGCATAGTACAGTGGTGATCCAACCGATTGGATCGTAGGAGAGGACCCTGAGATTATAGTCCTTTGGGACCACTGCTTCAATCTGGCAGTCCACTCGTGTGCGCTGTTCGCAACCCCCTTATGCCAGGTGGGGGCCGCTGTGAATCTTAAGGGCTGTTGCCCCTGTGCAGCGCTGTGGTAAAGATAGGACTGTCACATTTTTGTGACCCTAAGAGGGACACTATCTTAAGTGTATAGCTCCTGGCCGCCGAATACCAGGAGAGGGATGCGGTGAATCTTAAGGGCCATCACCCTCGTGTAGGACTGTGTTGATGATAGGACCATCGCCCTGTGGGGTATTGTGACCCAAAGATGGAACACGATCCCCACCTAACAGGTGGGGGCGACAGAGGAAGCCGAGGGCCGTTACCCATGAACAGTGTGCAGCTGTTAACTCAGAGCTGTCACTTAGTAATCAGAACTCAAGCACAGGTCTGACATCGGAGACAGGCGGTACATACCTTAACAACAGAGGAGCGCTGTGGAGACGCAGCCTTGTTCCGGCTGTGACGAGACCACCGCTCATTGCCGGCACCAGCCAAAGTCGACCTTAACCCAGGACTGCTGAACGCTCCTGGGCCTTCATCTCGTCTCCAGCGGGTATCGGGTAAGACTGTTCATCGGGCAGCAGAACCTTTGTTGGGGGGAGTCTGCTCTGACTGAAGCTCTGAAGGTGTTGGGACACTTTTGGCTTTGAATAGTCATTATGGGACTTCTAAGATTTGTATTCTCTAGCGGGCATAATTTGAATATTGCCTCAAGTAAATGGGGAATAACCGCAGTCTGTAGTTAAACAAGCAGGACACTGTCCACACACGGACAGTATTAGAATACAAACCTTATGAAGAGTATGGTATTATTTACTGTGTAGTGTATTTCACTTTGTGTGTGTGTGTGTGTGTGAGTGTGTGTGCGTGTGTGTATAAATACTTATTTTTATTTAAACAAATGAGTATTTGGCTGGACATTTATTTATTGAGGTTACTGAATATATTGAATTGTAAGCTTTGTTCAACCTACACATACTTCCTCCCCAAGACACCTTGGACTGCTTGACTCCCCCTACCACTGAGTGTCCAGTGCGGATGGGGTACTTGGCCCAGTTACTCATAGCCCATAGTAGGCCGGGCCCCAGGACATCAGAAGTACAAGGCCCAGCCACCACGGTTAGGCCCAGTATCTCCTGCCTGGCCTGTGGCCCTCGAAAGGTGTTCTGACAGATAATAAATGTTCTACTTATCTGTGCTCCCACACTTCTCAGTTCCTCCCTATTGCCTGCAAGAGGAACCAGTCAAAACTTGAACCATGTGAGGCCAGTGTGATGTCTTCACATTGTTACAGTTTTGACCTATTTTTATGATGTGCCTTTGGTCCACCTCCACATGGGAGGCAGCTGTTCAATCTGAGAAATGTGGGAATGCAGGGTGGCTAGACGTGCCATATAAATATGGGGAAAATGTTCTTTTTAAAATCTATACTTTGTCGTTCATAGGGAATTCTGGGTAAGAAAACATGCTGGGATCAATGCAAGCCACACTACCCAGGATTCTACCCTGATTCTCTAAGTTACAGAAATGCCCTTGGTTGGTAGGGTTCCCTGGTTGTATGCTGACCCAAAGCCAAGATAATACAGCCATTCACAGTGGTGAGGGAAATTTGGGATTTATTGAGACTTAGTTTTGACCTTTGGGCTGGCAGAGAGGAGTAAACCCCCCCATTCTGCCTTCCTACTTGGGGCTGAAACACTGTCTGGTGCCCGGGGATGTGGCCTGATGCTTAGATGGTCCATTGCCCCACTCGATTCCTTTTCTCACTTTTTCCCTGGTGCTCTGGTGGGCTTTTAAACCCCCGGGTCAACAAACTGAGGCGTTTACCACAAATCTACCCATCCATAGGTTGACAGAAATCTCACCAGGCCATCAGGTAAAAAAAGTATGAAACAGAATGGGGTGCAGGGCTTGCCTGTCCTAGGACTGCACTGCAGCCACCATCCCTGAGCACAAGACCGCTGACCCATAGAGCAAAATTGTGTCCAAAAGAATCCAAATTTTCTCTTGCTTACCTTGGGAATGGCAACAGTATTCGGGCTCTAGGCCCTAGGGGGTAGAAAAACTGATGGTGTTTTAGGGTTGGTGGTATTGCCCTGTCCCAGGACAGGAATCCAGTGGGGCATCTTACAACCACAGCAAGCAGATTTAGAGTAATTTCCCCAAATTGTCCCAGGGGTGCAGAAAGACTGTCGGTGCCTTAGGGGTGGGAGTTATGCCCAAAGCCAGAACAGGCCAGCCGACAACCCATTTTCTTTTTGTTATCTATCCCTGAAATCCAGTCGAAGTGCTACCCACCCCCTCATAAATTCCACAATATGTCACCAGGGTAGAAGAAAAATTGCTGGGGCTGTGGGGGAGGGGGGAGGGAGAGGGGGGGGAAGGCCTGATGCCTGGAAGGGCCAGCCCCCACCCCATATATTTTTTAAAATTATTTTGGGACGTGACTAACCCTCTGTATGGTGTACAGTCGGCTCCCTGCCCTGAGTGCCCAGCGAGTGTCTGGTATTCTACTCTGTAGCGATAGTGGACTACCACTCTTGTCAGGAATTAGCATGTAGAGTGGAGGTGGCAACATATTGTGTTTTAGTGAATTAGTAGTCGTTACCAGACCTTTTTATCTGTGTTACGCGAGTGGGAGCCCACCGACTGGGCCCCTCGTATAAAGTTCGGCTGCTACAAGCTGACCCGGATACTAGCGCTAACATCCCAGTGCATGTATGCTTGAATGTATGTGTGCGGACTGCACAGAACATACTTGGAAGGTGTGTAAGTGTACCAGATTGAAGGAGGCCTGTGAGTTCCAATTTGAAGCCCCAGGGTTGCCCATGTGTACAAGACAAAGGTGAGGTAAATGTCCCCAACAGTGGAAGTGTACCTCTGGCATTCCTGGAGGAAAGGGACCTAGACTCTGAGCTAGTCTTCCTGAGCACTGCCATTTAGTAGCTAATGGCAATGAAGAGTGGGACTGTACTCCCTGTATTTCAGAGTGTGAAGGGTCTTCTAGTTGAGGCAGGCTTTTTGTCTGTCTTCTTGATCGTTGTCAATGTGGCTGTTGATAACCAGTTGTAGAATACTTACACCCCCTTGCCTTTTTTTTGGGTGCTCCAAACGAAAAACAACCTGCTGTGAGGAGTATCACTCTACACAGAGACTGACACTGGAAGTCAACCTGAGACGGACATATGAAACGAGAACCAACTAAGCTGATTCTGAAAGTGCAGGCAGAGAATACACATCCTCCTTCTGCTGTGTCTGTATAAAAGTAGGAGCTGTAGACCCAATTGTTTTTCCAGTTCCAAGCTCTTTCTGATCAAGGAGGGGGTGCTCTGCAGAAAACGCAGAGGACTGCTGTGCAACCAAAGTTGATGTCTGCCTGATAGCCAGCTTCCCGGAGTAAGGGGATGATAACACTTGGAGTCTGGTCTGAAGGAAGAGTGGTCTCTTTGTCCTGAAGCTCCTGGAAGTACCGTGCCTGAAAGAAGTGAGAAGGAGTAAGGAGTAAGCCAGCCCTACAGGAGGACTGCCAGCCGTGGTGAACAAGATGCAACTGACCCATGAGCTGAAGGTCTGTCTATCAGAGACTCAATAGAGCATGGCTTGCATACTCCTGGATCAGAGTCTGCCACCCTTGTAGAGGCAGGAAATCTGCGGCACTTGCCAGAAGGGTGCTCGAGCACATCGCACAGTAGAAACCTGCCTGCTGCTAGTCCATGGCTCTTGTCCACAGTGTGCTCCAACAGACGTAAGAGTTACTAGCCCATCGCACTTAAGAAACCTGCCTGCTGCTAGTCCATGGCACTTGTCCACAGTGTGCTCCAACAGACGTAAGAGTTACTAGCCCATCGCACTTAAGAAACCTGCCTGCTGCTAGTACATGGCACTTGTACACAGTGTGCTCCAACAGACTTGAAAGTTACTAGCCCATGGCACATGCCTGAACTATGTCCCAATGGAGATCACTGCTGAAACTGATACTGCTAGTTCACAGCACATGCCTGAAGTATACCTGAGTGGACTACTTCTTTGCGACCCTGAATGCAGCTGCCTGAGGAACTGCCCTGTAGTGTTACTTGATTAACTGGTTCACTGCATCTTGCCCTGAAAAGCGCCTTGAAGCAGCCCAACTGCTTCCAGCCGCATCATCACACGAAGCGGGCTGCATCATCGTCTGACCCTGGGACCTGTCCAGCTCGCCATCCAGAGCATGTGGCTTTGGAGCTGCACCACCACTAAAGGAGATGACCCTGCTGTAAACTCCAAACTCCAACTTTCAGCTGACTCACCATGTGAGTGGAAGACAGCAGCGCTTTGAAAACAGCTTACAATCCTGACTACAATCCCTGCCTGACTTATCCACGAGGCCCCCTACTTCTGATTCTGGGATGGAAGTGGAGTACCAGGGCACTCGCGGCTGGCCTGTCTTTCTCCAGCGGCGGGAGAATGAGAACTGACGTGTGCTGAGAACTGGTTGACGGCCTACCATGAGCAGCCCTACCAAGTATCACGCATCAGGTGTTAGACTAATGCATTTCAGTGTGGTGAGCCACACCACCGCACTGAAATGCAAAGTCGCACGTAATTGGCTTTGTGCCTTCCTCTGCTTTGTTCTTTTTGCATTTGTCACCCCGAGTGGGACGGGTATGCCCAGACGTGGGTCCCATGCTCTCCATGCCACTGGAATCAAGCTATCCTGGCTGATGAGGGCTGAAAGCCCGAAACCGGTCCTAGGATGCTTGTTTCCAGTCCAGGGAGGACCTGGCCTGGCAGTTCGGGCTGGACTGTTCCCATTGGGCGCAGGGTCAAGACTGATTTGCATATGGCTGGGTCCAAACTGGAATGGCATGGTGAGCAAAAAAACGATGGATTTAGGCCCAGATCTCTGTACTGGGGTGAATGTATGACATTGTTCTGCATTCTGTTCAACAATTGTTCTTTTTGCATTTGTCACCCCAAGTGAGACGGGTATGCCCAGACGTGGGTCCCGTGCTCTCCATGCCACTGGAGTCAAGCTATCCTGGCTGATGAGGGCTGAAAGCCCGAAACCGGTCCTAGGATGCTTGTTTCCAGTCCAGGGAGGACCTGGCCTGGCAGTTCGGGCTGGACTGTTCCCATTGGGCGCAGGGTCAAGACTGATTTGCATATGGCTGGGTCCAAACTGGAATGGCAGGGAGAGCAAAAAAACGATGGATTTAGGCCCAGATCTCTGTACTGGGGTGAATGTATGACATTGTTCTGCATTCTGTCCATCAATTGTTCTTTTTGCATTCCTCTGCTGTCAAGCCGTAGCTGCTATGCTAACTGAATTTGGCTGCAGCAATGGCACTGCTCACACCGCCGTGCAGGATTAATTTAAAATCAATGAATGATTATCCCAGCGACCACCGTACTCAACCTCACGGACCGTATCGACCGCTGGAGCCCAGAGCACACACTGTGCAGCTCAGCTGTTGCTGAGCCTGAATGCCCGGGCAGCGCGTTTGCCAGGGAGCCGTTCATTGCGGCCAGGAGAGCCAGGTGAACTCTGAGGAGGCGGGCAGCCATGCCGTAAACCGAATGGCCGCGGCTCGCCTCGCAATTTAAGTGTCAGTCTCAGTCAGTGCGCCTGGATTACTAACTATCCATTCGAAAGACTTTCCTAGTAAACATGCAGACAAATTATTTGCATCGGACCATAACTCACTGTTTTAGGTACTAAAGAGTTAAAAACAGTAGTGTTATGTTATATATCTTATTCCGATAGCGTTTATGGCTACCCCATTGTACTTAAAGTTAGTTAAATATTAATAAAAAACGGTGTGACGCAGCTTCATTGGTATGTTATTTTTGACAGCTGTCTCGTTTTGCACATGCTCTGCTTCTAATCTCCACAAATGCGTTTTTGTGTAAACTATTAAATTTTATTTTGCATGGGCTGTTTCCTTAGCGCATTATGTCGTCTTGAGGTCACCTAAAAGTGCTTAGAGTTAATTGTCATATTACACCTAGTGCTGCCATCCGTACGTGAAGGTGCTTGTGCCCTGCTCTCCACATGCGGCCTAAGCAGCATATTGCTTGTAAGACCTGAACGCTTCTCTTTTTATAAATGTCAAAAATAAAAACTTTTTTTGAAAAGAAGTATAAAATCGGAAAAGGAAGAAAGAGTCCTTAAAAAAAATCACACTTGGACCTTACAGTTCATATTTAATGGTTCTAAATATTATTTCTTACTTACTATGATTGATCATCTGTGTGCCACTCCCTGGAGTTTTAAAAGACAAGCCTTTTGCTAGCATGAAATATGAAATGGCTCCGCTCGAATCACCTTCCTGTAACCATCATCTTAGAAAGGGGCCGTAGGTTAGTGACTTTGCACTTCAGGGGTTTTGCGAAGCTTATTATTGTTTTAATGGGCATAATTTCTGATATTATCTTTTTCCATGGCCTTAAGTGCTTGGTTTTATTCGGGGGAAGAAATGTCTCTGTTACTGAGAACTGCAGTCACGCAGTCTGTCTCCAGTTAGTGCCCTGCCATTTCTGGTGCTTTGCAGCAGTTTTAAGATCATCTTGGAGTTTCTTGTTGCTCAAATGGGTGTCATTTCTGATATTTATCTGTTTCCCTTGTCTTCATTGCTTGATTTTGCTCGCAAGAAAGTGTCATACACAGTCATTGAAATGTCACTCATAATTACACTGACATTATGAAAATGTCGCACATAGCAATCTGAAACTTTGGCAGCTATGTATGAGTTCTCGCATTGGGTGAAAAAACCGAGACTGAGCACACCGCCCTGCCTTAGGGGGAGCACTGCATCCGTACTAGAGACCTGCCACAGACTTGCCCTAACTATAGGAGAATGAGGGTCAGAGGGTAAGCTTGGGGGTACCCTTGCCTGTAGGCACAGTAGCCATGTGCTAGAGACTCATATCCCCTGCATCTTGTAGTATGGTAAGTGTATTAAAGCACTTTTTTTTTTACAATGACAAGTATTGGATTGGGCAATCATGTATTATCTGATGGGTTTTTTGTTGAGTGCTGATCTAGTTGCACTCTCACACTAAGCTCACTGAGAAGCCTGTGACTGCTCATCATCCCTAACACTGGGACTCAAGTGCTCAAGGGGTTGTACTTGACCCACTTGGCAGATCTAAAGGAAATCAGAGGCAAAATATTTCAGCTCCCACAGCCGAAGCCCAGCAGTCTCTGCTTATCCGGTGGCACCCCAAACAGGGTGTGACATCATACAGAAAACCCTCAAATCTAGTTGCTTCCTGATCCCTTGCCCCCCTCTCCCCCCAACTGCCGGAGGCCAGATTTGGAATTAATTCCACACACGGGCACCCAGGGAGAGCTGTTGGGGCCTTTATGGGTAGCGGTTCAGGCTGATGCCACATCAAGCCCACCCCATTGTTTGATGTTTTTTTAAACCCTGCCTTGTAGTGGGCTTTCTGCCCCCATGGGATGGCACATTAGAGTTAAACCCCCCAATTTGCTCCCCTGGTGGGGGAAAATAGACTGGGCCTTCAGGGATGGGGGCAAGACCTGACTATTGGACAAGCTGATCCCCACCTCATTTCATTCATGACATCTCTGCCACCCCCGCTTCCCCGGGTTAAGTTGACTGTGGGTAAACCCCAATCTGCCCCCAGTGGGGGGCAGAAAGACTGTTGGAGTGTAGGTATGACCCAATGCCAGGGCAGATGCAATATTATTTGCATTTTTTTAAAATACCCTGCTGCCTGTAGTCAGTTTGGGGCTAAATCCCAATCTCCCTCCCCTGGGGGACAGAAAGACTGCAGTGACCCTTCATGGGCGGGGGACCGATTGCCCATGCCTGGGCCATTGCTCTCCTAGCATTTCAATTACATGGTGGTCTATTAGATGGATCCCTACTCTGGGATCGCCTTCCTGAGGCAAACCCAGAGCAGGTATCCTCTTGGGGGACGTACCTCTTCCATGGTGATTGATGCTCGGTTGGGGGGGCTGATCAGAGCACAGTGAAAGCAGCTGGAGGATAAGGACTCTTGCTGCCTTTATTTTCAGCCCATGTGACATCGGCACACCTTGCACACTGCTAGCCGTACAGACTGATAGTAAAAAACAATCTTAGGCTGCAAAAGAAGCTTTCTCGCAATTTAAGATATACAAAAAAAAACAGGAAATCTTTCTGGTGTGAGCACTAGAGGGATTTTCTCTCTTCAGTCGGAGGATTAGACGTTCTTGTCCTCTGTACTGATAAAGTATTGCAGAGGATGCTAACACCTCATCCTCTGTACTGAGGCGATTAAGTTACATGTGTTGTGTCCTATCAGACGTAGCCGAGTTGAGTATTGTAAGTTTCTTTATTAACTTCTAGTTGCAGGATGGTAAATATGTACATTAGTCCATCAGCCTGGTGATCCTTATTCTCCAGCCTCTTCAGCTCTTACACCAGCCCCACCAGGAGCAGCCTGCATGCTGCTCAGCCCATCTCCAACTGTCACCACTCATCCACACAGGCACCCAAGCATTCCGTGCATCACAGTCACACCAACATTCCAATACCAACTCTCACTCTGGCTGAGCAGCAGGGAGACAGCTAGGCTGGGAAACATAGCTAATACAATCAGGATATAACCTATCCCCCTCCTTTTAAATGAAAAATAAAAAGAACGATAAAGCATGGGAGGAACTATAAACAAGCATGTACATAAGCGGAGAAAAAGTTCAAGACCAACCCTGTGTAAGGGTGTGAAACTAATGTACACGTGTAGCACAGGGTGACTTAAACACAAAGTGTACTGGAAGTGAAGCGCGAGGCGACTTACACACCCAACAAGAACACGTGAGGCGCAAGGCGGCTTACACACTAGACAACACGTGTGGCACAGGGCGACTTACACACAAGACAACAACACGTGCGGCGCAGAACGACTTACACACAATACAAACTGGAAGTGTAGCGCATGGCGACTTGCACACTAGACACAAGAGGTGAAGCGCAAGGCGACTTATACACTGACAGGAAGAGACGTGTAGCGCATGACGACTTACACACCGTAAACTCCACACCAAAAGTACGTAGTGTGAATCCAAAACATGGACCCAGAGAGAAACCAAAACCAACCTCATGTAAGGGAGTGTAATGTGACTACCACCCACTTAGCGACAAGCACATCCGTTGTGTAAGGAAACCAAAACTGTGGCATCACTAAAACAACATGCTATGAAAGAATGGATGAAAAATACTTTCCCAAAAAACTCAAAGGAATGCAAACTCTTTTTCTATTCCTCATGTAATTTTAAACTTGTAACCCATCACCGGTGAGCGACCTCTCACCCGAGTAGAAGAACTCTGGGCACACACTCGTCATGTGCACACCACCAGTATCTTGTTGAACCATAATGTCATGCAAAAGTACCACAAAAGACAATTCAAAGGCAGATAGGTGCTGAGCACAGACACGAAAATTGCCCCATGCCTCATTTCAAACCAAAGTGATCCACGCTCCTAGGCTCTGTGCCAAGATGTTGCCTGCCGACTAGAAAACTGTGCTAAGTGGCACAGCTTTACCGCATATGTCCATGGTGTGCCTGTCACCGCAAACCAGTGCCACAAGCCGGAGTAACAGCAGGCAAACTCCCACCAAAAGACAGGGTGTGCGTGTCACCGAGGACAGGCAGACACGCGAGGCCATGTTCTTTACATTCACATAGCACAACTGGGAATGCGGCTGAAACGCCACTCTCGACTTAGGAAAATGCGATACTGTACTCCGGAAAGCAGCCGACACTGGAGTATAACAAACAAACTCCAACTCACCAGTGGATCGTGTCCTCCGTGCGTTGGTGGCAACTGTCCCCATAGATAGTAGAAGAACCAACCTTGTGCTGGGAAGAAGCATTGGTGGCCGCAACCTCTTGAACACGTTGGGAGGCTTAACCCTCGAAGAACAACAACACAATGTAAAAGTCCATTAAACAAAGATGGCGGCACGCTGACGATGTCGCGCCGGAGGGCTCACAGCGCGTCCATGCTGCAGGGCGTCCCTCAGCAGCCCTGAGCTGCGTAGAAGCAACGACGTAGTGAAGGCTGAAACGTCAAGGAGATTCCAGGATCGCGAGGAGATTCCACGTGACACCAAAGATGCAGGTAAGCTTGCGCGCGCAGGGCCAGACTCGTTATACTTTGAAATACTGCACGTGCTCAGTGTATGCGCGCTAAACAGAGCTCGTGCTTCGTTTTTTAAACAGCAATGAGGCGGTTTAACATACCCAACAAGTCTCAGCTGTAGGAAAACAATTATAAGCCAAAAGTGTCTCACCACTGTTGACCTCCTGAGGCCTCCGGGAACCAAAACCACACAGTAGAAAGTGGTGTATAAATCCATGTGGAAGTATAAGATGCCAAAGAAACAAAGAGGACCCACACCAAAACGTACAGACAAATCCCATAAACGTAAGGGCAGGGAAGAGCAATGGCACAGTGAAGAAACATCCCGATCCAGTGCACTCGCAATGACAATGAAAAAACAAGTCAGTAGTATACATAAAGATGACTTTTGTGAACTTAAGCTGCCGTTTTCATCAAGCCATACACTCTTTGTAGACCTCTGGAGAACGATATGGCTGGATCACACACATGTGGAAGTAGTGAGACTCACACCACTTACCCACTTGTAACAAAGGTATTTTTAAAAGACCCTAGGAGCATGTCCAGGCTGGGGCTGTCCGTTGGTAAGGATACTGGTGGGGCTGGCTTGCCTGGAACTACATTCTTGATGCTTGAGTCTTTGTTACTTGTGTTTTCTTAGGGTTCTGGTTCTTCATGTCCATTCAGCTTCTTGAATCTTGTAGCACGCTTGACACTAGGTCCAGGTCGTCGCCAAAATATGTTGTGTCCTACCAGACGTAGCTGAGTTGAGTATTGTAAGTTTCTTTATTAACTTCTAGTTGCAGGATGGTAAATATGTACATTAGTCCATCAGCCTGGTGATCCTTAATCTCCAGCCTCTTCAGCTCTTACACCAGCCCCACCAGGAGCAGCCTGCCTGCTGCTCAGCCCATCTCCAACTGTCACCACTCATCCACACAGGCACCCAAGCCTTCCATGCATCACAGTCACACCAACATTCCAATACCAGCTCTCACTCTGGCTGAGCAGCAGGGAGACAGCTAGGCTGGGAAATGTATGCTAATACAATCAGGATATAACAACATGCCTTATTCATTAACAGAGCAGTTAATTTCCTTTAGATATTGCAGGTTAAAGTCTTGAATTGCAAAGTTGTAGCCTTCAGTATGGGTTGGATGATAATGTGAGATCCTGTGCCTTAATTAAAAAAGCAGCAAATAAAGTGATAAAAGAGACGCTTGAACTAATCTCAGGCACTGGAAATTGCTTGGGGCCGTATCCCAGTCCTTCATTTGCCTCCCAAAACTCCCCCGCTTATCCCCCCGTCCTATGTCACTCTAGTTAAAGTCAAGCCATGTGCAAAGAGTTTTGATCCTGCTACAGTAGTGATCCAGCGCAATATTAGCCAACAACATTCATACACCATATACTCACTTGGGCCCATACATTCACACTACACTAATACTTACGCTGGGTGTCAGATGTACTCTTTTATCAAATTCCCTGCTACCAATTACCTTCTGATTGACGAGTAATAACTTACCAATGGATCCTTTGCTAATTGGGAAGTTTAAAATGAGTGACATTCAATATAATTCATAATCCTGAAATAACCACTGTCAGGAAGTTTTAAAATATTTATCTAAAGTTTTAGCAGAGTAAAATACAGAAAACACGGTACTTGATTGAAATACCCAAGAAAAAGCATAGAAATGATTTTGCTAATAAATGACGGTGTTTAAGGAAAGGAAGAGAATAGAGACAGCAGCACAACTAAAGGTTGCAGTATAGTTACCTAAATGCGAGAACCAAGCCCCTTGGCCAAGGAGTTGGAAAGATAGGACCCAGGAAGGATGAAGAGCAAAGACTTCTTCCAGGATCAGGACAGGACCAGTGACCTCTCTACAACGACGCCTGCGCCGTTCCCCTCTCTGATACTCGACTTCTCCTCGATTCTCCCGTGCCTTCCTTCTAATGGACTCCGCCGCCCCCTCCTCAAGACCTCTTCTGCACAGGGATTCAGTCAGCAACCGATCAGCATGGCAGTCTGGAGCTTAGAGCTCTCTCGCAGCATGGACGCCTGTTCTTCGTGAAAAGCATGCTCTGACTAATTAACTAATGCTATATTCTATTATACCCTTCTACGCACATGTACCTCCCCTTAATGTTGCTAAAATATGGGACCACTACTTCTGATTGGACAGGGACAGGGGGTGGATTCTCGCACCATGTCAAATTTGGCCTAAATTGTGAAGCCTATTGTTTTTAGCTTCCCGCCCCTTCAAATTAATACATTCACTTTATTTCCCACCCGTCTCACGACAAATGTTATACATTTTACAGGGGAAAAGTATCATTTTGTCCTCCGGAAACATAAAGTACAGCATCTTCGGCCAATGGGTCATGGCCTTGGAAGACGTCCAAGTTGACTTCACTTGGCAGGCACACAGGACACATGCGCAGAACCATCTGTCTCTCGAGTTTCAAGTCACCAACCCAGGCCCAAGTTTACGAATTACTAAAAGTGCAAGAAGAAAATATTAAAATCACAAATAAAATGTTTCACTGTATGCCCACTTTCCCTACTCTAATCCCAATTAATTATAATACTATCCTGCATTAGTAGCATTAAGAAAACGACAATTTAATAATGACATGAGAGCAAGCTGAAGCATGTGAAAACATTTAGCGGCCATTTTAGTGCACACTGCGCAGAAGCAGAAGTTTCCCACCAAGCAAAGAAAGACGTCACACCATGTGATCAGGTTGCGACATGCGCAATGAAGTTCCCGTGCTTTAGCGGACATTTTGGATTATAGACAAGCGTTATTCATTAGTAAAACACATAGGCAAGCTTCTGTCCCTCTTGTGTTTGTGAATGCAAAGGTTAGTTTTGACAATACAAGTTTAATAAATTAATACTATGAGGAGGATTGCGTACAAGCAAGTTTCATTTTTGAAACCTTGCTCCATCAATCCCCTCTCTGATGGCGTTTCTGAGCCATCAAAAATACTACCCTCAATCAGATGCCAACTTCTAGCAATTCGTTTCATTCTCATTTTTACATTTTCTGTTTTTCACATCTCCTTTCAACTTTTTGTATAAATCACTTCTCCATTCTTCAAGTTCTATTTCATCTAGTTTTCTCTTCTTTCCTTTTCCTGTCACTTTATATGTTCCATTCTTTTTACAGCATTTGCACCATATTGTTATTGCCAATATTATTATTGCTATCCCTGCTAGGGGTACTAATATTTGACCTATAAGTCCTTTCCCTACATTAGCAAACCAGGTTCCAATTGACGAAATACTATTTGTCAATCTTTCCCATACACTATCAACTTCCAGTGGTTTAAGTTCTTTCTCAAGTTTAGTTATGTTCTGAATATACGTTCCAATTTCTGCACTCTTATCAGGAATATAAGTGCAACAATGTTTCGTCTTAAATAATTTACAGACTCCTCCCTCTTTTGCCAATAGAATGTCAAGAGCAAGTCTATTTTGCATCACCATGGATCTAATCGCAACCATCTCCGTATTAATCATTAGAAAACCTCCAGCAGTATCCGTTGATAAACGATCAACCACTGTAGACAATTTACATATTTTCCTTGAGTTCAGAATTATTCCCACTGAAGGTATCAATGCACCAAATATATCACCTACAATTTCTGAAAAACTAGCTCTTTTACTACGTATTAATTCATTATTGTTTTCATTGCTTCCAGTGTTTCTTTTTACGTGGTATATCTTTGGAAAAACGATTCCAAAATAACAACTTCCATACCACCGTGCAGGAAGCCTATAGTAAGCCTTATTCCCGCATACATAATAAATTCCAGGAAAAACTGAATCAGTTCCTCCTTTGAGTCCCCAACCTCCAAGAATTAAAAAATTGTGTTCACATTCACTGGTACCGATGAAAACATTGTTATGATCAGTCTTTAACCTATGTAGACAAATTTTCCCTGTTTTTACGAAATCCAGAGCCATTGCAGCTTGAGCTTTACCAGGTGTATAACTCCCTTCTTTCTCCGCCCAAGGTGGCAACTGAGCCTTATGCTCTGAAGCTTTCTTTTGAAAATCATGTCTTCTATCTTCTACTAAATTCAAAAATATCTTTTCTTCTTCTAGTAAAGAACATGTTAGATTGTGTCTATGTGCATGTGTTATGTCTATCGATTTCATTGTTAAGAAAAACTCTCCCATAAACTGTGCGTCTTGACTACTAAGCACTGGGTTCATACTCTTGCGAATCGGAACCTCAGAAAATATCACATCTAAGTTTGAATAATAATACTGTAGCCTACCTGTTCTATAAAATAAACTTGTTAATACACTACATGAGATGCCATATGTCAGAGGTAAGTGATGGTATGTTAATCCTTCGGCTACTGATTCAGGTAACGTCATACAGACATAACAATTACTAACTTCCATTGTGTCTACATATTGAAACAATAATTTTGTGAAAACATTTAAACTAGTGTCGTAATCAGCTATTTCATGATGAATTTCTGCCTCATCTTCTGCCATTAATTCTACTCTATTACCCTTCATGTTTGCTGTCCTCCCTTTTGTTTCATTATTAATCTTCTTATCTATTATCATAAGGTAAGGAACTGCTACAATCAGGACTAACCATACTATAAGCACCAATACTAGACTACATATGCAGATTGCACAGCATCTCCTACAACAATTTCGTTTTGGTCTCCCAGTAACTCTATCATCAGGCATTTTTCGACAAGGAAGATTGCTCTTCTTATCTCTTCTTCTTTTCTTTAGAGGATTCTTTTGTTTAGTCAGGGTGGTCTTGTTTCTTCTTCGTATGTTAGTTCTGCACTTGTTCCTTCGCCACCACTGTCACTTGACTCTGAGCTTTCAAAATCTTCAAGAATAATATAAGTCCAGCCAGGACCCTTGGATTTGTTATTCACAAGTCTCAGTCTTTTACTTTGTCTTTTTCCTGACTTTTTCTCTTGTTCAGTTTGACTTGTCACTTCAGGTACTTGTTCTGGATCGTCACTTCTGGTTGTTATGTGGTACTTTACTCTTTTAATGACACTTGGCCAATGATCTCCTTTTCTTGTCTTCTTGGTTGGCACTGTTTCTCTGTTTACGTCTTCAGAGATCTCGTTATTTTCACTGCTCAATACTGTTTTGTTTTCTTTGATTACTGTTTCTTTTGTTTGTTCTTTTTCAGGTCTGATTGGTTTCTCTTTAGTAGCTCCACAATGACTTTCAATATGTTGACCTTGTTCCTTTTTTATTTCTTTATGTTCATTTGTATCAACCCCTTTTTCTTTAGTGAATTCTTCTTGATCTAACTGCTTCTGATCAGGGCTTATTGCACTGTGAACTTCTGCAGCCTGACCGGATTCTTCTAAACCTGTCTGTTCCTGTGTAAAGTCTATTAAGTCTTTACTATTTTGAGTCCAATTTTCTTTCCCTATCTTATTTTGTTCAGGATCTTTTACTATCTTTTCTTCTTGATCCTGAACTGCTTCTTCTTCACCTATCTGATCTTCTTCAATTTCTTCCAATTTAGTTTGATTTCTCGTTCTGTGATATACTTCAGGAACTTCTACCACTGGTATCCAATCCTGACTTGTGCTCGGTTGTTCTCCGTCAGCTTCTCTCGAACCTCTAGCCTGAGATTCCTCTGCTGGGCAACCTTCAGCTTCTTCAGTGATTGGTGTTGTCTGTGAATTCTCCTCTTCAGGGTCTGGTACTCTCTTTGTGTGGCTTACGTGAATCCAATTAGGAAATCTTGCACACTTCACTGCTGTATTGGTGGTCAATATAACTTGACAAGGTCTGCTCCACCCGGGTGATAGACACGTTTCTCTGGTGTGATTCTTCACTACCACCCAATCACCAGGATTCAGATCATGTTCTAGTTCAGGCTGCCTGGAAACTTCGTCTTCTCCAACCAGATGAGAGACAGAACGCACTAGGTCAGCCAATCCTTTGCAATAATCCAGAACCATATCATCAGATATATTTACTAATTTGTTTGTGGGAACATGTGTTTGTCTCATTGCTCTTCCCATCATTATTTCATGGGGGCTCAATCCTGTCGTTCTGTCAGGTATGCTTCTGATTCCCATCAAGACAAGTGGCAATGCGTCTGGCCACTCTAATGATGTTGATGCACACATTTTTCCCAATCTTGACTTTATAGTGCCATTCAATTGTTCCACCACTCCAGAAGCCTCTGGGCGATATGCACAGTGCAATTTCTGTTTGATTTGAAATGCTTCACAGATTAGTTTGATTACTTCACTGTTAAAATGTTTTCCTCTATCTGATTCCAAAGATACTGGGAAACCAAACCTAGGTATGAGCTCACGTAACAACAGTTTTGCAACTGTAATACTGTCATTTCTCCTAGTAGGGTAAGCCTCCACCCACTTTGAAAACAGACACACTATGACTAGTACATATTTTAGTCCTCTGCATGGTGGTAACTTTATGAAGTCGAACTGGAGTCTTATAAATGGGCCCTCTGCCTTTCCAATCTTTCCAAACCCAATTATCGTTTTCCTGCCTGGATTATGCATTTGGCAAGTCAGACATCTCTGGCAAAGACTCTCTGCAACAGCCCCGAATTTAGGATTGTACCAATTTTGTCTGAACAGCCTAATCATTGCATCTCTCCCTATGTGTGTGTCTCCATGATGCATTCTGGCCATTTGTGAGAGTAAACAATCTGGCATGACTGGTCTGCCATCTGAACTGATCCACACTTCATCTTCTCCTCTTTGGGAGCAACCCCCTTTGATCCACAAATTTTTCTCACTTTCATCAACCTCATCTTGCAATTTCTTCACCTCATTCCAAGTTTCAGGTGGCATATACAGCATAAGTTGGCAGCTGATTCCCATTCTTTCCACCCTCTTATTTACTGACGTTCTGGTTTTGGCCCAATGTTGCGCCACCAAGTCTGCATATCTGTTGCCGACTACCACCCAGTCATCTCCTGACTGGTGTGCGGCACATTTCACCACAGCCAATTCTTTTGGCGATTGTATTGCTTCTAGCAATTCCCTTACAAATTGTCCATTTTTAATGGGGGATCCTGAAGAAGTCATGAAATCCCTCTGCATCCACAGTTGGCCAAAATCATGCACAACCCCGTAACCATATTGACTATCTGTAAATATGGTCACTCTCTGATTCCTCCCAATTTTGCAAGCTTTTATCAAAGCAATCAATTCAGCTACTTGTGCAGATTTTACTCCTGGTAAATAGGATGCTTCGACTATTCCAGTTAATTCACATACCGCATAGGCAGCAGTTAGTTTACCATCTTCATGTCTTTGACATGAACCATCGACAAATAGCTCCCTGTGTGGCTTTTTAAGAGGCTGTTCCTCTATGTCTGGGCGTGGTTTTGTACATAATTCTGTAATTTGTATACAATCATGTTCATCTTCTTCGTCATCTTTATTTGTTTCATGATATGGGTCCGGCAATAAAGTTGCTGTATTTATTATTGTACACCTTACCATAGTCACATTTTCAGCACCCATTATTATCCTCTCATATTTAGTCAGCCGACTAGGAGTAAGATGCTGAGTTCGGGTTCTTGTCAACAGAATCACAACTGCATGTGGAACATGCACTTTTACAGGATGTCCCATCACAATTGACTCGCTTTGTTCAATGCTCAAACAAGTTGCTGCCACTGCTTTTAAGCATCCTGGCAACGCGGCTGCTACTGGGTCCAATGTAGCAGAAAAGTATGCTATAGGACGTCTGTCTAATCCATGTCTCTGAGTTAGGACAGAAAGTGCACAATTTTCTCTCTCTTGACAGAATAATGCGAATTCTCTTTTATAATCAGGCATGCCTAAGGCAGGTGCTGAACAAAGTGCGTTTCTCAATTTTACAAAAGCTTCTACACTTTCATCCTCCCACTCAACAGGGTCCTTTGCTTTCTTTTTCGTCATATTAATTAAGGGCTTAGCTAACATGGAAAAATTTGGTATCCATTGTCGACAGTAGCCTTCTATTCCTAGGAACATCCGCACTTGTCTTTGGGTTACAGGCATTTGCATTCTCTTTATTAATTCTACTCTTTCAGAGGTTATTCTTCTTTTTCCCCTCTCAATTTGATGTCCCAGGTATTTAACAGCTGTCCTGCAAAACTGTAACTTTTCAGGTGAGACTTTATGCCCTTCCTCAGCCAAGAGATTTAATAATGCTATGGAATCAACAACACAGTCTTCTCTGGTGGTTGACGCCACCAATAAGTCGTCGATATATTGGACTAAGACTGAGCTTCCTGGCATCACTAATTTTTCCAGGCACTTTTTCAGTATCTGGTTGAAGATGGAAGGACTTTCTGTGTAACCCTGAGGAACACGATTCCACACATAGACTTTATTCTCGAATTTGAATGAGAAAAGATACTGGCTGTCTGAATGCAATGGTATTGAAAAGAATGCTTGACATAAATCAATTACTGTGAACCATCCTGCATTCCAAGGGATCTGGTATAAAATTACTGCAGGATTTGGTACTATGGGACAACATGGTTCCACAATCTTGTTTATTTTACGCAGATCCTGAACAATCCTATATTTTCCACTAGGTTTCTTTAGTCCCATGATTGCTGAATTACATGGGCTACTCATTACTTCTTTTAGGATGTTTTGTTCTACCATTCGATTTATTTCTTCAATGACTCCTGCTTTTACTTCTGCACTCATTTTGTACTGTCTGGTATTTGGGAAAATTGCACCTTCTTTTACCGTAATTTGAACTGGATCTATTTTTGCCATAAGTCCTACTTCTTTTCCCGTGAAATCCCATACTATGGGGTTTACTGTACCTTTTATTTCTTCTGGCAACTCATCTCTTGTTATTAACGAAAACATTTCGTCTATTTCTGTACCTTGTCTTGCAACCATAATTTTATATACATGGTCCTCATCTGGTGTCTGAACTGCCACACCATCTGGCGTGCAGAAAATTGTACAGTTCATTTTGCACAATAAATCCCTACCTAATAAATTCACTGGGCTAGAATCGCACACTACAAATTGGTGCATTTCTCTGAAATTTCCTATTTTGACTTCCATTGGTTCTGTAAGAGGTGTTCTAATTCTTTGATTAGCTACCCCTACTACTTGGATATCTTCACCAGAGAGAGGAAGGTCTGGGATATCTGCTGATCTCACCGTAGACCTGGTAGCACCAGTGTCCAAAAGGAAAGTAATATCATTACCTTTCACATTTCCTTCAACATATGGACCAGACTGATCTACCTGTAAGGATGCGCCAAGTACGCACTCCTTCTTCCCCTCTCCTAGGCACCGTCATGAGTTGAATTCACAGTAATTGTCCTGCAAAAGAAATTGTGATGTCATATAATCATTCTTACCACTCCCTCCTGGGTATCCAATGTCTGTACCGTGCTTTGCTCTGCTTACATTACCCTGAACAGGTGGAGGTGGTAATTGACTCTGGAGATTTACACCCTGCTGTGTGTCATTCTGCGTCTGTGGATTTAAGTTTTGATTTGGGCCATTATTATTCCGAATCTTTTTACATTCGTCCTTCCAATGCCCCAATTTTCCGCATCCATGACAAGGAAATTTCTTTTTAGCTTCTTCTCCACTCATTCGTCCTCTAAATTTTCCACCATTTCCCGTATCACCACTCGTTCCAGAATCTTTTCCTGGATTTTCACTCGGATTTTCCAAATGAATTCCCTGCTTCTCTGCCATTTTCACCTGTGCCCACATCACCTTTTCTTGTAATTTCTTGTGTCTATCCTCAATATCGTCTCCACAATATTTTGCATACTTCAAAATTTCATCTATGGGCTTTCCCTGCCAACACAGCATGTGTTGTTTAATCATCTGGCAAATCTCTGGCTTCAGACCGTAAACAAACCGATACACAAACTGACTCATGTTCTTGTCTCCAATGTCCTCAAATCCACTATACTGTTTAAACACCTGCAATAGGCGCTCATAGTAAGAATGTACTGTTTCACTGGCTTCTTGGGTGGTTCGATCTATTTTCACCCAATCTGTTTCTTTCGGGGTATTTTCCCTTTCAGGTATGTTATCACCTGCTGATACTTTTTCATCACGTCATTTGACGGGGCACCTGTTTTCGGATCTCTGGGATACTCATCACTTGGCCAATCCACTGTGATCTTACAATCTGTCCATAAATCGGCAGGTACCACTATGTCAAACAAACCATCCAAATCCTTCAACAATACCTTTGACACCTCCACAAACCTTTCAACCTGCTTGTACCATTCAATTGGCTTTTCCCTCAGCTTTGGAAAATCATTCGTAAATGATAAAATATCCTGTCTGCTCCATGGGACATGTACATATCCTCCTCCCGCAACTTCTCGCATTGGATACATTTGATCTGCTTTTCCTGTTTCCTTCATCACATATTCAGATGCTATTCTACTTATTCGTGCCTCTTCCTTTTTCTTGGCCCACCTAGTTCTCCATTTATCTAGGTCTCCCCATTTTTGTAAAACTAACATTAATTCTCTTATTTGTAGTCTTTTACCAGAGGCATTCATATTTTCTAAATCTTTGTCTGAAAATTCTGCTCTATAGGGTTTCTGTAGTACTTTTGATCTCCCTATTTCTTTTCCCATCTGTAGTGCTAGATTGGATAATTGTTCATGAAATAACCTCACATTTCTAGTGATACTCCTGCACAGGAATAATAATTCTTCTTCATCATAGGTATTTAAGCGTTCTAGTCCTACATTTCCTGCTATTATTTCTTCTAATTCGACTTTTAATTTATGAATGTCCATTATTTTCGGAGGTGTGCACTGTTTAACTGACCCTTGCACCCATCTTTCTAGATCTTCAGGTGTTACTATGGTAGCACTTTTTGCTCCTGATGAAGTTACTAAACTTACATCTTTTGAACCTCCAGGTACATCTTTTCTTGGAGTACTATTTACAGAACCTCGAATAGGCAAGTCCATAAGTGATATTGTGGATTCACAGTCACTAAATTGATCCTCAATTATAACTGGAGTTTCAGGTCTGGGATTACTCACAGAAGTAGGTGCAAGTATGGGTGGAGGACAATTTCCCTGAGTACCATATAATGGAACTACTGGACCAATCGTTACAGGTATGGTCAACGAATCAGGATGTACTTTTATCTGGGTTATTTTCTGTATTAATTCTGCTCTGGTCTTTTCTAGGGCTTCTTTTTCTTTGTCATGAAGTATTCTAGTCGGGGTAAATTCATGCATTACTTGTGGTACCATTGGAGTTTTCGATGGTGCACTTGGGGTGCATCCACTTGTCCCTTCCTGATATGGTGGGGGATTTCTTAACATTTCTTCCATAAATTCGTCTTCTGAATCCTCATTTCTCATTAAATGTTTTGTCTTTTCTGTACATTTGCCTCCTGATTTCTCTCCTTCTGTATATAATGGATACAGTCCCTCTATAATCATTGCCCTTCTCCATTGTTTCATATGACCTTCTCTCGACTCACGTAAATATCTGGGGAAAAATCCTGGGTAACTCCTATTACTTCTAGATCTATCCCTCTCAAATGCCTCAGTTTCCCATTCTTCTAGAGCTTCGTACTGGGTTAATCTAGGTCTGGGTTCTAAATCATTCATCCTCAATCTCAAGTTTTGAAGAATTCTTCCATTGAAGGTACCATTCTCGGGAAATGCTAATATTCCATCATTTTTGGTGTATTCTATCCAATTCTCCATCCATACACAAGTATGATAACCTCTCTCCATCATCATAAATGAAGCTGGCGTTTTAGCTGGTGGAATAATAATTCCTTCTCTAGTTTTGATTGGTTTGTCCTTTTTAAAATAATTCTTAATCTTTTGTAAGAATGACATTTTTCTCCTTTCTCCGTACATTCTATCTAATCTTCGGTGTACAAAATTATATTCTGCAAAACCTAGGAATCTCCTATCCGGTCGAGTTCCTGTTAAAGTTGGATCGCGTTTTAACATGCAATCCTTATCCACTAAGAATTTTGCTTCTATAATTTTGACCAATCAAATGTCTGCTATCTTTTATTTCCGAGCCAATCCTTGCGCGGCCTTTTGGTGACGTTTCTCTGTCAACCCCTCCTTTACAATCTGCTCTTTTCTGTTCTCGCTGGTTTAACCAAACCCAGCGCGGCACCTGTGACTTCAGTACTACTCCTGACTACTGACCCCTCCTTTACAAGAGTCTCTCCACACCCGCTATTTCAACCTATCACAGCGCGGCGTTTTGTGACGTCAGCTTCCTCTCTGGCAACTGACCCTCCCTTTACAAAAATGTACGCAAACTTATTTTCTCTATAAATCTTAATTAAATTTCAGTAACCACATAAAACATTCGCTATCGTGCCAGTTTCCACTAATTTCAAAAAAGATAGTTTCTTCCACCCTTTAGTAAAACCTTTCCGTTTACTAATACATACACTACGAGTAAAACACTTCCGTCTACTCTTCACACAAGCTCCAGAAGTACCTGTTACTTCTCCAATGTTACCATTACTAGGTGATATAACATCAAATTTTTATCAGCGTACCCTTTTTGCTATTACTCACACGCATAGAGTCCCTAACGAGTACTTGAAATCCTGCTTAACTTCTCAGTACTATTTCTGCCTGACAGATAACCTCACTGCAGTATGGCTTCCACTTGCCACCCACTATTCTTTTTACCCCGGGGTATTCTGAACAACATATAACAAAACTCAAAATTTAAGCAGATGTTAGTTCATAAAAATACAAATAAAATTTCTCATTACCCAATTAACAAAGAGTAACCATAACCGTCCTCTGCTTACCAGAAAACTGATCCAGCGCAATATTAGCCAACAACATTCATACACCATATACTCACTTGGGCCCATACATTCACACTACACTAATACTTACGCTGGGTGTCAGATGTACTCTTTTATCAAATTCCCTGCTACCAATTACCTTCTGATTGACGAGTAATAACTTACCAATGGATCCTTTGCTAATTGGGAAGTTTAAAATGAGTGACATTCAATATAATTCATAATCCTGAAATAACCACTGAGTCAGGAAGTTTTAAAATATTTATCTAAAGTTTTAGCAGAGTAAAATACAGAAAACACGGTACTTGATTGAAATACCCAAGAAAAAGCATAGAAATGATTTTGCTAATAAATGACGGTGTTTAAGGAAAGGAAGAGAATAGAGACAGCAGCGCAACTAAAGGTTGCAGTATAGTTACCTAAATGCGAGAACCAAGCCCCTTGGCCAAGGAGTTGGAAAGATAGGACCCAGGAAGGATGAAGAGCAAAGACTTCTTCCAGGATCAGGACAGGACCAGTGACCTCTCTACAACGACGCCTGCGCCGTTCCCTCTCTGATACTCGACTTCTCCTCGATTCTCCCGTGCCTTCCTTCTAATGGACTCCGCCGCCCCCTCCTCAAGACCTCTTCTGGACAGGGATTCAGTCAGCAACCGATCAGCATGGCAGTCTGGAGCTTAGAGCTCTCTCGCAGCATGGACGCCTGTTCTTCGTGAAAAGCATGCTCTGACTAATTAACTAATGCTATATTCTATTATACCCTTCTACACACATGTACCTCCCCTTAATGTTGCTAAAATATGGGACCACTACTTCTGATTGGACAGGGACAGGGGGTGGATTCTCGCACCATGTCAAATTTGGCCTAAATTGTGAAGCCTATTGTTTTTAGCTTCCCGCCCCTTCAAATTAATACATTCACTTTATTTCCCACCCGTCTCACGACAAATGTTATACATTTTACAGGGGAAAAGTATCATTTTGTCCTCCGGAAACATAAAGTACAGCATCTTCGGCCAATGGGTCATGGCCTTGGAAGACGTCCAAGTTGACTTCACTTGGCAGGCACACAGGACACATGCGCAGAACCATCTGTCTCTCGAGTTTCAAGTCACCAACCCAGGCCCAAGTTTACGAATTACTAAAAGTGCAAGAAGAAAATATTAAAATCACAAATAAAATGTTTCACTGTATGCCGACTTTCCCTACTCTAATCCCAATTAATTATAGTACTATCCTGCATTAGTAGCATTAAGAAAACGACAATTTAATAATGACATGAGAGCAAGCTGAAGCATGTGAAAACATTTAGCGGCCATTTTATTGCACACTGCGCAGAAGCAGAAGTTTCCCACCAAGCAAAGAAAGACGTCACACCATGTGATCAGGTTTCGACATGCGCAATAAAGTTCCCGCGCTTTAGCGGACATTTTGGATTACAGACAAGCGTTATTCATTAGTAAAACACATAGGCAAGCTTCTGTCCCTCTTGTGTTTGTGAATGCAAAGGTTAGTTTTGACAATACAAGTTTAATAAATTAATACTATGAGGAGGATTGCGTACAAGCAAGTTTCAATTTTGAAACCTTGCTCCATCAGTAGGAATAGCATTGTCTTGCCAGGTCCCTAAAAGTGGGGAACAAGTAACCACAGACTGGTTTTGGCCTACGTGAGGTATAGCTTAGTTTCTCCCTACATGCCACTCTAGACGGAGACCAGCCACATGCTTATCTGTCTTGGTCCACAGGGCTCAAGCTGTACCTCAGTAATGAGGCCTTGGTAGGCTGAAACCGGTCTGGGGTTGCTTTTGTTCCCATCTGGAGGAAAACCTGATTGATGTACCCTCTCTTTGAACGGGTACCCTCTCCTGGAAAATTTGTCTTGCAGGGGTTATTTTCCTGTGTCATTTTCTTGAAGATCTAAATGTGCTTTATGGTTGTTTCGTTCAAATGGCTTCAAAGCTGTGTGATGGTACCTACCCACCTTCCCTGCTACCTCTTTCTTTTCAAAGGCATTTACAAAGTTTCTTTAGAAGCTAGTGGCTTTATCATTCATAGAAATACATTCTTGCTTAATGATGCAGCACTTATTATTTAATTTAATGTTGAATTCCTCTCTTTTAAGGCACACATGTCCTGCACTTAAAGCTGCCAATAAATAATTGAATTCCACAATTGCTTTATTCCGAAATGTACTCATGATCACACTTTGCTCTCCCCACTCCTAGTGAGCTAGATGGAGAAATGTAACTGCAACATGCATTA
Source organism: Calotriton arnoldi (assembly GCA_963921515.1). Taxonomy (NCBI): domain Eukaryota; kingdom Metazoa; phylum Chordata; class Amphibia; order Caudata; family Salamandridae; genus Calotriton; species Calotriton arnoldi. The sequence goes on along the minus strand of CAWUFW010000455.1, from coordinate 2,114,020 downwards.
CATGTTCATGTTTTAAATTGCAGAGCAGTTGTCTATTGCAGTTGTTTTATATGTATAGGTTTACTGCAGAGTTGTCAGTATATATTAGATATTCTCAAATGCAAGTTTTTTAAATTTTGAAAATAAAACGAGCTCTCTCTCCTTAACTAGGCAAAGAATAATAAGCCCGGCCTCCTGTGGCAGAGTAGGTAGGGGTTGAAGCTTCTAATACAGCTTGTGATATAGTAGTCTTAATGCATGGCTGGATAGGCTGGCTCATGATGCTAACTAAGTTCCTGGCATTACTGCTGTGGTTCTCCATTAAGTGTATCTTCCTTAACAGTCTTAAACATTTACTATCTGCCTCTGGGATGGATCCAGATCCCTTGCTGAGCATGAATTATTCTTTGTTGAATAATAACAGCAAAGATGCCCATCATGGAGAACTAATACAACAGGTAAGTACGTTTCCCTTTTCCATCATGAGATTGTCACTAATATCTATGAAGAAAAAATGTCTGCCTGCTTGCATGATTTAACCCCACCACTGTTTGAAGATGTTTATAAAACCATTGAAATGACCTATGACAAAGGAATAGGATTATATATATGTATGTCACTTCTCCTTTTTGTTTTTGGGCAGGTCCATGGCAAATATTTCCGTCCTTTTTGGGCAGGTAGGTGTGCAGTTAGAGTATACTTAAATGTGGAACATATTGATGATAAATCTACATTTCCTACTGTCTCTGGAGGAATTACCAGTTACATTGAGGCCTTGAAGTACACACAGACAACCTGCTTTTGGGTCCTCTAGGACAATTGGCAAATACATATATTCCTTGAAAATCCAAAACTAACAAATCCTCTGTGAGCTGTACAAACACTGTCCTTGGTATCCAGGAATCCTTTAAGTGCTGCCTCATTTCTTTTTATGTTTTGCTTTTTGGCAGACTGCTATTTTTCCTTTTTTTAGAGATCTATCCCTGAAACCTAAAGGCTTTCAATAGTAGCTGAGGTAACTGAAGGCTATGTCTACCAAAAACCTCCATCTTCTAGCTGTTTTATGTGGGTTAATCTATGCCTAGAAAAACAGATACAGTTGAAAGGGATTGGTACATAGGGTTCACTTTCTGTAATTTGAAAGATGTGTATAAGCTGGAGTTAGTATCTTTCATTTTTAGAAGATTGTTTGCATCTACTTTAGCAGAAGGATTTTGCCCTCATTTGACTTACTTTGATCATTGACTCACTTTAGCAGTCCCAGGCAAGTCTCCTGCCCTTCCATCACCTCATTTTTATGTGGAAGAGTCGTTTCTTTCTGTTGCTGTTCTCATTACCTATCACATTTGTCTCTCCTGCATTGGCCAATCACATTTATCTGTACTGCTTCCAGATTCAGTCATAATCCGACTTCTTACCTGCCTCCTACTGTATTGCTATGTTCTGCCCATCCTCTGCCCCAGGTCGTGCCTGCTCCCTGTCTCGGTTTCCCTTTTCCCACCTTCAACCTGCTTTCTGTCTCCTATGTCTCTTCACCCAACATTCTTCACTCTGTGTATCTTCATCCTTCTGCTTCCTTTCATTGGGTCTCTTCTCCCTGTCTCTCATTGTCTCTCTCTTGTTCCTTGTCCCATCTCCCTGCCTCTAAGATATTTTCTTGAGAGATTTTTTCGACAGGCACAACTTGCTGGTGGTTTTCAAATTTAGGGAAATGAGAAGTGGAAATCAAACCTTTTTGATGTGAGCCAATAAAGCATACATTCCTCTTCCATGTTCCCATAGGCAAAATAATGTTGATATTACCTTCTCGGAAGAATGTACATACCTATTTATTTCTTTGTTAATTATTTTATTGTTAAATAGCAGCGATAAACCATGTCACTGTCAAAGTGCCTGCATATGTTATGTACTATAAAGTGATGATAGTATAACATAACATCATTCAAACCCTTCACTGTTATTGCAGAGATACAGTCGATTATTCTTTGAAGGGACTCCATTTAGGTATGATGTAGGTTTCTTATCTTTTGAAAGTTGGTGAAAAGACACTGAGTTGATAATGGTAAGACCAAATGAAAATGTACTGAATAAAAGTTTAAGAACTAGTGAAAGCTCAATAGGGAACAGCTAAGGTGCAGGGAAGGAGTGAATATTCATCTGTCCATAAAAGGGGACTCCTGAGGTACTTCGTCTCCAACTTGGACTTGAACATACTTCTCTTTAGTTCACTTTCAGATAGCCAAGATTTTTGGAATGTCCTCTGCAAGGATATGTCACATAAATTGATCTGTAGACTCCACTTTAATGTGAAGTCATAAGAGTATATTATTGACTGTTTGAGCTACTGGCAGTTCATAAATCAACCGTTGGTGGTATCTATTGTATTCAACGCCTCTTCCACAATATATACAGTGCCCTAGTGATATGTGACAGCTGTAGACGTAGCTATTCTAAATGACACAGTATGGCCTTTCTAAATGCACAAGCATATATAGTTGAATAGTGCTTGCAGATGATTTGCTTTCAAATTATAAACCGTGGCAAATTCTTTCCAATTACAGAGGATCCAGGAGGGTTAACTATGAGGTTGGGGGGGGGAGGGGGTGCAGGAGGAGAGATCAGCGGAAGGAGGATACAGTAAGAGGGGAGAAATTGGGTGGATTATGCAAAAAATAAAATTGCCAGTATTGGTACAGCTAAAGTGATGCAGCAGTACAAAATATTGTGTAAGGTATAGGAACAAGCACTGCCAGAGACCATTACCACCCAATGGTCATGCTTTCAAAGATACAAGGAATTATAGGAGCAGAATGGTTAAAGTATAAATGGAAAAGCAGTGAGATTAGAAGAGGCAGTTGGAACACCAGAGTCAGAGCACAAAGTTGCTAATTTATGAAACAAGAATATCCCATTTTTAGTAGACATGTTGGTGAAAGAAGGGCATGAAAGGGTGGGAATGCGAGTTTGGAGGGAGAAAAGAAAAATAGGTAGAAAGGCATTGGGGAATATCCATGTTGTTTAAAATAGCTTTTCTTCTAAATGTGGATGTGAAAAGTAAAAGTGAGTAACCTTTGTGTTGGTGCTTGGCTATTGACATGCTTGTATAGTTCATCTTTTTAATTGTAATAATAAAATGCTTTACCATTTCTAAAATTGGTGATTGACCTCAATAATGCATAGACGACTCATCATTTTTTAAAGACAGTTTTGTATTCCTTTTCCTATAGCACACACATTGTTTATGGTTTATATTGTTATCAGAATAAAAATTATTCAATAAAATAATAATATTGACAAAGAAATGGGTCTATCATTAGATTTAGAAACTCGGCCCTACATAAGACAGTAGAGCCAGTGGCCTTTGTCTCCAAAATGGGAAAAGATTCTCTTCCAGGGGCTCCTCATCATTAGACATAGTCATCGAATTACCCTGCCCAAGTGTGGGATGTCTGAGCACTTTGCAAAATATATATCTGTACATGTACACATAGACCTTGTAGTAAAAAATGCCTAGAAATGGCTAAATTTCATTTATGTCTCATTTTAAAAAACATCTCCAATTGTATAAATATAGTTACTGTATCTAAAGTGACTAGAAATATCAGTCACAAGCTTTTTTCTAAAAAGTTAAAATAAAGGGAATCCTGGACAATGCTAGAATATAGGCTGCACAGATAAAGCATTACAATCGGTGCTGTGCCTTTAAGGGTCACATTCTTAGTATTGTATCCCATCATGCACCAGACTTGACAGGTAGGTCAGTTAATGTTTCCGACTCCTGTCAACAAGATCCTGGAGCACTGAGCTGGCCATTTTTGGTTTTTCTCTAAAAACCTCACTTGAAGTCCTTAAGGACTAGAGAGATGTTTTCATTATTTCTAACATGAATTCATCATATTTTCCAGTTAGAATGCCTGCACTTTTTGTGAAGTGCTCTAAATGTGACAAGAAAAAGGCCCAGTCAGTCCCTCATGACCTCTGCATTGTATGTCCTCGTCAAGATCACCATCCAGAAGGCTGTGGACACTGTAAAGATAATGTCCGGAAGGATAGGCAGAGGATCAGACTGCTCAGTCTACAGAAAAGGCTTCAGACAGACAACAGCCTCAGGACATCAAAAAGGGCAAGGATAAAGTTATCCTTCATCGCTGCAAATTTATCTCACTCTTATGGACTACCCAAGAGGTAGAGGTAAAGAGCGCAGAAAATCATATAAAAAACAACGCTCTCGATCAACATCGAAAACAAGTACTATAGCCACATGCTAGCCATCAAGACATGGTACCTCAACATCGAGAAGACACAGCAAGTCAATGTTGAGACCGACATAGAGACAATCACCATCGACATTGAAACCACCACCATCGACGTCAACAGCAAGGAAACTATCTGTATCTCCTTCTCGATCTCAGAGGCTTACAGCAGATTGACTCAGTCACCTTAAAAGAAGGACAGTACCACTCTTTTCAGATTCAGGGTACTCTAGGGCATACTCACAGACGAGGAATGTGACGGCTGTACTCAGTCTGTCCTCCACTACACCCTGAAGGTCTGTGTCCCCACGCTTTTTACCAGCGCCACCTCCCATTTCTTCACAGCCACAAAGGTCACCAAGGGGGCCACACGTTCCATCTAGGCCAGCGCATAAAGACTCTCCATGGAAACGGAGACGTAGATCCTCAACAAGAGTGTAACATCTTGGCACAGGACCTCTGAACAACAGCACTATTTGCCATCAATGTCATTGTTACAGGACAAGAGAGACAAGACCATGCACTGTTTGGAGGAAAAGGTTTTTATTGGTACCCAATCTGATTCTCTCCAAGTCACAAAACAAAAGTCCTCCTTTTGTCCCTGTCTCTTTGCCGTCTTCTATTCTCCAAGTTACATCACTTTCGGGGTTTTCTTCTAAATCCTTTTACCACTGTAGTAGAGTACCCTTGGGGGAAACACAGGTATAGGGCTATTAGTATCCGTTTATATGGATTTCACTACGTCAGTCACCACAACACCACTTTGTGTACGCCTAAGACCTATGTCAGGTGTGATAAACAGTCCTATTAGACAAGCCGTGTTGTGAGAGGAATTTCACTCCTCACTAGAACTGCTATTCAGAGTGCACGTCATGCAAAAAGTGTCCAACACAAAACCCTGCTCCCAAGGGTCTTTAAGGTGCCTTCAGACCCAAGTCCTACAACCCAACCAATTGGGAGACTGTCTCTGTGGGCTTCTTTATCTTTCTATACAGTAGGCCTTTTGATACATGGAAATAGGGTCCTACCTGTCCATACTCATCCAACACGATATAAGCATATGCATTCTCTATGTTGGGGTCATCTCTTTGAGCTGCCCTGAAGTTGCGTTGGGCTCCCTGCTCCCTATCTGTAGTGGAGGGAATAGATGGTGTATTAGCCAGGCCATTCAAAACAACTTGTTTGTTATTAACACATTTCTCTCTGCAGGATTTGTATTCCTTATACCTACCACCTGTCAAGTCCTCGGTTGCAAATGGAGCTTCCTCCAACCAAGCTTGTTCATTTTTCTGTTTAACCGCTGTAGTTAATACCCTAGGAAACTCTTGTCACTCTGTTCCCAAAATCATCTCTTCTACTAACCGGGGAATCCTTCCTACTCGGATGTACTCCTTTCTGCCCTCCCATTCTATATCAACCACAGCAATGGGATACGTTTTACTGTCACCATGGGCACAAGTTATCTTTACGGTCTCCCTGGGCCGCCACTGATGTTCTTTCACCCTGTCACAACTAATGACTGAATGACGGCACCCTGAATCCACTAATTCTTTTGTGTGCTCGTTGCTCACTTGGACCGTCATATGGTAGGGATCTAGGCTACCCCCAGCCCACAAAACCTGACCTTGTGCATACCCCACTTCCAAGGGTTCGCTTGCTGCAGTCTTCTGGTGACAATTTCGGGCAATATGACCCCACTCAGCACATTGATAAAATTGTGGCCCTTGCCCTATCTCCCTACTAGGAGGCCGTATGGACTGTCTAGGCTCAATGGGTGACCTAGGAGGAGGATTAGTGGGATTAGGGGCTGAAAACCTCCAACATAGTGCAACCGGAGAAGGGGTTCTTGGCTGGGAGACCCTGAAATCAGGAGCCCTATGGTAGGCACAAGTCAAATCAATAGCACTAGATACAGTCAGATTTGGTTGCTGTTTTATCCAGGCTTGAGTAGGATTAGGGAGGCCATCACGGAACTGTTCCAGAAAAATCTTATCCATCACTTCTTCCATTGTTGAAGTGTTTGGTTGTAGCCAATGAGTACCTAGATCCTGTACTCTATAAAAGAGCGCTCTAGGATTGTCCTGAAGCATCCACATCTCCTTACGGAACTTTTGACGCTAATACTCATTATCATAGCCTAGGCGTTCCAAAATGATCCTTTTTATCTCTTTGTATGATGTGGTCCCAGCAGGGTTTGCTGCTTAATACGCAGCCTGTAGCTCTCCAGACAAAAGGGGTGCGATGTACTGGCCCCATCGTTCCACTGGCCACATCGCAGTACTGGCAACTCTCTCAAAATTTTTAAAGAAAGAATCAGGGTCATCCCTTGTTTGGTATTTCTGCAATACAGAACTAGGCATATTAGGATGTACTTCGCTACTAACAATGGTGTCTGTTAATCTTTGTATAGCGGTATCCTGCACCATCTGATTGTTTGCCATAACTCCCGTCTGTGCTTGAAGGGCCTCCTGTAAGTTCTCCCGATCTTTCTGTGCGGATGTGGTCTGTCCTTCTACCACTAGCTGAAGATGACGCTGACCTTCAGCAAGTTGTTTAATCATATCGTTTAGGGTTATTGGTTGAGTCATCTTCTTGTTCTGTAGGGGACCTGAATCCCACTTCTGACACCAGTTACAGGACAAGAGAGACCAGACCACACACTGTTTGGAGTAAAGGGTTTTTATTGGAACCAATCTGACTCTCTCCAAGTCACAAAACAAAAGTCCTCCTTTTGTCCCTGTCTCTTTGCCGTCTTCTATTATCCAAGTTACATCACCTTTGGGGTTTTCTTCCAAATTCTTTTACCCCCGTAGTAGAGTACCCTTGGGGGAAACAAAGGTATATGGCTATTAGTATCTGGTTACATGGATTTCACTACGTCCATCACCATTACACCACTTTGTGTACACCTAAGACCTATGTCAGGTGTGATAAACAGTCCTATTACACAAGCCGTGTTGTGAGGGGAATTTCACTCCTCTCTAGAACTGCTATTCAGAGTGCACGTCATGCAAAAAGTGTCCAACACAAGACCCTTCTCCCAAGGGTCTTTGAGGTGCCTTCAGACCCAAGCCCTACAACCCAACCAAGTAAGCCCATGCAAGAAACCAGCCGCTCACATAACACGCACTCTCTTGTGCCACTTGCCTGAAGCCGTGACCCTGTAATGGAGTCACGGCCGCCTCGCCCGTCTCGCCTTCCCTCGAGGTCTCTGGACTACAGACCTCGTTCTTCCTTTCAACTGCGTCCGATGACTGGAGCAACCACTCATGCCCAGCCTCCTCGCTTGTTCAGACACGTCCCTTGGTGTCTTCGTCGTTCTCCTCCACTCTCAGCTTCACCAGCCTGCCTCCTTGCTGCAGCGACGCTGACTCAGCGACCCCGCTCCTCTCTTCTCCTTCTGGGTCCTCCTCCAGCCTATGTGGCTGCAACTGCAGTAAAGGGGGCGTTTCCCAAATGGCTGAAACACTCGCGCGCATAGTCCCAGTGCACCCGGGGCCCCTGCTGTCGGTCTCCACGCTGCTTTCGTTACAGTCATCTATTAACGTTTACTCTCCAACACTTTCAAATTCTCGAAAAGCCAGAGTATCACCAGTAGATGACATTAATACCTTTGATGAAGTATTGGTAAGGGAAGCTACCAAGTTGAACATCGCTATACCGACACCTACCACCTCTACTTCGATTATTTATTAAACTCTTCACCACAGGCCTACTTCAAGACCTTTGTTCCCCTTGGTTCCAGGTCTTTTGGAACCAGTCGTGCAACTGTTTCTGGTACCAACATCTGTGAAAGCTGCACATGCCAGATTGATGAAAAAAACGAAAGCTCCGGATCTAGACCTTTTATTTTTGAGATCGGATCCTCCTCCTGATTCAGTTATAATTTATGCCGCAAAGAAATCTCACACTGTTGCACCTTCATCCACTATTGCTCCTGACAAGGAGAGTAAATGTATGGATTCACTGGAATAAAAGTGTGTGGCACAGCTGCTACTAGTATAAAAAGCATTTGCAATGCAATCGGTCTCGCCTTTGGGACCTTATATGTATTTATCTATGCAGCACATTAGCCTGGGTGCTGAAACATCTACTGTTCTTTAACATGGAGAGAAAGTAAGCACCAAACTGCGTGACACGCCAAGTATGGGAACATATGGAGAGAAAGTTTCCAATGAGTGACTTGACAGTGGGGCATAGATAGTCCTGCAGCGGCCCAGAACCAGCCCCACACAGCCCATTTCCAACCTCCTGAATAAACAACCAAAGAGCTGCTCTATTGAAGGATGTCAGAGCCCTAGGTAGCCCCAAGGGAGTTTCCAGAATCTTGCAATGTGCCAGGCAGTCTCCTAGTCTTTCAAACGCAGCCTACGCAAATAAAGCACCTAGACGAATGCTATTATTAGTTGTACCAAAAGTTGTCTAACTCCAGTATTGCTCCATGCCTGATGAAGGATTGGAACAGCTGGGGAAAGACCGAAGACTGTCCTATCTATCTGCTCGTTGTAATTGTATTTATATTGCGCTTACTACCCCTGACGAGGCATTGACATTGAGACATGAGAAACTCCCTTGTAGAGTCCCCATGTTTCTACTATTTTACCAGTTTAGACTGCTCAGGCTCTGATCTGCTTTTGGGGGGGTGTAGGTCACCAGAACATTTTGTCACCTTCACGCTCCACGAGGGCTGTCACTCACATCCATCCTCCAACCGTGTCACAGCACATGATTAACCAATTAAAAGGGATTTGGAGGGGGGGTCTCTCCCCACTCCACACACCATCCAATTTGTGTGTCTGTGTCCTTCATGCTGCTGCACTGATGCACCACGCAACAAAACAAAAACCTCAACATCAACGCAAGTTAACATGTACTCACTGAGTTTTCTCCTCCCAGGTTGCTTTTACCCTTCTCTCTATGCAGAGCCTGTTCGAAACAATGACGAGAAGTGCCGCTTACTGTCTTTCAAATGTGGTAACCAACTAAATAACGATTTTGTAAATGGAGTCACCCTTCTGAGTTGCAATTATGCACAGTACCAGGACAATTACAAAGTTATCTACCTACTG